>CAUYUJ010001381.1:356767-549267 GCA_963575745.1 Prorocentrum cordatum
CCCCGCGGGCGCTTGCTGTCCGTCGGCCCCGCGTGGACACGCGGGGCCAATGCGGCCTCCGCATGTGCGCAGACCGCTCGGCCCAGTGCACGGTGGCTCCAGGGCCCAGTCGGCTCCCTTCGCTGGTGCAGGCCAGTACGGCGTGCCACTTTACGGGCGCGTACTGCCCGTCGGCCCCGCGTGGCCACGCGAGGCCAATGCGGCTTTCGCTTGTTCGCGGGCCAATGCGGCTTGCAATTTCTACGGGCGCATATTGTCCGTCGGCCTCGCGGGGCCACGCGGGGCCAATGCGGCCTTCGCTTGTGCAAGGGCCTTCTTGGCTCCAGTGCAGTCGGCCCCCTCCGCCAGTGCAGGCCAATGCGGCCTGTCACTTTACGGGCGCATATTGTCCGTCGGCCTCATGAGGCCATGCGGGGCCAATGCGGCCTTCGCTTGTGCGCGGGCCCACTCGGCTCCAGCGGACGGCGGCTCCAGGGTCCAGTCGGCCCCCTCCGCTGGTGCGCGCCAATGCGGTTTGCCATTTCTCGGGCGCATATTGTCCGTTGGCCCCGGGCGGCCACGCGGGGCCAATGCGGCTTTCGCTTGCGCACGGGCCCACTCGGCCCCAGGTCGCGGAGGCTCCAGGACCCAGCCGGCTCCCTTCGCCGGTGCAAGCCAATGCGGCTTGCCTTTTTTACTGGCGCATACTGTCCGTCGGCCTCATGGGGCCATGCGGGGCCACTGCGGCCTTCGCTTGTGCGCTGGCCCAATCGACTCCAGCGCGCGGCGGCGCCTGGGCCCTGTCGGCCCCATCCGCTGGTGCAGGCCAAGGCGGCTGGCCATTTTACGGGCGCGTATTGTCCGTCGGCCTCATTTGGCTATGCGGGCGCGGCCCCCTCCGGCCCTTGCGCGCGGCAGCTCGGGGGCCCAGGCGGCTCCCGCCGCTGGTGGGGTCGCTCAGTTGTTTGTTTCAGGGGCGCATCTTGCCCGTCGGTCCCAAGTGGCCATGCTGGACAAATGCGGTTCTCGCTAAGGCTGTCTGGTTTGTGGTCTCTCTGCTTGACGGCCCGCGCGGCCGCCGCTTGGGCCCGTGCGTCCGTCGCGGCACAACGCGGCGCGGACTTCCCCGTTGTCGCGTCGTCTCTTCCGTCGGCATGGGGCGCAGCGACGGCGGAGAGTTGGGCTGCGCACGCGCGCGCTGCGCTCCACTTCGCGATGGGCGAAGTTGCGCAGGGGCACCTTCGCGTCTTTCTTGGGCGCATTGGGGGGGCGGGCGCGCAGGAAGCAGCCTGGTTCGACTCGGTGGCAGCAGCGCTGGCGGCAGGGAGCATCACTGTGCCCAAGAATTGGCTGGGGCCAAGTTTGAGGACTTTCGCTTTCAGAATGCCGACCTGGGCGGAGGCGAGAAGTGATGCGTCCTCCTGGCCATCGAGCTGGCCACGCGAGAGAAGGCCGGCGCGCTCGCGAAGCGCGAGTCGCGCGCGCGCGCGCTCGCGCGCAGGGTGAGAGCAAGGGGCAGCAGGCGGCCGCAGGGGCGGCAAGCGGAGACGCCAGCGCAGCCCTCCTCGCGTTTCTCCAAAAGAGAGACGAGGCTTTTGACGTGATATCGCGCGCCCGCCGTCGCGCGACGCGCCCGGGTCGCGTCGCGGGCGCACGCGGTGTCCCGCGTCGACATCTGCGCCTCGCTCAAAGCTGCAAGCCTCGAAGGTTTGCCCAGTGATTTCCTGCCGAGGCGCCGCTTGGCTTGTCTAGGCGCCGCGCGTGCGCCCCTTTGAGCGCGAAGCTGGCGGCGCAGCTCCGACCTCGTGGGTGAGCTCGCCGGCGAATCGGCGAAGCTTCGGAAGCGCGGGATCGAGAAAGGTTTCGTCTGCGTGAAGCTTGCTGAGCGGTTGTCGCAGCATCTCGCCGGGGCAAATCGCGACGCCGACGAGGACGAGGCAACACTTTCTGAAGACTTGAAATCTCGGCACGGGCACGGCACTTTTCTGTCGCGTGCGCTCGCGCCGCGCACACCTCGTCGCGCGAGGCCGCGGGGGCAAAGGTGACGCCCGAGCGCGTCCTGCCAACGCTCAGCCAATGACACCTCGCGTGGAGTCGCTGCGCGATCGGTGCCCGCGCGACGGGCCAGCTGAGCTGCGCCGCAGCCGCGGCCTACCGCGACGTCTGCATGGCGGTGGGCCTCGGGGCCGCCCGCCATCAGCGGCGGGTGCAGCTCGCGTCCTATTGCGACGAGCAGGCCCGCCAGGATTGGGCTGGGCGCTCGCGCTCGGGCGCTTCGTCTTTCGAGGCTTGTGCGCGTTTCCTTTTTCGTTAACTTTGGCGTCCGCATTGGCCTCGCCGGTTGTTCGCAGGTGGGGCGCGCGGCAAAGCGCGTCGATGCCGCAATCCGGGGTCGCGCCGAGGAGGCCTGCGATGCCGACGAGGCTGCGGCCAAGTCGGCGCCGTGCGAGGCTGGCTCCAAGGCGGGCCCCAAGGGCGCCGCCAAGAACGGCGAGGGCGCGGCCCCGCAGGGCGAGAGCAGCGCCTCCATGGGCGGAATGGGCGCGGCCTCGCAGAGCTGGGGCGGGGGGGCCAATCGCGAGTCCTGGGGCGCGCAGGAGTCCAGGGGCGCGCGGCCCAAGCGCAGGTAGGGGGGCTGGCGCAGGCCGGCGACGCCTCCCCGCCCAGCGGAGCGCAAGCCGTAAGAAGGCTCGTTGTTGGCTCATTCCGCGCGCGCGATTGCTCTTTCGTTGCTGTCGGCAGGCGCGGGCGGAGCGTCGGCCGCCCAGGCGTCCGCAGACGCCAGCGCGAGCGGGAGGTGCGCACGCGCATTTGCAAAGGGACCCCCCCCGCGCGCGGCGCGAGGGCTTTGGTGCGCGGCGTCGTGCAGATTCGTGGATGGAAGATGCGGCGCGCGCGGTCGACGTTTTGTCAGCCGACAGATCGGCTCGCGCGCCAAGCAAGCTGCATCGGGGATGGGTGTAGCCTGGGCGACGGTAAAATTTCGCGGCCCGGTTCGCTAGCAGAGTGGCGCGCGCGATCGGCGCGCCTTTTATCAGCCGACAGATCGGCTCGTGCGCCAAGCTATCTTGCACTGGGGCTGGGCAGGGCCCAGACGACGTCGCTGCCAACGCGGCTTCTTCCGCGAGCATGCGTGCAGGGCGGCGGCGTTCGCTTTCGCTGCGCGTCCGCGATCGACGCCTTGTTTCTCGCGCCTACTCGCAATGCACGGGCGGCTGCCGCCGCCTCCGCCAGCGCATGCGTGGGACAGGGTCGGCGCGCTCATCTCGCGCTTCGTGCGCCGCCTTCTGTGCATTCCGATGCTGCGCTTTGTCGATAACCTCTTTGGCGCCAAGCGCGCGGCCTGCCCCGAGCATGCGCTCGGGTGCATCGTGCGGCTCGCGCGATGCATCCTCGGTCCTTCTGCGATAGCGGCGGACGAAGTCGCCGCGGGCATGTCGCTAGTCGTCCTTGGCCTCCAGGCCCGCGCAGACCAAGACGGTTTCTCGTGCGCTCCCTCGCCCGACAAGGTCAACAAGTGGCGCGGTCGCATTGGCGACGCGCTCTCCTCGGGTGCGTTGCGGCCAGGCGACTCGGCAAAGCTGGCGGGCGCCCTGATGTGGGCATGCTCAGGCATGTTCCATCGCGTGGGGCGTGCGCTCATCAGGCCCCTGTTTGCCCAGTCAAAGCAGTGCGGCGTAGCGGTGTCGCAGTAGCTGCGCGTCGCGCTCGAGTGGTGGACAGAACCCTTGAGCTGAAACTCTGCGAAGCCCGCGCCTGGGCGCCCGACCGGCGCGAGGCCGCGCAGCTCTTCATCGACGCGCGCAGCACGCCCCCCCGCGTTGCGGCAGTGCTCTTTCTGGACGGGCGGGCTTCCTAATCTGACTGGTGCCCGCCCGAGCGCGCCCTGCGCCATTTCGAGAAAAGGGGCGATGCGCACATAATGTCCCTCGAGCTGCTTGCGATTACTTTTGGCTTTTCCCACCTTCAGCGGCGCGCTCGCGGGCAGGCGCGCGCAACTCTGGTCCGGCAACTTCGGCGCCGAGGCAGCTGCGCGGAAAGGCGCTCCGAAGGAATGGGGTTATACGTGTCTCACCAATTCGCTGTGGATGCAGGCGGCGCAATTGCGCGTCTCGCTCCGCGTCGACCGCTTGCCCTCTAAGCTTAACGTGGCCGATTTGCCGTCGCGTGAGCAGTCGTTCTGGGGGCCCGCGCCCTAGGCGCCCTTTTCAGCTGCGCGGACGCCGCTGCGCCGCGCGTAGACATCATTCAGCCGACAGCTCGGCTCGCGTGCCAGAGTTGTCGTGCACCCGGGCGGGGCAGTGCCTGGGAGCGCGAGTGCCGTTGCCATGCGCGCCTTTTCTGCGTCGCGGTGGCGCGGGCCTGGCGCCGCGAAATCGCCCCATGCGCGCTCGGCCAAGCCGCGGCGGCAGAGGGTCTGGCCGGCGCGCGCTCTGCACTTGATCGGCAATGGCCAGGCGCGCCGCTTCCATGCGGGTCTTCTTGGAGAGAGCAGCTGGCCAAGGCGGGCGCGACGCCGCGTGGTTCGATGCAATCGCGGCGGCGCTCGCCGCCGACAGCGCGTCGCGGCCCCGCGCGCTCGCCGGGGGGATTCAAAGATTTCCATTTCCAGGGCGCGGATCTCGACGGCGGCCAGAAGCGGTGCATTCGCGTGGCCATAGAGCTCGCGACGCGCGAGCAGGCTCGCGCACTTCGCGGTGCGCCCTGGCAGCAGCGCGCCCGCCGCGTGCGCGCGCAGGCAGTCGCCCATGGACAACGAACGGCGCCGTCGTCGGCGCCGGTCGCTTGGGGCGCGACCGTGGACGCACTCTGGGAAGAAAGAATCGCAGTTGCGCAGGGGGCCCGCGCGCCGCAGTGCAGCGCTGGCCCGCGCGCGGAGCTCCGCAATCTTCGTCGGCGGCTCGACGGCCAGGATGGCCCGGCGAGCGTCGCCGAGTGGCTTGCTTCGGCGCGCGCAGCGGCCCTCCTGGGCGCATGCCCGCGCTCCATCGCCTCCTTCGAGAGTGGCGTGGCAGCATGGGTCGCGTTCGCGCGTGTAGCCTTAGCGCTGCGCGGGCGCGAGCTGCCGCCGTCCGCCGACGGGCTGCTAGCGCGGTCGCTGCTATTTCGCTCCGACCAGATTTTGTCCAGTTACATCTCGCACGTTAAGTTGGCTTGTCAGGTTTGCGGTCTCCCTGTGGGCGTGTTTCATGATGCGCCGCTTCGACGCGCCAGATGCGCGATTCGCAAGCGCGGCGCCTTCTAGCCCAGGGTGCCTTTGTTCATTCGGGAAGCCGCAGTGTGCGCGCTGCTGAAGCTGGCAAAAGAGCGGCACGAGTCCGCCGTCTTCGCGCAGCTCTTTCTTGTCACATGCGTATTTATCCCGCGCCTCCCCTCGGAGGCCTTAGGCATTTCGTTCGACGGCTCCGCCTTCCGCCAGGGCGCGGGGGCCTCCCTCATTTTGTGTGACGGCCTCTTGCAGCTCATACTGGCGCGTCGCCAGAAAAAGAAATCCGGTTCCGTGCTGCAGCGGGCGTGCTGGTGCGAGCGTTTCACCGTGACGTGCCCAATCCACGCGCTCGGCGCTCGGCTCGCGGATCTGCCCGTGGGCATCCAGCCGTTCACGAGCATTAGCGCGGCAAGCTCGCTGAGCGCGCTGCGCTTTTTCCTCGGCCAGCTCGGCGGCAAAGACGCGGCGCTTCATCGCACTCATGACCTGCGGCGCGGTCACGCATTGGACCTTCAGCAGAGAGGCGGCACCTCGAGCGAAACCCTTCAAGCGGGCGAATGGACTTCGCCCGCGTTTTTTTTTGCCCCCCCCCCCCCCCCGGACCTGGATATGACGCCATCGGGGCTCGGCGCCGTGGTTGAAGCGCACCTGGCCGAGTCTGAAGACGACCTGGGTTAACTGCCAGCGACCCAGGCGTCGAGCGTTGCCCGCGTGCAAATATTCGTGCACTCGCGCGCGTCGCTTCTTGGGCGCGCGTGCTGCGCGCGTCGCCGCCGCACGGTGCACCAGCGTGCTAATGCTAGGGGTGCTTGCATCCCTGGCGCCCCACTCGTCGGCTCGGACTGGCGCCGCCAGGCTGGGCGGCGCGGGGGGCGCCGCGCCCCTTGTGAAGTGGGCGCAGGCGCCGTCGGGCGCGGGGGGCTACTGGCGCGGCTGCAATCTGCGGTGGGCGCACAGCGCCTTCATAAGCGCGCGCGCTGGAGCTGCGTTGTGCGCGGGCACTAATTTCGCGACCGCGCCTGGCCCGCGCGCAGGCGGGCGAGCCGCGCGCGCGAGCCGCCTCCCGCTATCCTGCGACGCGCGGGGCGCGGCCCAACTCCAAGGGCTCGCGCGCGCGATGGGGGGAAGTGCGAAGCCGCGCGCGGCGCCGCGCGCAGCCCCGCGAGAAGGGCGCGCGGCGCGCGCAAGGCGCGGGCCCGCGGCGCGCACGCTTACACCGCTTGTTCTTCTTCTTCCGTCGCGGTGTGCGATCTGCACTGGCGCGCCGCGGGGATCCCGTCGGGGCGGTTCGCGGCGCGCCTCGGGGTTGAGCGGGTCGCAGGTATTGGTTCTTGCAGCCTGCGGGCATCGGCCCTTGCGCCCTGCCGTCGGCGGACGGCGCGCGCGCTTTCGCCCCGCCCTCCCGCGCCCGTGGGTACTTTCACCCCTGGGGCCCCGCGCGTCGGCTCAGACTGGCGCCGCCAAGCTGGGCGGCGCGAGGTGTGTCGCACTCCTTGTCAAGTGGGTGCAGGCGCCGTCGGGTGCGGGAGGCTACTGGCGCAGCTGAAAAGTGCGTCGGTTCCAAGGCGACTGAGGGGCAGCCACCGATTCGCCATCGGAGCTAAGAGTGGTCTCCCACGCGGCACGATGCACATCGTGGAAGAAGACCTGGAGAACAAGGACAGGTCAAGACAATTCAAAAGACTCCCTGCTGAAGCCGTATTCGTTGTCAACGGTTTACTCTGTACACTGGCGTATCACCGTGTCGCGGCTTGCTTGGGCGTCAACATGCTTGTTTACCTCATCTTAACATGCCCAATCATCAGGCGCCGACGGAAGCGTTTGATCGCAGCAGGGAAGCAGAAGCACGCCAAGTTAGCGGGGAAGCGATCGCGCAGGCAACTGCAGCGGCGAATGCCAACCGCGCTCGAAAGACGACAGCGCGACAAGCTGGACAGCATCATCGCAGATCTGGAGACCTAGTTGTGGTCTACCGACCTACATAGCAAACAAAGGCGACAGGGGGATGGGATGTACTATTCCCTGTATTGCGCAATATACCCGACCGTTGACAAGTGATCGTGCAAGCGGGTGCGAGGGAACGTGCGGTGCAATGCCCCGACGTCCGGCACGCGTTGTACATCGATGCTCTTATGGTGCGTGAACTTGGATCTGTCAACGCTGCCATGCGCAGTGGTCGCGTTCATCGTTTGTCTGGCGGCTGGGCAACCAGCCATTGCGTTCGGGTGCGCCCCCGATTCGCGAGGCAGCTTGCGAATGATTATCGGAAGCAAAACAACCAAAGGTACATCCTGCATTGTAGTACTCCACCTGGCATTATTTCAGGATTGAAGTCGCAGTTTGCCTACGCCTCGCTAAGTGTGTGCACAATGTGCCAGAATTCGCTCATGCCGACAGCAGTGCGATCATACATGTCGACAACGACGTAACTCTTGGATTCCATTCTTACGAAGGAACGGACACGCCCTAACCATTCAGACATTATTGGCGGTAGCTGGCCCAGGATCATTCAATGTCTTACGTCAACCAGGCCTTTTGCTGGATGTTGTGAAGATTTTTGCAAATCCATGAATTGGCCGATGGCGGATCGGGAAATAGCCGAGAAGATCGACCACTGGAGAACGATCCCGGAAGTCCAACTAATCGGGCCAGATGCTGGACGACTTCCCACGATCCATGAGGAAATTGAGGAAGGTTTGGATGCGCGCATATTTGGGAATCGTCATGACGAGCTCACAACGTAAATGCTGCTACAAGAGGAAGAGCCAGTGGCAGGCCACTACGGGTCAGCGCTATACGCGGCGCCAGCGAAAATGATACCAGACGAATGCGTCCTGATCTGCACGATGTCTGAGGAGCAGCGCATCTTGTCCCAGGAGCATGGAGCACAGGCCAGAAGAGAATATGGAATCCTATGCTACGCCCGTGCAACTTGCGAGTCCGATGCCAGCTATGCGCTGGATTCGGGCTGCCATGGAGAATATGTGGAACTATGTATCACAACGGACATAGCAAACGTTCTATTCCCAGAACAACGACACCAGCTATTTCAAGTCGCGGGCATAGCCGCGATCATGGCATACATAGCCACGGCTTTCAAGCGCGCTGTAGTCGTGAAGGAGGACGGCCTACTGACGCAAACAGAAATTCAGGCAACCCTTTGGAAGGTATAAAAAGCCCTCTACACTGAGCTACATATGTGGCCTGGCAATGATAGCTTTCGCATGTTCCCACTCGCAGGCGCTACAAACGTCGCGGCATCAAGATATGCACTGAGATCGAAATTCGCCAAGAACGGAAAACAAAGGCGAGATGGAGCGCGCGATGCGCCTCAGGCCCCCGTTGCGAGGCATCGTAGACGTCGAGGCCTTCGACGTCGAAGCCTCTTCGGGCACAGCGCGGGGGGCCGACCAGATGCTCTTGGCCAGCGCGGCGGAGTGCAGGCGAGAGTGGACGCTCGCATCCTTAGATATTGACAGGGCTTCCCTCAAAGGACCGACTTATCAGGGGCCAGCAGCGGCCGCTGGAGAGAAGGAGAGATTAGTGTGTTTCACGCTCCTTCCCGTTTCCGCATCGGCGTTCCGAACGTTGCCAGGCTGTGCCAATTTTGACAAGACAAATCGCTGTCTCCAGTGCCTGGGGCCTGGTGCGGGCGCCAAAGATGCTCCCATCGAGCATCCCCGCTCAAGCATAAGGTCATCGCAGGGGGGTCCGGGCTCCACGGCGCGAAACACAATGCAGAGTTGCATGCGGGCCCGACCCTACTTGCGGCCACCGCATAAACGTGGCAGGCGAGGAAATCCGCATCGACAAGCACGCGCAACGCGTAAGAAAGACATTTGGCAAATTTAAGTCGGACAGGCAAACGCATGCAACTGGCGCCGCGCGTTGCGCCAGACCCCCGAACGGCGACATCACTGCGGTCCAGGGTGAGCGCGTCGAACACTTGAGAGCCATCCGACATCCCGAGCTAACAGGAGCAGCGCCCGAGGAGAAAGCCACCGCGGCGGTGACAGACATGTTTATTCGTTTGAGGGGTGCACTGGCATATGCCCTCATCGCGCAGGTGTGTCTCGTGGTCTACGTCGTTTCGCTACAACGAGTACAAAAACCTGCGCACGTTCAGGTTCGGAGGTTGAACGCGGTGACCAGAAAGCCGTTATCTTGTCCTTGGAAACTCACGCACCCAGTAATGACGCCAACGGTCGAGGTGGGTTCCCCTGTCGACTGGATGTTGCCGCGTGATGGACTATGCGGACGACGAAGAAAATGGGTTCGGCATCCGCGGGGAATGCCTGCTGATGCGCGTGAACGCGCGCAGCGGCGCAACATTTTTCCACCGCGCGGATGCATACTGCAAGTCGCATCGACTTCACGTGCGTCCAAGCAGTTCAGCGGAAGCTCTAGCGTCGGCACGCAATCTCGAAGATTGCTACCCGACGATAGTCGCGCTGCGCGAACTCAGGGCGAGATCCATTATGTCTCCCGGGGAATGTAAGAGAGCGTTGGCAATTGGCAGCCTCGGCGTACAAGTATCTTTCACCATTGATGCCGAATATGTCGTCAAATCCTTGCGCAGTAAAGTTCGGAAGAAACTTACAGAACGCATGTTACTCGGGCAGATAAGTTCGACCAGACAGGTGAGGTAGAGAAATATTGTACTCTGTGTTAAATGGTGTGATGCGTGGATCGCACAGCAGACGGACATATAAGGGATGTGTTGATCGTAAATTGTTGTTACGGGTAATGTCATGATGTAAAGAGATGTACGCCACGCCGTAGCATTGCAGAACGCACGCAGTACTGAGCCAGCCCTGTCATGGGTTTGCGGACCGCGCTTGATCAACACATCTGCGCCTGGCAACGAGCGCCCGGTTAAGGGCTTCCCTGCTATTTTGTAGTTGGCGCCCGCCACTGGGCATTCATTTTTTTTTTGTGGTCCATCGAATGGCCGCGCAGACTGTTGCTCGGCACTTGGCCGCAGGCTCACACTGCACCTTCTGTGTGCCGCTTAGCGTGCGCCCATGTTGCTGTCTAGGCTGAGTTGCCGATCAGCGGTGGCCCATCATAGGGGAACCCCGGGCAAAATGGAATAATCTTGCCCGGCTTCAGATGCTCGGCAACAAGCTGCGCACCGTAGTGAGCTACACCGAAGGGGCAGGAGGAGCGGCTGACAGCTGCTATCGGCGGGATAAGACACCACCCTCCTCCTGCGTCGATGGGCGCGCCGCCAAACCATTATTACTTAACAGCGAAGACTGATAGGTTTCTAGTAGGGTCAAAAGAGAGCATCATGACTCCACAGGGGGGTCCGGGCGGCATCCGGGGAGCTGGGTCCGAACTCGTTTTTCGCAAACAGTCACACACTTCGTGCTCTTCGACCTCCCAGAACTCCATTCCCGGGCCACATTCTGAATGCCCGGAGCCAACTGTAGGCCACTTCGTGCTCTTCGACTTCCCAGAACTCCATTCCCGGGCCACATTTTGAATGCCCGGAGCCAACTGTAGGCCACTTCGTGTCTTCGTCCCAGAACTCCATTCGGGCCACATTTTTGCCCCCAGTAGGCCACTCCCAATTCCCGGGCCACATTTTGGATGCCCGGAGCCAACTGTAGGCCACTTCGTGTTCTTCGACTTCCCAGAACTCCATTCCTGGGCATGATTTTGAATGCCCGGAGTCAATTGTAGGCCACTTCGCATGATTTTGAATGCCCCGAGCCAACTGTAAGCCACTTCGTGTTCTTCGAGTTCCCAGAACTCTACTCCTGGGCGACATTTTGAATACTGAGGCAGGCTGATGTTGAGGCTGAGGCAGGCTGAGGCTGAGGCAGGCTGAGGCTGAGGCAGGCTGAGGCTGAGGCCGAGGCTGAAGGCAGCTGAGGCTGAGGCTGAAGCAGGCTGAGGCTGAGGCTGAGGAGGCTGAGGCTGAGGCTGAGGCTGAGGCTGAAGGCTGATGCTGAGGCAGGCTGAGGCTGAGGCTGAGGCTGATGCAGGCTGATGCTGAAGCAGGCTGAGGCTGAGGCCGAGGCTGAAGGCAGACTGAGGCAGAGGCTGAAGCAGGCTGAGGCTGAGGCTGAGGCAGGCTGAGGCTGAGGCTGAGGCTGAGGCTGAGGCAGGCTGAGGCTGAGGCTGAGGCTGATGGCTGAGGCAGGCTGAGGCTGAGGCCGAGGCTGAAGGGCTGAGGCTGAGGCTGAGGCTGAGGCAGGCTGAGGCTGAGGCTGAGGCTGAGGCTGAGGCAGGCTGAGGCTGAGGCTGAGGCTGAGGCTGAGGCTGAGGCTGAGGCTGAGGCTGAGGCTGAGGCTGAGGCTGAGGCTGAGGCTGAGGCAGGCTGAGGCTGAGGCTGAGGCTGCAGGCTGAGGCTGAGGCAGGCTGAGGCTGAGGCCGAGGCTGAAGGCAGACTGAGGCTGAGGCTGAAGCAGGCTGAGGCTGAGGCTGAGGCAGGCTGAGGCTGAGGCTGAGGCAGGCTGATGCTGAGGCAGGCTGAGGCTGAGGCTGAGGCTGAGGCTGAGGCAGGCTGAGGCTGAGGCCGAGGCTGAAGGCAGACTGAGGCTGAGGCTGAAGCAGGCTGAGGCTGAGGCTGAGGCAGGCTGAGGCTGAGGCTGAGGCAGGCTGATGCTGAGGCAGGCTGAGGCTGAGGCTGAGGCTGATGCAGGCTGAGGCTGAGGCAGGCTGAGGCTGAGGCCGAGGCTGAAGGCAGACTGAGGCTGAGGCTGAAGCAGGCTGAGGCTGAGGCTGAGGCAGGCTGAGGCTGAGGCTGAGGCAGGCTGATGCTGAGGCAGGCTGAGGCTGAGGCTGAGGCTGATGCAGGCTGAGGCTGAGGCAGGCTGAGGCTGAGGCCGAGGCTGAAGGCAGACTGAGGCTGAGGCTGAAGCAGGCTGAGGCTGAGGCTGAGGCAGGCTGAGGCTGAGGCTGAGGCAGGCTGAGGCTGAGGCAGGCTGAGGCTGAGGCTGAGGCTGAGGCAGGCTGAGGCTGAGGCAGGCTGAGGCTGAGGCCGAGGCTGAAGGCAGACTGAGGCTGAGGCTGAAGCAGGCTGAGGCTGAGGCTGAGGCAGGCTGAGGCTGAGGCAGGCTGAGGCTGAGGCTGAGGCAGGCTGAGGCTGAGGCTGTGACTGCGACTGCCGTTGCCACTGCGACTGTCATCGCGAATGCGACTACGACTGCGAGAACAGCAGAATTCTACAACTGGATTCTCATCTGAATCTTAAGGGGAATGCTTCCAGATATGCTCCTACACATCGCTGTTAGGTTGCTTTGCCGGGATAATTTTATATTATATGCATGTTAATTTAGACTCACGCCTTAAGCCTGGTCGTTGCGATGCGCTTGGTTCTCCCTCCCCCCCACCCCCCGACTTTTAGGGGATCTTCCGCCGTGATATGGAGCGGGGGCAACGCAGTAGCGAGCGCATCAGTGGCCGTTGTGGCTCAAGGCGTCGACGCCACGATACATTCTGCCAGTATCATTACATGATCCTGGCTACAATCGCGTGAAGGAGCATATCTTATTCATTTGTACGTCAGCCTCAGGGTTTGCCATCCTCCGATGAGTTGTTTTCTATTGGGGCCTCCTGGGGGTTCTTGGGGCCTATTGGAGGCGTACATCTTGTCGCTGGGCTGTCTCGGGCTGGTATTGGGGCACGTTGCAACCGTTTTGGGGCTGTCTTTTGCTGTCTCCGAACCGCCCAGATGCCGACGATAAGCAATCCTGCGGGAAAGGGGGTGTTTCGGTCCGCGCATGTGCGGCGGCGGATGTCTGCGCTGCGCGTATTCCAGGAGATCAACACTTCCGGCAGCAACGCCGTGTCGTGGAAGGAATGGAAAGCTTTTTTCAAGGATGTAGGACTGGGCGTGCAAGAGAAGATGGCAGAGATGAATCGCGTAAATATTGAAGTCCGCGCCAAGATGCAGGAGGACAGAGTGCTGAAGAAGGTCAAAGAGCAAACGCACAAGGTGTCCAAATCTTCCAAGAAATCAGTGCCGAAAGATACTGCTCAGGACGACGGCCCCCAGCGACAACCGCAGACCGGCGTCGCGCATGAGGCTCAGGAGCCCTTGCCTGCGGTCTGGCAGCGCTTCTACGATGAGCTCTCCCTGCTGCAGGACGACGAGGGCAAGGAGTACGCTTCTCTCACGGACGAGGAGGTGGGCGCGGTCCGGTCGGCGTGCCAGGCGCTCGGCCTCACCATGTGCCAGAAGGTCGACGGCGGGCCTGTCACCGTGTACAACTACAGCACGTTCGCCAAGGAGACGCGCAAGCGGCTGCGCGCACTGAAAGAGGAGCGCTTCCTCGAGTTTCCGACCGAGCTCACCGACGTCCAGCGCGGCATCGTTCACGGCATCGCCGAGGAGCTCGGCCTCGCCTCCTACGACCGAGGCCAGGGTGAGGAGAAGAGCGCGGTGGTCGCCAACACCAAAGGGTTCGCCGAGAGGATCCGGACGGAGTTCGCCGCCATCGAGCTGGGAGGCAGTCGGCTGTACACCGAGGTTCGGAGGAGGAAAAGGTGCTCATACCGCTAGCCTTCGCCCGTTTTGCCTTTTCCGGCCTCTAGGGATGTCCCCACCGCCTGATTCGCCTCGAATTCTGGTCAGAACGCACCCTGGGAGAGGTCCGGGGAGTAGCGGTATCGGTACCTTTTTGGTTTCCCCAGAGGCGTTCTCCCCTTGCCAGCGCCACATCGTCCAAGCAGTCGCGGACTCTCTGGATCTTTGGGTGCGCCCGTCGCAGGGTGCCCTGGAGGTGTTCAGCCTCGACGACTTCGGGAAGGGCGTGCGCAGAGACCTGATGGCGCTGACGGACGGTGCGGAGATGGCCTTCCAGCCCGCTCTCTCGGAGCAGCAGCGGAAGATCGTCTTCGCCATCGCGGAGGACCTGGGACTCGTCGCCGTGGACACCGGCAGCGACGACTGCAGGCAGATTGCGGTTGGCAACATGACAAGCTTCCTGGAGGAGGTCAAGGCCAAGCTGCAGCCGCTGAAGCGAGGGCAGATGCACGCTTTTGCCAAGAGCCTGACGCCTGTGCAGAGCAGTGTCGTGCACATGGCTGCCGCGCAGATGGGCCTGTACTCGGAGACGATGCTGGAGGGCGATGACACCTGGGTCGAGGTGCACAAGTTGTACCCCGGGCAGACCGCTCCGTACCGGCAACCCCCGCCTCTGCAGATGATCGATGCCGGCAGCCATGCAGATGCCCAGCAGCCCCCCCCCGCCGTCCCCGACGTGGCCCGCAGCGTCAGGCGGCGTGGCTCCGCAGTCGGTGGCGCCAGCGCCGCGGCAGCAGAGGCCCGCTCCCAGGAGCCACCAGCGGGCAGCGCCCCCGCCGAGGAGGCCCGCAGCGTGCAGGCGGCCGTGCACGCGGGGGGCTGCGGCGGCGAGGACCAGGACGGGGGCGCAGAGAGCCGTCGGTCAGAGCAGGGTCCGCGGGAGGTCCGCGCGGAAGTCTGTGGCTCGGCTTTGGGCCCTCCGCCCTGCACCCCCTTTTCCCTCGCAGGCGACTTCCCGCCCCCAGTCCCGACCCCTTCCAACAATCAGGCAATTTACCGGCATCGTTTAACCAATCCCCATCCCCATCCCCTTCGAGACCCCCACCGAATTACCACCCCAGTTGGGGATACACCCCTCGAAACTCGAAGGGAACGACCTATATCCCTACCTAGGGGGGTAAATCGGTCAGTGGGGCCCAGGCCACGCCGCTGGGGATGGGAATCGTTTAAACGATACTCAGTTTAGAAACGAGGGGGAACTCGGGGATGCACCCCCAGAGCGCTATTCGAACGCCCCCCCTCGTATATCCCGAGTTGGGCCGTGACTTGTTGCCAGTTGAAGGTCCCACAAAAGTGGGGATTGGAGTCGATATAGCGTTCATTATTATTCCCTGGCGCGCGCGACGCGCACAAGGGACGGCGCCAGAGGCGCCGCAAGGGGTGTGGGGAGGGAAGTCCGGCGCCCACCAGGGAAAATCCGCGAGGCGCCGACCAGGGTTTATGCTAGTGCTTCTGCTGTTGAGTTCCCGAGGAGGAGAGTCTCATGCAGAAAGCCTTCGACACCTTCGCCACGGGCAACTTCCAGGGGCAGAAGATCTTCCTTCGCTTTCCAGATCTGAAGGAGTTGGTGTCCAAGATCCCGGGGGTCACTAGTGCCAACACGTTTCACAAGTACGAGAAGGAGTTGGAAAGCGCGTTCAATGACACGATGCAGCTGCAGATCGACATGGACCTGAGGTGCAGCAAAGGCTTGACATTCCGATGGTTCCAGGTATTTATCCAGGCGGCCATGCGGAAGATTGGAAAGAACGCCCTGGCATTCTTGTTCACACTCGGCCAGAAGCGCGAACCTAAAGCATGAACCTCGGTGTTGCGTGCGTGTGCTTAGCGCACGCATTCAAAAATTTTCCTCCTGCCCTTGAGGCGCAAGCGTGCAGATCATCGCGGCCACCAGGCAAGCGACGGCCGGTGACTTTGACGAATTACTATCCTTTTCTGTTGTACTGCATTGTCAGGACTTCAGCTTCAAATGCGCTTCAATTGGTCTGCCCTGGCGAGCTCGCGCGCGCTCAGTCGGGGCCCACTGATGCCGATTGGCAGATCGCTATTTTTTATGTCTGTCATGTTCCTCTCCATCCTCTTCCTCTTCCTCCTCCTTCAATTCCCGGCCCTGGCACCAGGCCCGTTATAGGTCTGGTGCCCACCGGGGCCAGGCGTGTCGGCCAGAGGTCCTGATCGCGCCGTCTTCCTCCTCCTCCCTCCGCTCCATCTCCGTGCTGACCTGACCTGACGAAAGCCCGCACACGTCGTACCCCTGGGTCGCAGGCGCTGAGAGCGGGCTGAGGTAGCCCGCCTCGCACGCGTGGCCAGCCCCCACCGAGATAGGTGCGAAACTTGGAGGGTGGAGGAGCAGGTGAAGGAGAACCTGGTCCTCGTCTCTTGGCATCCTGATGAGGAGACCTGCAGGTTGCAGATCGCCCGGCCCGCTCGGTACGTCTTGGTCATGCGGGTAGCGCGGTGGACCACGTATCTGGCCCGTAGCGCAGTCGACGCGGTGTTGTGCATCAGTGGTTTGGCTCACGTGGACAGTGCGGTACCTCGCGGCTTCAGGCTGGCCGGTCGCGCCAGGTGTAACCCATTTTCTGTTTCTTTTCGCCTTGGTTGCGCATGGGAGGCGTCCTTCAATTGAAGCTCCTCGCTCTGTTCCCACTCGCGCAGCCTTAGAGGCGCTGATTGAGCGTCTGAGCGGATGAGCACGCATAAATATGGTCCAAGCGTGCGAACCAGAGATATACCCCTTCTTGCTGATTAGCTGCTCGATCGCCCAGGATTTCGAACACGTGTCCCGTCCTACTGCCATTTCGCGAAGCGGCGAGCCATTGCCGTTCGCATGGTGGCGCCGCCGATGGCCTCCAGATTCGCAGGCTTAATGGAAACTGGCTGTCTGGCCTCATACACTGATGGTCCAACTACCCGAGGCGTCGTCGAAGCTCCAAGCGTGGTCCTCGAGCCCGTTGAGCCGCCGTTGGTTTTGTTCAGCCTGGTGATTCGAATGCACCCTCTTCCTCGCAGCACCGTAGTAGTGGTCAGTGGAGGCGCAGGCACGTTGTCTCGAGTCCTTCGCCCCTTCTTTCAGGGCAGCCCTCGTCGTGGCTGATGCTCTGCGGCAGGCTGTAGCTCTCTTCGTAGCTGTAGCTTCCCTTTGACTGTAGCCATCGGCGTGGCTGGCGCTCTCCAGCAGGTGGTAGCCCCCTTCGTTTTTGCGGCTCTTTTCGTCGAAGGTTTAGCTCTCGTGGTCGTTGTAGTTCTCCTTCAGGGTGCAGCTCTTCTCTCAACGGTAGCTCTCGTTGTGGCTGCCGCTCTCTTTCAGGGTGTAGCTCTCATCGGGACTGTAGCTCTCGTTGTGGTTGTAGTTTTCCTTCAGGGTGCAGCTCTCTTTGTAGCTGTAGCTCCTGTTGTGGTTGTACTTCTGCAGCAGGGTGTTTCTCTCCTCGCAGCTGTAGCTTCCGTTGAGGCTCTAGCTCCCGTTCGAGCTGTAGCGTTCGTCGTGGCTGTAGCTCTCGTTGAGGCTGTTGCTCTGCTTCCTGTTGTAGCTCTCGTTGCCCTTGCAGCTCTCGCCGGAGCTGTGGTCCCTGCTCAGGCTGGAGCGACACTTGTGGCTGTAGCTCTTGCTGAAGCTGTTGATCTGCTTCAAGCTGTAGCTCTCCTTGTAACTATAGCTCTCGATGTGGTTCGTCATCAGGGTGCAGCTCTCCTGGTAGCCACAGCTTCCGTTGCCGCTGTAGCTCTTGACTGTACCTCTCCCCTCAGGCTGTGACTCTCTTCGTGGTTGTTGCTCTCGCTGCGGTAGCCCAAGTTCCCGCAGGCTGAAGCTCTCGTTGAGGCTGTAGCTCCCGTTCAGGCTGCAGCTCTCCTCGTGGCTGTCGCTCTCGTCGGCGATGCAGCCCTCCTTCAGGCTGTAGCTTCCCTCGTAGCGTCGGCTCTTCCTCTGGCTGTAGCCCTCGTTGTGGCCAGTGCTAGGCGCCAGGCTGTGATTCTCCTTCAGGGTGTAGCTCTGCGAACAGCTGTAGCTCTCGTCGTGGTTGTGGCGGCGCTCGCTTTGCCATGCCTGGTAGGCTGTAGATCTCGTTCAGGCTGTAGCTTTCTTTGCGACACTAGCCCTCGTTGTATTGTGTCTTGTGATCTGCTGCAGGCTGTATCTCTCCTTCAGGGTGTAGCCCCTCATAGCTGTATCTCTCGTAGTGTCTGCAGTTCTACTTTCCTCCAGGCTGCTGTTCATCTCGTGGTTGCCGCTCACATTGTTGCTGGTGCTCTGAGGCAAGCTGCAGCTCTCGTTGAGGCCGCAGCTCCCGCTCAGGCTGTAGCGCTCCTTCAGGTTGTTAAACTATTTGAGGCCGGTACTCTCTCACACGCCGTAGCCCTCCTAGTAGCTTTAGCTCTCGCTGTGGTTGCCGAGCTTCCTGGGGCAGTAGCACAGGCTCTTCCCAGTGTGCTCTCCCGTAGCCGTAACTGTCGGTAGCAGTAGTTTTCGTTGTGGTTGTAGCTCTCTAAGTCGGAATCGTCGGCTGCCAGGTCGGCCAGGTCGTACTGCTCCAGCCGATTTCCACGATGCAGCTCGGTAACTTCTTCCTTCTTAGCTTCCCCTTCCTTTCTTAGCCTCAACGGCCCCTTCGGGCTTCTTGGCCTCCGCCGCATTCCTGGCCTTCTCAGCTCACTCTTCCTTCTTAGCCTGAACGGCCTCGGTTCTCCCAGCCTCGAGCGCATTCCTTGCTTCCTGTGCTATCTCTTCTTCGGCCACTTTCTCAATTTCCCTAGCTATCCTGGCCTCTGTATTCCTAGCCTCGACGGCCTTCCTGGCCTCATCAGTCGCTTGCTTGGCATCTGCGTTCGTAGCCTCACCAGACTGTGTAGCTGCGTAGCCATCTTGGCTTCGAAGGCCTTCCTGGCCTCCTCTCCTTTCCTGGCCTTCTTGACTTTCTTACCCTCCCCTTCCTGTCTGGCCTCATTGGCTAGTGCTGTCTTGGCCTCCTTTGTCTTTCTGGCCTCCTGTGCATTCGGATGGATGTGTACACATATGTTAGCCAGCGTGGACCCCAAGCAGTGTGCTTGCAATCTATGCGTTGCAACCAACATGGTGCTATCAGACTTCAGTTGATGTTGTGCAATCAATGTGGTGCGAAGCAACGTGGTGCAACGCAATGCACGGCAATGCAAAACAATTCAAAGCAACGGAAAGCAACGAAAAACAATGCAAAGCAATCTATGTAGTGCAATCTAACGGCCGGGGCGAGCGGCGACGGCGTCGACGGGGCGGCGACGGCGACAACATAGTCGACAGACTGACAGGCAGGCCCAGCCGACGGGCGGCGACGGGGCGGCGACGGCGGCCACGTAGCCGACAGACCGACCAGCATGCCCAGACGACGGGCGGCGACGAGTCGGCAACGGCGGCCACATAGCCGCCGTACCGACCGTCAGGCCCAGTTCCGTAGAAGGGAAGCAAGAACCCCTAAATACAAGCACTGTATGTGGGAATCTATATAGATGTGTGTATGTGTTTACACATATATATATATACATATATATATGTATATATGTATATACCCCCCGGGGGACGAGGCCTTACAGCTAGAAGCTGGGGCCTCGACCCTCCATGGCCAGAACTGAGGGGACCCCCAGCCCTCGCCAAGACAGCGTCTAGATGGCTCTCCACGCCACCAGATGGTCCAGATGGCCCCAAGAAGGTTGCAACAGACGCTTCTGAGACGGCCCAGGAGGCCCTCGCGAGATCTTCAAGCGGCTTCCAAGGGACGTCTTGGGGCCCGCTTGAGACCGAACGAAGCATGCGAGGAGACGCCCTGGGCCCCAGGAGCCACGCGACGAGCCCCGGCCGATCTGGTGACTTTTGGTCCGGGCCCCTTCAGTAATCTCGAGGATTGACGGCTGAGGCTCAAGGGATTAGGCAACGGACTTCGGGACACTCCACTTCGTGCCACAGGGGCGCGGATATTCGTGGTCTTCTCTGCCTGCCTTGCATTCATAACCGCCCCTTCCTTGATCTCCCCGGCCTGCCACAACTCCTCAGCATGTTTGTTCCTCCTCTGCCTTCTCCTGGCGTCTTCGTCCTAGGTGTGGTATTCCTTGTAGCAGCCACCAAAGTCGTAAAATAATTGACAGCCCTCGTAAGCCTGAGCGCAATGATCGGTCTCGTCCGTTTGGTCGTACACGGTCTGGTGGTCTACGTAGAGCATGTCAAGCGGGTTCTCTGTGTGCAGAGGGAGGGGCGGACTGAAGGCCTCGGCGTCGGGGTTCCGCTATGTATTCTGCTGTCGCTGCCGTTGCTCGCAATCTGGCTCTGCACTCAGGATGCATCTCTCATCCTCGTTGCGGCCCACGCTCGTGTTGTGCCCCCCCTCTCGGCTGCAGCTGTTCTCGTAGTTGCATATTCGCCTAATGTTGTAGTTTGGTCGCCCTGGCAAGGGCGTTGGACGCGATGGTGACAGCATCGCTGAGAAGCGGTTGTCGTCCATGCCAGAATGCGTACCCAACACGCCTACATGCCGATAGCGTATTCGTACTCGGTCTCGGCATGGTTGCAGGTGTATCTCCGCGAAGATTGGGTCAGTCTTGTGTCTTTGACCTTCGTCGTTCTAGAGGATTATCACGTTGATAATGGTGATGTTCAGGTGGATCGTAATGTAAATCACGTGGGTCGTGAGTTACGTGGATCGTGAGGCACATCACGCTGGTCGTGAGGTATATCATGAAGGTCGTGATTCATGCTCCGTAGATCATGCGGAGTTTGATGGGGGTCGTGATGTATTCTCCTTAGGTTACAGTGCGCGTCGCTTGGATCGTGAGGTAGATCTTCCTTGAAGGTCGGGTCGTCTGCGCCCCGGCACGCAAGGGGCAAGCATAGCCCTCCTCCCCCTCCTCCCTCCCCCCCTCGAGGTCCTCCTCCCCTAATTCCCCATGCAGCTTGGATACCCGCGAGTTCACTCACTCCCCGTGTGCGCGTGCTGCGCGGATGCCGTCTCTAAGCTCGGTGGTGCCTCGTGGGCGCCCAAGAGCCGTGGGGTGCTTCTGGTGCTGGGGCCCAGTGTGTGTCTTAGGCGCGGAGGTCGCTTCTTGCGCGAGCGCCCGCGGTAAGTGCTTCACGCCCCCATGGCTCTGATCCCTGCAGCGCTGTGCACCTCGGCCTGAGGCCTGTGAGTTGCTGGTGCTGCCCTTTCTGTCCAGGCGGCGCGCTGCGTTCCCCGTTTGTGTGCCTTCAGCGAGTTCGCCCGCTAGGCCTGAGCTGAAAGGCGGTCTCGATTGCGCAGCCGCCTCGAAGTGCTACCAATACGTATTCGCCCTCGGTCACGTCCTATGCCTGCCCCCCCTCCCGCCATCATTCACCCTCGCCTACCCTGTGCTCGCCCAAAATCATGTTGCTCGCCCCCTTCTCTAATCCCACCTGCCTTGCGGGACTAACGCACCTATCCGGCTGGTTTTTCTGTCTGGCTAGTTCCAGTGGTGTCGGTCGGTTTGCGTTGGTTTCTGGGTGGTCGGTGGGTTGGGCCACAAGTGTTGGGAATTTGTTGGAAGGGCCAACAAGAGATAACACCTGGCACGCCAAATACCCCTCTGGCAGGCTACGGATGCGGCGGATCAAAGTTCCTGCGGCGAACCACGGACGCTCCTTGCCTTTCGGGAATGCCCATGTGCCTTATCGTTGGGCCGAAGGTGTGCCAACCAATTGGACTATGCGTTCCCCCAGTCGTTGGAAACACTGTGGGGAACACTTGGGGGTGGACGTGAGAGAGGAGCAGGAGATGGAGGATGAGGATGAGTATGAAGATTATGATGCTGATGATGGT
Organism: Prorocentrum cordatum; assembly: GCA_963575745.1. Lineage (NCBI taxonomy): Eukaryota > Dinophyceae > Prorocentrales > Prorocentraceae > Prorocentrum > Prorocentrum cordatum. The sequence continues at coordinate 378,294 of CAUYUJ010001381.1, forward strand.
GATGATGATGCTGATGATGCTGATGATGATGATGACGATGATGATGATGAGGCTGATGAGGATGATGAGGAGGAGGAGGATGGAGGAGGAGGAGGAGGGTCCGTAGCCGTTCTGGCTCCAGTTTGAATCCCTTGTCGCGGGGGCTCGAGTCTGGAGGTTCCCGCCGCCGTGCGACAACTTTCGAGGGGCGCCCAGGCGCATTTGGTCACACCCCTAGCGGGGATCATTCCCCTGTCGGGGTTCCGTGCGATCCTTCCTCTTCTCGGATGGACGATGGGTCGCGCAATGAGATTTGGTGTTGCCTAAGAAATGCGGCTTCAAGTCCAACATCGGATGGAAGAAGTTTTGCTACAAGTGTGGCACGCCTCGCCCCGTGCACTTGCGCCTGCTCCTCCTCGAAATGCTGTTGGTGCCTGGTCAGGTGGACCGCCGTCTTCGTCTCCCAAGGCAGCGCACAAGCAGCCCTAGCCCGCTCAGCTTGACCCCTTCGTACACATGCCAGGCGACGGCTTCAATAAGTGCAATTCGCTGCCCGGCCCATCGCAGCGAGTCAAGGTCTTGGCTCAGCCGGCCTCTGGCGGCAGGCGACCCCACAACCGTGGCCAAGCATTCCCAGCCAGCGCACGACGACCTCAAGCGCCAGGTGGCCAAGACGTTGCACATTGGTGGGCAAGTTGGAGAAGGAAGCTCCTGACAAGGTGCTGGAGCGTGCGGCGGCAAAGTCGAATCTCGAGGACATTTAGAAGCAGGAGCGTGTCTCCTCTGCCAAGGCTACAGCATTGCCGGTACATGTTGCTGGTGATGCTCCAATTGCTGGTGGTCCCCACGGAGGTGCACATATTGTTAATCTTTATTTCGCGTTGTCTCTGCGGTTCCAGGCTTTGGGCCTCATGTTGGTGCAGTCGTTTCGTTCTCCCACTGCTACTCGTGATGGAATGCTCGCCCCCGCAGATGATGGGAATGACGGGTATACCGCTACATTTGAGGGCGGCGAGGATTTGCGCGATGCCCTTAAGCCCAAGCTGTCTCTCCTTGCCCACTCCCTCTAAGTCGTGTGCGCTTGTTGCCAGCTATGTGCCAGACATTGTATAGTCAGTTTCCGTACGTAGCCGTTTCGGCTTTAGCCAGCATGCTCTACACAGATGCTCTCAAGTGAGGGAGTCTAAAACATATCATCGTATCGTTCGCACGATGTCTCGCGATGCTGACAGTGTTAAGCGGAGCGTGGTTAGTGAAGATCCTCGTGAAGGTATGGCGTTAGATCTCTCCCGCTCCAGGGCACCCAGCAGGACAGCTGGCACGTTCAGGGACGCCGGCTCCAGAACTACCTGGGGAAGATCAGATTCAGGGACGTCAGATCCGTGGTTTCACGGGTTCGACCCTTGGCAATCAGGTCATGGAACGTTCGTGGAGACGGGCCCAGAAGGCGAGACGCCTCCTGATCCAGCAGCGGAAGCTCCAGCGGGCTCCGGGGCTGCGGGGTCGGGCGGCAACAACCTAGACGCGGGCCAGCACGACGGCAAGCCCGACGACAAGCCCGACGGCCGGGACTGGTGGAGTTCCGGGGCGTGGGGCTGGACAGCCAAGTTGGTGTGGGAGTGGTCGCCTGGTTGGTGGCAGAGCTCCAAGACCGACGAGGACGTGGCCTCCTGGAAATCCGAGGATTGGAAGAAGGTCGACTGGAAGGACAACGCCTCGGACAGCAGTAGGCCCAAGGACGAGCAAGGACGTGACGAAGACGGCAGGTATCGAGACGGTCGAGGCGGTGGCAGCTCATGGTGGTCCAGGTCGTGGAATACCAGTTCTTGGGATGAGGAGAAGTCCAGGGATTATTCTGCGCCGCCGACCTGGCTGGGCATGCAGCACTTGGACCTATATGTTCACAACTTGCGTGCATGGGCGCGCAGAAGTGCCTTGAAGACCAACTTGCAAGCAGATCGTGTACTTGAGACGTTTCCTCTCGAGCTCCAGGCCAAATTTAAGACCATCAGGCTATCTCTCGCCACAGATTCTGGAGTGGATAAGATAGTATATCATTTGACCTTGTTGTCGGGAGAGAGACCCGGCGACGAGGATCGGCAGATGCAATACGAAGCATTATTCGACTACGTTATCAAGAAAGGCGAAAGCCTGACATATTACGTGATAGGACGTGATGGACAAATGCTGCAGGCAGGAAGCGCTGGTCTTACTCTCGCGGACTCTATCAAAGCTCGCTATTACGAAGAAGGTGCAATGCTTTCTCATCAAAACCGCATCAACCTCGCAACACTCGCTTCGGGAAAGAAAGACTTCTTATCTATACGAGCTGCTCTTCTCAATCTGGACGTCTCGAACGGACAGGTTGTGCTTCCGACAGCGGCGACCTCATCCAGACCTCCGGGAAGGACGTTTATGCAAGAACATCCGGATGAGATGACGTCCGCGGCGGAAGCCGACACGTTCGTGGACATTTTCGAGACCGAGTTTCGCGAGTCCGAGGCGGACGGCTTTCTGATAGCGCTAGATCAGCAGGACCTCACGGAAGACGAAGCCTATCACGTATTTGCCCAGCTCGTGGAGACCAAGCGTAAGCGCACCTGGAAGGAATCAAAGGAGATGAAAAACGCTCGTCGCATAGATCGAAACTTCTTCGATAGACGTCGTGGCAAGAAGATTGGCAAACGCGAATTAAAGAACAGATCCAGGTGCGCAAACTGCGGGCAGAAGGGCCATTGGAAACAGGACTGCCATAACGCTTACAGGTCAAAGGAGGACCGACTCAAGGAGGAGCGCAAGCCGCAGCCGAAGCCGGTTCTATTTCAACGTGCGCGGCTTCGACGGCCCCGCCTTCCTCGCGGTGGCCGAGGACGAGTGCCAGATCTGCGACGACGATCTTGTTGGCGGCGCGTGGCTGCCCGATGGCGCCGAGCAGCTCGAGCTCGTTCTCGCCGAGGTCTCGCGGGAGGTGACTTTGGACAACTTGATGGACTGCGCTCTCGTGGACACCGCTGCGGGATCGGCTTTGGTGGGAGAGCCGAATCTTGAGAAGCTCAGGAAGGCGCTGAACCACATCGGCTACGAAGTTCACGTGTCCTACGACGTGGCCGATCTTCCTCCGGCCTGCGGGGTTGGAGGCAACGTCAAGCCGGTTGGGCGCGCTTCGGTGCCCGTCACGACGTGCGGATGCGGGGCGGTGGAATTCCTAGTATTACCACACGCATGCCCACCACTCTTGCCCGCTAAGTTCCTAGAGATTCCCAAGGCCAAGGTCGACATGAGCACGAGCATGATGTCGGTCGAGGGCGGCGAAGGTCGTCGAGATCTTGAGCTACGCCGTCTGCCATCAGGGCATCGTGCAGCGTCGCTGGTGGGCTGCCCGCCCGAGGATTTCAAGCTCAGCGACGAGCTCGCCAGGCGCTTCCCGCCCTTCGTCATTCAGGGCCGCAGGGAGGGGCAGGGCGCCACTTTCGCTAGTCAGATCTCTTCCCCCCCCCCCTCTCTCTGTCTCGACAGCGGGTCCACGAATCGGGGCGCCAGATGGGACATCAGCGTCAGTACCCTTAGCTACTCCAGGCTCGAGCCGAGCAGGCGATTCAGAAAGTCAGCTTTCAAGTCCACTCAACCAGTTAGAAAACTCTCAGAGTCAGGCAATCGATGCCGGCTCGCGCGACCAAGAAGACGAACTCGGCGGTGCATCCGCTACGTCGGGGCCCTCGCTCGTTGTCGGCTCTGCGGCGCCAGACGAGCAAGGTGGTGAGCGGTCTCTCCACTGTCGAGGGGGAGGGCAGCTCGGATCTCGAGATGGCCGAGAACTGGGAGGGGATCCCGGACCCGTGGCGCGACACGGAGCTCCAGCACCTGGTGCACGACGAGATGCTCGATCCTGTGGACGAGGAGATGTTCTTCGAGGGCCGCTACCTCATCGAGAAGGCTGCCATGGCCTGGCGCCGCGTCTTCCTCAAGACGATCATGTTCCTCAACGTGTGCGCCAACTCTCGGATCATGACCGCGCTGTCGCCGGTGGTGGACCCGGACCAGTTCGAAGACGAGGACCCCAACGTGACTCCGCACACGTGCGAGCATCCAGTACACCGCCGTCGCACCGGGCAGAACGGAGTCGCCCACTACTGCCATTGCGATGCGTGCAACCTCCGTCTCTGGATCCGCCGCAGGAGATCTTCGAGGCAGCTCGGGCTCGTGGCCGTCAGGACAAGGAGCGCAAGGACCGCAAGGCCATCAAGATGGAGCCGGAGCCACAGCCGCGCGAGCCAGCCCACCGCGTCCGCCCGGCGCCGATCTCGAGGGCTCTCGGAGCGGTCCCCCAAGGTCAAGGGCCCCAAGGCTCTGGCAGCGGGCCCGGAGGTGATCGCCGTGGCTCCTCCGTGCACTTCCTACTCGGCGGGCCGCAAGACGGCGGTGAAGTCAGCTCCAGCGGATCCTCTCTCGGGTACAAGTCGCCACCGAAGACTCCGTCGAGCGGGGCGTGGGTCAGGGCGCTCGAGCCGCCTCCCTCGGCCAGGATCACGCACGCGGACGTCAGCAACATGATGGACAACATCAGGGACGCACTTGCTCAGGAGCGCCAGGGAGTGCAGGGGGTCCGCGAGGCGATCATCGAGGAGGTGCGCTCCGAGAATGCGAAGGCCATGGGGGAGGCCATGCGCAAGGTGCTCAGCGAGGAGAGGCGCTGAGTCCTACGCTGTTCACGCCGGCCTCCCTGCAGCAGGAGGCTAGGGATCGGATCTTTCCGGATATTCAGGATCGCTTCAGCGCGGCCAGAGATCAGAAGATATCAATGCGATCCGTCTCTACGATCGTTAATATTTTCAGGGGGGCTCCGATTCCATACAATCGGGAACGACATTTCGGAGTCTGGGACACTTCAGATGGCAGCTCGAGCGATCTAGATCATCTTTCGAAGACGGCGGGCTGGGCGAAGCGCCAGCTCGAGTCGGGCGAGGTGGCGTCGTTTCTGGCGCACCTCGCGATCGCAAGCGCCAGCTCTCCTAGCACCCGGCTGGGACTGCCGGCCGACGTCGCCAGGGTGCAGATCGGGGTCAGCATCGACGATGACAAACAGCCTCATCATCAAGTCATCCTCGATCGTCTATGGAGTGGACTGTCTGTCCGGGCCTTAAGCTCGGCCCTCTCGGGAGCTCAGCGTCGACATCTACGAGTCGAAGTTTGGGGGGCGGCCTCAGATGGCCTTAGCGAATTACCATTAGCTTTCGGGACAGCGGCCGAGCAAGGGAAGTTCACAGAAGCCTTAGAGGATCCTAGTCGGTCTCCCTCTCGGATCCCGTCGTCTTTGGCCTTAGTCTCCTCCCCAGTCTCCTCCGATCGCTCTGTCGGCACCCCTATATCTCAGGTTCCTCGAAAAGTTCGGGCTGTTTTGCTTGAGACGTTCGAGGGCACCAGCATTCGAGCCACTCGCAAGAAGGCTCGCAAGCAACTGATTGAGAGATGCGCGAATAAGGGATGCACTCAGGTCCTTGAGGTTTTCTCTCCCCCTCGGGTCTCCCAGGAGCTCAGCGCCTGAAGACGGGCTTCGATTTTCGCAAGGCCCAAGATCGTCGCAAGCTGTGGGAAACGCTGGAGTAAGATCGCCTTGAGATTGTTCTGATGACCCCCCCTGCACTGCGTTCAGCGTCGCTCGAGTGAGCAACTGGCACCGAATGAGTCCAGATAAGCTCACGCAGGCCGAGAGGGAGGGTCTTCTGTTCTTAGGCCTGTGTGCTCAGGCAGCCGAATATCAAATGTCGAAGGGCAGGCTCTTCTGGCTAGAACAGCCATTCACGGCGTCGTCTTGGGAACTCTACCCCATGCGAGTCTTGTCAGAGAAGCCGGGAGTCAGCTCGGCGAGGTGTGATCAGTGCGAATATGGCTTGTCAGTCTCTCCTCAGGGTCTCTCTCGCAAGCCCACCTCTTTTCTCTCCAACTCTCAGCATGTTCTCGGCAAGTGTTCCAGGAAGTGCAAGGGGGATCACACGCGCGCGCCTTTGGAGGGATCGGGCAGGACGAAGGCAGCTCAGCACTACCCGCCTGAGCTCGTGAGTGCCCTCGCCGAGGGCATCGAGGCGGCTGCCTGGTCTCGCGCCTCTTTAGGCGCCCGTTCGTCTCAGCTGGCTGAGGCAGCTGACGTCGTCGCCGGCATGGCGAACCTGTCTCACTCCTACCCGCAGGCTGCCCTTCCTCCAGAGATTCCAGAAGGAGAGCACCAGGGTCCGGACTCCGGAGGGGTTCCAGAAGACGATCTGGTCGACGAAATCGGGGAGTTGGGGGGCCTGCCTTGTGACCCCGCGGACCCCCAGCTCTCACAGGAGCTGAAGCGAGAAGTTGAGAAGCTCCAAGTCAATTTAGGACATCCGTCCCTCCCCGACGCCCCGAGTTTCTTCGAGTTTTGAAAATCGGAAAGGCGCGAGAAGACGTGTTGCTTTGGACCCGCTCGAAGTTTCGCTGCACCGCTTGCGAGTCTCACAGGCGCCCGGGATGGCGCAGGAGGGCGCACCTGCCCAGGACGTATCGTTTTAACAAGATAATTGCAGTAGATCTGTTCTACGTGCAAGTGGACCAGCAGGCCGCGCCGGTGCTGTACATAATCGACCATGGGTCAAATCTCCAGTCTTGCACCTTTCTCCCAGGGGCCACCTCTCAGGACGTCTGGTCTGCTTTCTGTCGCATCTGGGTTCGTCCCTACGGAACCCCGGAGGTCCTGATAAGCGACGGGGGCCCCGAATTTGCCGGATCATTCGCCAGAGGCCTCGAGCACTTAGGAGTTCTGCGTCATCTCTGCAATTCCGAGGCCCTTCATGAAAACGGCAGGTGCGAGAGGCACGGAGGACTGATCAAAGACGCCTTGTCGAAGGCAGTGCTGTTGTCCCATCCAGCCAATCTCGAAGAGATGGAAGACCTGTTATGCGAGACCGTCGCTGCGAAAAACCGCTTCTCGCACAGAGGCGGCTCCTCGCCGTTTCAGCGTGTTTTCGGCGAGAATCCCCGATTGCCGAGGTCAATACTATCAGATGATGCTCACGACGAGATTGGCACCGATGATGTTGCGAGGGGCACGTCTGAAGGAGACACCGCTGCTGCCACTTACGCCCGGAAGCATGTGCTTCGCGAGGCCGCTCGCAAGGCCATGATGTCTTTAGACGTGGCCGATCGTCTCAGATACGCGTCCCGGGCCAGGAAGCATTCCGACAAACAGTGCAATCCGGGTACTTGGGTGTACGTCTGGCGTCGTGCCAGCGCGCAGACTCGGTCCGAAAATCTCCAGAGAAGCAGATGGACCGGGCCAGGAGTTGTTGTCTTTCAGCAGGATTCGACGCTGTGGATCGCAATGAGAGCCAAGCTATTGCAGGTCTCCGAGGACCAAATCCGACCTGCCACCAAGGAGGAAGCTCTCGGAGGCGAGTTACTCGACTCGGTCGCTTTCGACAGGCTCAGGCAAGAGCTGGCTTCCCCAGGGCGTCGGGTCGGCGCGGTGGACGTTCAGTCAGAAGGGCCTCCACCTCCCGAGGCCTCGGATCAGCCATCGGAGGCCGATGAGGAGCCTCCTCCGAGACAGGAGCAACCAGTCCCACGGATCGATCCGCCCGAGCTCCCGGGTTCCTCGGCCCCTCTTCCTCCTCCAGGGCCTCCTGAGGCCCCGGCCCCCGAGGTTGTCGCGATTGATCCGGAGCCCTCGGCCCCAGGTCACGAGCTGTCCACCGAGCCGCCGGCCTCGGGCAGGCAGACGCGTCAGGCCAGCCAGGAATCCCCTGATCCCATATCTCCTTCGTTCTCCCGCGACCCGTCTCCCTCTCCTCCTCGTTTGTCTCCCTCCGTTCCCTCCGTTCCTGCTCCGCTGCAGGCCGCTCCAGAGGCCGCCGCTGAGGTCAGGCGGGCCCCTTCCCAGTCCCGCAGGCCGCTAGTCAATCCTCCCGAGACCGAGCCGACTCGTCCCAGGATCACCCCAGTCGAACAGATGGGTCCTCCGGCTCCCGGACGGGTGCAAGAGCAGGTTGCCGAGTTTGATGCCAGGTCCGGGACCATCGCTCCTCCCAGGCCGGTAGTTCGAGGCGCGGGAGGTGGCGACGTCCCGATGTGCATCTTAAGACAAAGGGCAGCTCAGGCCCCACCACCTCCGGCTTCTCAGCCCGCTGCCAGAGTGGGCTCGCGTTCGCCCAAGAGAGGCGGGCCGTCAGAAGGAGCATCGGCGTCGGGCCATTTTGGATGCGCCGAGGGGGGTTTCACGCCTCGTCCGGGCGCGTCTGTTCCTAGGTCGGGCGAGGCCACCGGGGGAGGAGCTACAGTCATCGCTGGCCTTCAGCCCGCGAGCACCAAGCCAATCGCCGTAGAGAGTGCAGGCACCGAGCCTATGGCTGAGAGTGCGGCACACTCCACGGACCAGGCTGACTGTAGATCCACCTGCGAAGAGGACCCCACCCCCGAGAGCCTCGCATTTTGGTCGGCCCAGACCGAGGACGAGGAGCAAGAAGAGCAACTATGGGGGGAACTGTGCTCCTGGTTCTCCTTTTCGCCCGACTTTTACCGGGATCCCCAGTCGACTCAGGTCTTTGCAGCCGACCAGTCCGGCCGGGGACCCAGCACTGCTGCGCCTCCGTCTCGTAGAGGAGCGGAGGTCTCCATGAAAAAACTTGCCCCCTCGCGAGAGGGCTCTGTTTGATTTTTCGGACGCCAAGGAGTGGGGGGCCATTTTGAGCTCCGGAGCGGCACGCGTGGTTCCAGCCTCGGAGGCTTCTCTCATCAGAAGACGGTGTCCAGACCACATTCTGGGATCCAGGATGGCGAGGCGCTTCAAACCCCAAGAGGGAGTTGGTTCGGACCCCTTGGCAAAGTCAAGATGGTGCGTGCAGGGCCATCAAGACCCATATTCGGACGAGCTTCACGTGTACGCTCAAACTCCTCAGAGCGAGACCGTTCTTCTGACCTTGCAATGTGTCGCCTCGTTAGGCTGGAAACTTCAGATTGCGGACGCAAGGAACGCTTTCTGTCAAAGCGACCCGTTGCATCGCCCGAAGGGAGCTATATCTACTGCGAGCCATGTCACGGCTTAAATTTGGCCCCCGGGGAACTCGTGGAGTTTATAGCTCTAGTCTACGGGCTCAACGACGCCCCGGTCCTCTGGCACCGGACTTTAACTGACTGGCTCGGTTCGATCGGATATCGAAAGTCTCTTTGGGACCCCTGTCTGTGGTCGCTTCGTTCGGGCCAAGGCGAGCTTAGAGCGGTCATTCTCATAGAGGTCGACGACCTCCTGGCGGCGGCTCATCCCTCGATGCGCTCTTCGCTCAAGGAGCAGATACAGGCCAGGTTTCACTTTGGAAAATGGCAAGAGGGCGAGGCCGACTACGCAGGTCGCCGCATTAAGAAGCATGATAATAAGATATGCGTAGACCAGGAGAAATATATCCAGGAGCAACTCACGCCGATGCGGCTCGAGAAATCTCGTCTCTCGGACCCTTCCTCCCCGTTGACCCCGAGTGAGGTCAAGCTTTACAGAACCATGATCGCTCAGGTCCAGTGGGTCGCTCGAGAATCGAGGCCTGACGTGTCAGGCTGTGCTTCTTTGCAGAGCGCTGCTCTACCGAGTCCGACGATCGCGGGCGCCCAGCTTGTGATCAAAGCATGTAAGCATCTCAAGTCGACTGCCAGTCAACGTTTGACAATCTGGCAGTTAGATCCGGCATCAGTCACATTCGTGACTATATCGGACGCAGGGGGCCCGGGGTCAGCTCGGCGAGGCGGCGCGCAAGGCGCTTTCCTTGTGCTTGCCGCTGACAGCAGCATCAGGAGCAATCATCGAGCAAAAGTGTCCTTGCTCTCTTGGAGGTCCAAGAGGATTAAGCGCGCCGTTTCGTCAACCGCTGCCGCAGAAACGCTAAGCTTGTCCTCTGCGGTAGCAGAGTCTCAATGGCTGCAGATAATGTGGCGGGATCTGCTCTTCAACGACGTGAGCAAGCCCGACTGGCACCTCAGCCAGGCACCCTTCTCTCTCGCCCTCCCCCGATATTGCTCTCTCAATGAGGGCGCGTCGTCCGTGTCGGTCGTCGACGCTAAGTCGGTCTTCGACGTTCTGACCCGCAATAGCGCCGGCACTAAGGCAGACAGGCGCAACGCAATAGAGTTGTCAGTCATCAGAGATAGCTTATCCTCCTTAGGATCGCAAATCAGATGGGTCCCGCACGGACTCACGCCAGCAGACTGTCTAACTAAGGCGGACGTAGCTAAGGGGAACTTGGCGTTGAACGACCTTCTCAGAAAGGGCACCCTCGCACTCATAGACGAGGATCTCCACATGAGCGGGCGAGCCTTAAACGAGCACCTCAAGTCCAGGACGAAATCAGCCTCGAGGCAAACCATCCAGAATCAATCGGATGGCCCCGGCTGCGAGTCCCTGGTGTCCAATCCCGCGTACGCTAGTCTGGGGATCGCTGGGGGGAATGAGGGGGATGAACCCATGTCTGCCCCACGAAAAGTGGTCCCGCTGTCTCTCCTTGCCCACTCCCTCTAAGTCGTGTGCGCTTGTTGCCAGCTATGTGCCAGACATTGTATAGTCAGTTTCCGTACGTAGCCGTTTCGGTTTTAGCCAGCATGTTTGTTCTACACAGGTGCTCTCAAGTGAGGGAGTCTAAAACATATCATCGTATCGGTCGCACGATGTCTCGCGATGCTGACAGCGCCTGTTCAGCCCCTCCCTGTCGAAGCCGTCGCCACTCTTGTTTTCGGCGCTGTCGGCCCTGCGCCAGGCGCCGCCGCTAATTCGGGCTTTGCCCCAGGAGCAGAGCCTGCCGCTCTCGATCTTAACGGTTGGGGTTGGGGGGGGGGGGGGGGCGGTGGAAACACCAGGGAGGGAGGGTGACGTTGCGAGCGGCGCGGGGAGTGGCCTTGCAAACGGCCGCGAGTTCAAGGCTGTGCTGCAGAGATTTGCAGCTGACTAGGCTTTGTCCGTTTTCTTCACTGAGAAGGGTTTCTCTCGCAAGCCGTGCCAAAACATCATCGGCCAATGGTGCCGCCCTCAAGCAGTGTAAGCTCACCCCCATTTGACAACCAGTCTGGCCTTTAGCAAATCCAGTAAAAGTTGGATGATTGTTTCGGCCGGTGTAGTTGGACCGGTTGGCTTAGATGCGTTTCTTGTCGAGAATTTGCCCGCGTATGCGCGTATGTTTTGTCTGTTACAGGAAACTCGCATGTTGCCAGCTGCCTCTGAGTCTATGGAGGCCTGGATGAGGGGCACTGGCTATTCTGACTCTGACTGTGCTGCGCTACCTGCTGCCGGGGATCCTACACGGGGGCTCATCACGGCGACGCCCAAGATAATCGGTAATCGGTATCAGCCAGATCTTTCAATTTGACTAGGCAATTGTGCCAGCTCGAGTCTCGATGCGCCATGATGGGGGAAGGCTCGCGGCGCGCGGGCGTCAACCTGTGTCTGGTGCACCTTTGACCTATTCTTGTTCGTGTTGGTGCGCTTTTTCAATCAGATGGTCTGCCTTTCATCGTCGGAGTTGACTGGGACAGTACGCCCGAGCAGATTTCCAAGAGTGGCTGGGTCGACGCCCTGGATGCCGTCGTGGCTCAGCCACCGCAGTGGATTTGTCGGCCAACCACGTGGTGCATTGTCAGTTTCGTTGTTCCGTGGTGGATTGCGGGTCAGGCCAGGGCGGAGTCATTTAGAATGTTGCAATCTCCCCCCACTTCCCTGTACTTGCTTTGCGTCGCCCCCCTTCCTGGGGCCGATCCGTGGGAGCATGTCTTTAGCATGTGTGCGGATCCAGATCCTGCCACCTTCTCCTTCAGGACCAGTGGGGCGCCGCCTTGCGCGCCGCCGAAGCCGAGCGGCGGTGCTGTTTTCAGATTCCCGGGAAGGATTGTGTGTAGCGTGTCGGGCGTGACCTCCCTCGTAGAAACGTTCAACACACTCATGCCTCGCCCTCTTCCCCCGAGTTTCCCAGCTTTCTTTCCTGCGTGCTGGTGGCGCAAGCAAGGTTTACCGTGTTTTGTGTGACCTGTTCATGGGTGCTGTAGGGCCGCTCATGTAGTAACTTGTCGTTGCTGCTGATCGCCTGGTCGTCGCGTGGGCGGCGACTCTCAGGCAGGCCCGCTTGCTGCTCGCGCCCACTGCGGCACCGTTGGCGAGCTCAGGCGCTGACGGCAGTGGCCCATGCAGATTGCGGGCGAGTGGGCGCCCGCGCTCAGTGATAAATTTGGCATGGCCGGCGGCGTGGCAAGAGCTCCAGCAGGGCGCCCCAAGCCACCGTGGACGGCACCGCCGCCGCGCTTGCCAACGCGATCCAGAGCATCTCAATCCACTTCAAGAAAGAGGCCCCCGTCAAGAATTCAAAAAGTTGTTCGTCGAGCAGCGGCTGGAGTGGAAGGGCGCTCGGGACCAATCGTTCCGCCCTCTTCGTATCAGCGCCGATCTTCCTGGGCACGCGCGCCAGCGCCAGCGTCGCGCGTCGCGCGCGCGGGCGCCAGTGGTGCAGCATTTCAAGTCCAGTGGCGGGCTCGCAGCTGAGCTTTCATTCGGGCCCCCGACGACTTGTGCATCCTCGCGAAAGGCGAAGTGGATGCGCCTCGGCGTCTCGTCTTCAAGCCGAATGGAAGCGACCTCGGTCATTGTGGCGCTGTGACGGACCAGGCGAAAAACGTGGACCGACGGCTGCCATAGCTGAAGGTCTTCGGAACCAGTTTCTTTGGCGACGCGCCGTTCGGGGTCTGCGGCTGCCGCCCAGGTAGACGCGAATTCGCAGATCACGTGCTCTTCTACTTCTACATCCACAGCCTCTTCGTCTGCGTCTTCTTCGTATACGTCTTCTTAGTCTTCTGACTCTGAGTTTGACCTGCCTAGTCAGCCAGATGAGGCCGCCTCTTCCTGCGCTTCCCAGCCGCTGCCGCTTCCTGTCTGGCCACTCTGCCAACGCGCAGTGGACTGGCAGCCTTGTCTCCAGGCGTTGTCTCTTGGAACGCTTGTGGGCTGTTCAGCGCGGTAAACGCTGGGCGCCAGATGGATGCCTCCAAGAGATGCAGAACTTTCGTCCGACCCTGCAAACATCGCGAAATCGCGTGTGCGCAAGAGACGCGCGGGACCATTGGAGATGCCAGCTGCATTCAACAAGAGCTTCGCGACTCGAGCGTTGGTTGCGCGACGTTTAACGACGCAGTTCGCGCGGGAGGGCCGGTCAGTTTCATCGCTGCTGATCTTGCGCGGCAGTTTCGCGCGATTCAGCATCATGGGACCCAGGGGCGGGGGGGGAATGCCTATGAGAGTCATGATTGGGGAGGGGGGGGAATTGGTGATTATACATGTGCACATGCCGAACACCTGCGATTCCTTCGCTGTGTACTCCGACTCACTAGATGGCTTGTTTGAAGAATCACCACCAGCCGAACGCTGTTTTTCGATAGTCTTATGAGACTGGACCTTCACACTTGTGGAGGAGGGAATCACGCGTCCTGATGGTAGTGGTTGGTCGCGGGGATATGCGCGATGTCATGCGCTCCTTAACCAGAAGTGCTCGGGCTGGGCGGAGGTTTTTCAAGCTGATGACGCGCGCCGAAAGCTGCGAGATGGCAACGTTGCCCACGCCTCGCGCCTAGATAGAATTTGTTAAAACTATTCCTGATGTCATTTCTGCTGACCTCACTATTCGTTCCTCTGTCATCGGCGAGCTTTTGCAGGCCAGCACCTCGGACCACGCGCCATGGCCCGTCATCGTGGAGTCGTTCGAGTCCCCATATAAGCAGCGATAGTGGGGTCGCAGCTGGTTCTGTAAGGACGAAATCGATGAGAAGTTGCTAGAGAGTGAGCTGAATATCCAAGCTAGAGTCCTTCGCTCGCTTGCATCTGCTGGTGCCTTACAGTGTGAATAGAACCCGTGTGCTACCCTCATATATTGCAGTTCCACGTGTCTTTATCGCCTTGCGTCCTGCTCTGCCCGTGCCCGTTGTCGTATGTGCTCAAAGTGCTGAAGGGGCCCGCCTCTGGCGTGCATGGAGCTTCTCTGGTCCCTGGCACCGGCTGCTGGGAGACTTGCCGAGGCGGCTCTGCTCCGCTGCCCTGCCTGCCCCGCGTGCCCCTCCTGCACGTGCCCCGCGGTCAGCTGCGCGCTGACCTGCGCGGGGCCCGCCAGCACCAGTCAGATCGTGGTGCAGGAGCGGGACTGGGCAGGCCTTGCCGCGGCCTTCCTGACTGGCGTCGCGCTGCTGCGCGGCTGGGACTGGAGCAGGGCGGCCTACGCCAGGCGCCAGAGCTATCGGTCCGAGGTGTTGATCCAGCCGCCTGTGCCCGCGGCTATTCAACCAGAGCCGACCCCAGCAGCTTTCGGGAAGACGGTGCCCGAGCTGGTGCCGACATCTTGTGTTGCGACTCCGTCTAGTCTTCGACCTAAGTGATGGAGCGCTCCCATGACATCAAGGAGTTTCAAGTCTTGGTGCACTATCCCGATGATGACGACGGCTTCTTCTGGCATGTGCGCATCCTCTTGGTTCGAGCTGGTGGCGCTGGGGTTTGGGTGACTTTGACGCCGACGCTGGATTTGCTCACGCATGATCTCAGTCAGATCAGGCACATCGTCTTGGGGCGTAATGCAGCGTGGCCAGCTCGTGTGAATAGGAATGAGATCTTCGGTTTCGACCCCATCACGCGGGTCGAGCTCAACCAGTATATCCAGCTCGCGCGGGTGCAGGCTCGCGTGCTGGCCGACGATGATGAGGATGCGGAGGCCCCCGAGATGGTCTGGCTCCGAGCAGGGCCGGGTGTCGACAGGCTCGGTGAGGTCGCCCCGCAGGAGGTCGTGGACGATCAGGAGCGTTTCAGTGAGATCGGGGACTCGGCTGTGGCGGAGGTGAACGGCGCAGTGATCTGGGCAGCCAAGGTGAATATTGGCGAGCATGAGGCCTGGCTCAAGGAGCGTCAGGCGGCCGAGCGCGACGACAGGATCATAGGAGTTCACCTGCGCAACGGCAAGCGTTACATCATGTTGAAGGAGGCTCTGGCTTTGTACTCGCAGGTGAAGTACGATGACTGGAACTTCCCAGGGCCACGTCTGGCAATGGAGTATCTGGAGCTGGTCGACCAGGCTGGCGGATTCGAGGTCTATGAGCGCAACTGGCAGCACGACTCTGGCGTGTATCAGGGCTCGGCGGCGCCCCACCAGCATCGAGCAGGCTCGGAGACGCTGCGCCTTCTGATCGAGGTGGACCAGGTGGACGCCTCGAACCTTCAGGGGGTCGAGAACTTGTGCAGGCGGCAGGTGCAGCTCGAGATGGCTGTCGAGCGCAACCCCGCCCACCCCGACTTCACGGGGCTCGAGGAGGTCATGGGCGGCGCGGTCACCGCCTCCGGGGCGGCCAGCGTGGTGTCGTTCCGCGAGTGGGTCGCAGGCCGCCAGAAGGATCGTGCGACGGTGCTCAAGCAGGCGAGGTTGGAGCGCGAGGAGCGGTCCTTTCTGACCCCGGCGGACCCGTCGGGCAAGAGGGCCCCGCGCCCGAAGACCGACCTCAAGAAGAAGCTGAAGGACAAGGGAGGAGGCAAAGGCGGCGCGGGGGGCGCCGCCGGGGAGGGATGACGGCCCTTCAGCAGGAGTGGAGTCTCCGCGGCGCTGCCCACGCCGCTGGAGGAGGGGACCCCGCTCCACCGCCGGGGGCTGCTCGCCGAGCGGTCCACCGGCGTCTTCTGGGCGATCGGCGACATGGTGAACCTTTCCCTCTGCCTCGGGATCCTCCTCCATCAAAGCATGGACTCGAGAAGGGCCCTCGCTATGTTCGGCAGCGACGAGCTCGGCAGATTTTTCGGTATGGGCAAGTGAATGAGGCGGCCGAGGCGCTGAATCACCTTGCTACCTCAACAACTCGGCCTTCGGGCCCAATGTATGACAGTTTTGGAAGGAGGACGCCAACCGCGGCGCAGGCGGCTGTACATCGGCGGCTTCATCAGCGAGTGGCTGCATGCGGTCGGGCACCTCCTGATCTTGATGAGCGGCGAGCCCTGGGGGAGCTCCTGGCATCGAGATCCCAGTATGGACTGGAGCCAGCGAACCTGGCAGCGTATGACTTTGCAAAGTTGAAGATCTGTCGGGGATCGCTTGCACCCAGGTCCCCGATGGAAGGCCTCCCAGCTGAGGCCGCGCAGATGCTTCGCCACTTTGACACGCAGATCGAGAGGAGCACGGACGAGCTACTCAGTCTTGCGCCGGAGCTGCCGGAGCCGCACTGGGACCTCTCTCTCCGACGATCTGCTGCTAAGCGCCGGCACTTGTTCAAGCACCTGGCGGGGATTGGACTGGTTTCTTTTCGGCGCAAAGCAAAGGCATTCTGTGCACCTTTTTTCGTGAAGAAGAAGGGGGGCGAGATCCGCATGGTTCTCGACTCTCGTCAGGCCTGTCTCAGTCATAGGCGGCCGCCCACCGTGCAGCTCGGATCTGCGCGGGCCATAGTGAACCTTGACCTGTCCGACGACTTCTTGAGCCAGTGCGGGGGATTTGGGGGCACAGCGTCCGTGCCCGTACTCGCTGGTGATGCTGACGTCGACGACTGCTTCTACAATTTCTCGAATGTCCAGCTCGCCTCCTGGTTCTGCATGGAGGACGGATGCGCCACGGACGACGCTCACGAGTTTGGAATTCATCGCATCTGGGATGACGATCTCAGGCGCTACGACCTCCTGAGACCTGGCGAGCAGTTGTTTCTCTGTTTCGAAGGACTCCGCATGGGATGGTCGTGGTCACTCTACTTGTGCCAGAAGTTTTTTGAACACCTTGTTGCATCGCAGCATCCTCTCGGTCTCGGTGGCGTGCTGCGGGATCGATCGCCTGCCCCCGAGCTGGCTCCTGGAGTGTGTGCTGAGGGGGCTCATGTTGACAATTTCAACTCCTTCAGCGTCAGCGCCGAGGACTCGCACCTGAGTGCGGAGCGGTTCTGCAGCACTTTGCAGGACCAGAACATCGGTACGCACGGCAGGCACAGTGGGGTCACCTACTTAGAGACCTTGGGCCTAGAGTTCCACGCTCAGTATAAGGTACTGCGTCATACCCAGCGACGGACGTGGAGATTTGCTCTTGCTACTCGCGCCTTGCTCCGCCGGTCTTTCATGAGGGGTGAGGAGATGGAAGTTTGGCTTGGCAGCGCTGTCTGCATGTTCTCGCTGGCGCCTGAGCTCCTCTCTGTACTGCAGGATGCCTACACCTTTGTCGCAGATGCGCGTGACCGAAGGCTAGCCATCCCCTCCAGTGTACGATTGGAGATGGAGCTGGTCCGTCGGCTGGTTTTCGTCATCGAGGCGGAGGTCGGTGCTCCTATCTGGCGGGAGGTGCACATGGGCGACTCGTCGACCTTCGGCTACGCCTTGCTCTCTACGCCGTGCCAGGTCCAGGAGTTTCATGATGCCGTGAAGTATCGCGAGCGCTGGAGGTACCGCAAGGTCCAGTGCCTGCAGCCCGTCAGGCTCGACGCCCCCGGCGTGGTCGACGAGCTGGGCGGCCTCTCCGCCCACGGCGACTTCGGCGAGGGCGGCTTCTGCGCCTCGGCTGTGCCTGGCCGAGCAGCGGGTCTCAAGACGGGCGCCCACACGAGCTACGGCCAGTACCTCAACCAGCGTGCCGCCGAGGCACGGCATGGGGTGGCGCCCTCTTCGCGACACCGTGGGGGCCCAGGCGCCGCCCGAGGTGGATGTCGAGCTCGGCGTCGGCATTCCGCCTTTGTCCGAGGCGTGGTCACGGCGGGATCGCTGGACCACGCTGTGCGAGCGAGAGTGGCAGTGGCCTGAGGAGCACATCAACGCAAAGGAGGGGCGTGTCACCCTCCAGTCTCTCCGGCACTTTGGGAGGGACGCTCGTGCTCACGGCCATCGCTGTCTGTACATAGGCGATAACTTGGTGACGTTGAGCGGGTTCGAGAGGGGACGGTTCAAAAGCCACGCCCTCAACACTCTTGCTCGTCGGTCAGTCCCTTATCGTCTCGGCTGCGGTATTGACATGAGGTATCGGCACATTGTGAGTGAGCGGAACGTTGCCGACGAGGGCTCGAGGCGCTTCGATGTCGTTCGAGCTCGAGATCGCCCTGTCGACAGGTTCGGGAACGTGCGCAAGCCGCAGGTCTGTTGTCCAGAGGGCTCGGCTCGTCGGTCCAGGTCGTCGCGAGGTTCGGAGGGACACGTTCTCACAGGCTGTTTGGCGTCGCCTCCGTGCCCCTCCTCCTCATCATCTGCTACGCCTGCGGCGCCTACACGACCAACGCCACGTTGTCCGCCGACCCCCAGGACTCAGACGGGACCTTCGGGAGGCGGCCCAAGCGGCCGTGGAGCGTCGAGTTATCAGGATGAGATGATCTTCCTGGAGCTGTTCGCGGGCTCTGCGGGGCTCTCTCGGGCTGTGCGACGGCTGGGGCTACGTGCCGGCCCTGCTTTTGATATGGCTCGTGGTGATGAATGCGATCTCACACTTCGAAGTACACAGCGTCTTATACTACATCTTGTTCGCTCTGGCAAGGTCTTCTGGGTCCACATGGGAACCCCCTGCTCCATATGGTCTATATCTAGGAGGGGAATCAAGAACGTTGAGCGAGCCAGGCAACAAGAGCTGGTGGGGGTGGAGTTGGCCATCTTCTCGGCCGAGGCTGCCCGCGAATGCCAGAGGTGTAGAGTAGCTTGGTCGATCGAGAACCCAAAGAGTTCAAAGCTGTGGGCCTTTCACCCGCTTTACGAGCTCTGTGGGCTTCCTGGAGTTGTCAAGGTTGTTTTTGATCAATGCCAGTATTCGGTACCCTGGAAGAAACCTACCATGGTTCTAACTAACTCGCCCAGCCTGGTCTCCCTGGAAGCTTCTTGCAAGCAAGATCATCAGCATGTGCACTTGACTGGTGGTTGCCGCCTTGTTGGCTCAGATGGCCGCATCAGGTGGGTGCGGCGCACGGCTGCAGCAGGGGCGTATCCACCTGCCCTCTGCCGTGCCTGGGCCCGCGCCATATGGCGGGCTGCCCCTGACGCTGCCCGTGGACAGCGGCCGCACTGGTTCGAGGACTGGGAGGCTTCTCTTAGGGAAGCCGTTGCTACCAGCGAGCGTCGACGTCGGCGGGGTGCAGCAGCGGCTACGAGGCACGCCACCACAGGTGACCAGGAAGAGGGCGTCTTCTTCACGACGAGGGCGGCCAAGGCGATCAGGCGGCAGAGGATCGACTTCGCGCGCGCCGGCCGCGGCGCCACCATGCAAGCGCAGCCGGCATGATCGCATTGGCTCAGTGGGGGAGCTCAGGCATCGCACAGGAGGAGACCTCAGTCCTGGTTTTCTCCGCCGTGGTACGGCGGGCCTCAAGACTTTGGAGAACTATCGGAAGGCCACGTCTGATTTCGTTTCCTGGGCCA
The DNA here is from genome assembly GCA_963575745.1 of Prorocentrum cordatum. Lineage (NCBI taxonomy): Eukaryota > Dinophyceae > Prorocentrales > Prorocentraceae > Prorocentrum > Prorocentrum cordatum. Next base: position 397,636 of record CAUYUJ010001381.1, read on the forward strand.
AGAGACGCGGCAAACCTTTGCAGCCTCCTCGGGTCCTTGCTAAGACTATGGAGCGCTACTGTGAGAAGCTGGCTCTGTCTGGTTACAGTCCCGCTGCTGGCCGTCTAGTGGTATATGGCTGGGTCAAACTCAGGTCGGACAATCGCAAAGCGATGCTGCACCACCTTGACCCCGTGATCGAGGCTCTGAAAGGCTGGCCCAAGTTGGTCCGCGAGTTCGTCGTCAAGCCAAGCCCTGAGGAGATCGTCTTCCCGGTGCTCTTGTGGCTTGCCGAGAACGACGGCGTAGAGGCGGCAGCGGCAGGCATCCTCCAGCATGACTTGTACGCTCGACCGTCCGAGATCCTCGACCTTCACTACGACGATGTCATTACGCCCACCTCGGCAGCAGCGGCACCTTATCGCAAATGGGCCGTCGTTTTCGGCCCTTGAAACAGAGGCAGACGCACTAAGACTGGCAACGTTGACGAGCACGTTATTTGTGGTTCACATGGGCGCGAGTGGGTGGTGGAGCTGCTGTCGCTACTGCACCGTGCGACGCCTAAGGAGGCTTTGCTCTTCCCACATCTCCCCTTACCCATGCACGAACAGGAGATGCAGCGGGCTGTGAAAGCGCTCGGCCTCTCGTCCCTCAGCTTCACTCCACATGTTCTTCGGCACTCAGGCCCAAGCAATGATTTGCTGAGAAAGCGGCGAACGCTCGATCTCATTCGCCGCCGAGGGCGCTGGGAGGCTCTCAGGAGTGTACAGCGCTATGAACACACGCCCGGCTTCTATCTCAGGTAAAGAAAGTACCGGCTGCCCTTCTTCCAAGGTTGCCGAAAGCTCAGGGACTCCTTCGTGCTGCACTGCGAAGCAGGTTGCCGCAAGGCTTGCAGGACTGAGCTCAACTGATCGTCTTCATATGTTTGTTTTTGAGTACCCACCGTCCATCCCCGACTACCTCCACACTCACGTTTTTGGCTGTGAGGTTTTGGTCAGGTGTGCGAGCTGATGATGCCCGCTACCGTTTCTCGAAATTGATGGTCCAAACATGTGCATCTTCAGCCTCGCCAGATATCTGATTTGAGAGTTTACTGGACTGCTGAATCTCAGGCTGTGCATCGGCCTGTCTTCTGGAGAAAAGAGAAATAGTGAGGCTGACGCCGTGCCCGAGGGCTGTGGGAAGTGCTGGCAGATCTATTCAGTTGATGGGCTCCTCGGGTCACCTCTGATTTCTCCTGATGATTGTTTGTCCTCAAGAGGTCTCAACAACTAACAAGCATATCTGGGCAGAGTACTTAAGTTGATGATAAATTGAAGTTCCACGTGTCTTTATCGCCTTGCGTCCTGCTCTGCCCGTGCCTGTTGTCGTATGCGCTCAAAGTGCTTCTACCGTCTACCCCGCCACCTCCCTCGACGACAACTGCTTTGTCTTCGTTGTTTTCGGTCAGGTGTGCGAGCTGATGATGCCCCCTACCGTTTCTCGAAATGGATGGTTCAAACATGTGCATCTTCAGCCTCGCCAGATATCTGATTTGAGAGTTTACTGGACTGCTGAATCTCAGGCTGTGCATCGGCCTGTCTTCTGGAGAAAAGAGAAATAGTGAGGCTGACGCCGTGCCCGAGGGCTGTGGGAAGTGCTGGCAGATCTATTCAGTTGATGGGCTCCTCGGGTCACCTCTGATTTCTCCTGATGATTGTTTGTCCTCAAGAGGTCTCAACAACTAACAGCGTATCTGGGCAGAGTACTTAAGTTGATGATAAATACTCCTTATCCTCACCTCTCCTGCGCCTGGCCGTTTGGGCTCAGGTATTGGGGCAGATCGATCAGACCTTTGATCGTGCAGGAGGGAAAGACATCCATCTATCCCTCCTTCCCTCTACCAACGGATCAGGGGTTCTGTGCCCTTGTACTTCAACCCCATTCACAGGTTATCAGCCCTTTAAAGCTCACTGTTCATCGAACCGCGCGTCGCGATCTCGCACGCGGCCTCGATGGAACCCAAGCGGCGCATGCGCCGTAAGGGGTCCATCGGGGCCTCGCGTCCGAGCTCTCCGACGGCGCGACGGCTCGGTGACGAGTTGGAGAGCCTTAGTGCGGACTGTGTTGGTGTCCCAGGTACCCCCCCCCCCCAGCTCCGACGGACCCGAGGCGCGGCTAGCTGCTGAACTTCACCGCAGCGCCGCCCGCGGGGGGACAGGAGAAGGAGTAGGAACAGGAAGGAAGGAGTTCCACACGCCTACCTTCGATCCTCCATCTCCTCCTCAGTCGGGAGCAATCCCAACTGCGTCAGGCGAGAGCCTCACTGGTCCTGATACTCCAGGGCGCTTTCGCGCTAACCGCCGATGGACCTCAGGTGCTGGTACCCCCAGCCCTGCGACCGTTCCTGTTGCGGAGCACGTAGCCACCTTCGAGGAACTCAGTAGACCAGTGGCGGCGCAGCCGCAGACGCAGTACCTCAAGGTATCATCGGATGTGACACCACACACACACACGGTCCTAGTCGCAGCTCGTCCGCGCGCAACCGTCGTGGGGCCCCAGGCCCATGCGGCGAGAGTAGGTCGAGCCCGCGTGCAGCCTCTCAGAGGCCAAGCACTCCTCGCGAGAGGGGGCAGAGGGAAGCCTATGCTCCCCACCTCTCCATCTCAGACGACCAGCTGGCGGAAACGTCCGCCGCATGTGAAATAGCTGAGCTCAGAGACCAGGTTGAAACCTTCGTGTCCAGGCAATACTCTGGACTACTGCAGAGCGTTCAGACGAACGCTGCCAATACTGCAGCCATACGCCAAGATCTTGACGGCGCCTTAGGGATCATATATTCCAGGATTGCCGAAGATCGAGGCATAATAGGTGAACTGCAGTACCAGGTTGATCGTGAGGTGTCACACCCAGGTGAACGAACGGCGATGGTCGAGAACCTGCGCAACTACCTTGCGCAGATGGAGCAACAGCTTGTGCTCGTACGCGACACAGGCGTTTCAGCAGTCAGGATCCTCCACGATGAAATACACGACCAGCTCCGCAACCGACCAACACCAGCCGAGGCCACCGACCTTGGCGACGTTCAGTCTCAGATCAATGATCTTCGATATCACATAGACCACACTACGGCGACGCTTCGCAACGAAGCACACACCAACTCGTCGAACCTGATCGAGATGTTGCAGCGTACTGAGAGAGTCATCACTCAAAAGCTTGATGCGACCAACGCTGTCGTGCAGCCACTCGCTAACCGGATCTCTGAAATCGAGCAGCGTTTTCCTGGTGTACAGGACGCCCTGGCAGAGTTGCGTGTCGGACGAGCCCAGACTGGCCAGCTGGATTCTCCTCCCACGGTTTATTCGCCCACCTCACTGACCGGTTGCAGGAGGTTGAGAAGGCGGCGGACCACACGCAGTTGGAGCTCTCCCAGGTTATTCGTGGGAGAGATACTGAGAAGGTGCGTGTCGAGGAGCACCTCGCACGTCTGGAAAGTGAGTTGGAGGCACAAGGCGCCCGTCTCCGAGCCTACGAGCAACGACTTGATTGGTATTCGCAACGTTCTGGGGATACTGATTAGTACACACGCCAAAAGGTGGCCCAGATACACGAAGACATGACGAGCTGGACAAATCAGCTGATTGACCACACAAACGACACCAGTCTCCACCTTCGACCTGCAACCGACCTGCACAGGCCGACGGCAGCGTCCGCCGGAGCACCACAAGCTTCTGCAGGACAACAACAACGTACGTCACAAGGAGCAGCCTCTGCGGCAGCTTCTGCACAGACACGCCATGTGTCTCCTGTGCGCACAGAACCGACTACCGACGGTGTACCGATACCCTCACAACCATTGTCTGCGGTTTCGGTCAATACTACTACCCCTATCAAGGAGTCAGACACCGTCCGATTCCCTGTCTTGCCAAAGATTACGCAGCTGCTCGAGTGGCAGCAAAAGGTACGGAAGAACTTTGGCGCCGCCTCAGGGCGACCATCCAAAGCATATGCCGTCCTATGCGTGGCTGAACAGCCCGAGTGTACCTTCGAGGACTTACAAGACAGTGGAGACTTTGAGAGCATCGATTGCAAACTCGCTACCGCTCTGAGCGACATCTTATCCTCAGACTTGCGCTACCAAATCAGGCTCATCGAAACCAGAGAGGACAAAGCAGGACGCATGCTCAAAGGACGCCAGATCTACTGGCACATCCTACAGTCCTACAAGGTGGCAGAGGTTGATGACGACCTGCACGACTTCGAGCGCCTTAAAGAACTGAGGATGAGAGATGAAGATTTGCAGCGTTTCATTACTGACTGGGACGCTTTACTATTGGAGTGCCGAGAAGCACCCGACCCAAAGATCTTGGAATCTCTGTTTCGTACACAGATTCGGAGACATGCCTGGATGAAACAAGACATGTACGAGTACCAGCGCATGAAGACCAGCGACCCGAATCGTACCTATGATTGGCTCCGACAGCGCGTCCTGGACGTACTGGAGCTCAAACAATTGGAGAAGAATCAGAATAAGTTACGGTACGAACATGAGACACGTTCTCAAGTCAATGTTTGCGCTGTCTGGAAGACAGGCAACTGTCGCAATTGTGAACGATGCAAGGCTTTGCATACCTATTCCAGGGATTGGAAGAACAACCGATCTTCCAAAGCATCGACAGCTGATGGCAACTCCCGCCGCAGCGTGTCAACACCTGCGGACCACAAGAAGCCAGCATCAAAACCATTTTGCTTCGAGTTCGCCAAGCGCAACACATGCACCAGAGGCGACAAGTGCAATTTTCCACACGTTGCACAGTGTAAAGACTTCGCACAGAACAAGTGCCCTAAGGGCGACAAATGCAAATACGTTCATCTTACACCTGGTGCGAAGACTCCCGAGCGAAGCCCGAGTCGACCACGGACCTCCAGTCAGGATAGTCGTGGCCGATCACCATCCCGCGGATCAGGAAGCCAACGTTCTTCACAACGCGGGGGGTTCCGCTACGCAAACGACTCACGCCATGGACGTGACAACCGACGCCACTACGACCGATCTCGTTCATCCTCCAGGAGGTCTCCAGACTCTCGCAGTCACTCGGGAAGTCGACTCGACAGATCTTCGAGATCTACCTCCCGAGGACGAGACAACCGTGGCGGCCGACGTGGCAGCCCACGCGGCCGTGATAGATCATACGGTAGTGACAGAGGACGTGGCAGACGTTCCCCGAGCCGTGGTTCGTCCCGTGGTTCTCCCCACGCCAGAGCACGTTCTCCAGCCAACTATCGACGTTCACGCCGTTCCGACCGCAGTTACGTCATTCGAGACAAGACCCCCATGGCCAACACTAAGGTCACTACGACATCTACCAAACCACGCCGTCGGATACGCTTCGACACACGGAATGTGGAATACTACCTACATACCGTATCTGGCAGGGCCAGATTAGACAAGTGGAAGGAGATGCCGAACGAGGGTGACAGTGTCATTGTACCAGACCTGATACCACAACGATGGTGGGATCAACGTGCAGACGCTCTACGATAATGTCAAAAAGAGGCACAGCTGTGGCACCAAGATCTACATGACTACCGACACAACAAGGAGTCGGTGGTCAGATCCGAGAATACGACGACGCTGTCAATCAGTCATCAAAGACAGCCCAGACGAAGACAACGACGATGCAAGTCGACCCACCACGCCCGACCGCTGCATTGACACGATCTTCGGTTCTCGACAGTGGTTCTGCGCATCATATTCAGGGTAAACACGAACTGACGCAGACCGAATCGGATCGCATATCTATTCGCGAAGAGCATATTCTGGAAACTGCCAATGGAGATCTTACTGTCAACGAGCACTACGACATACGGCTACCCGAGGTTGGCTTACATAGTTCAGCCCTTGCCTTGCCAGACTGTCCATCATTACTATCAGTTGGGAAATTCTTTGAGGTTGATGGCTTTCGGCAGCTTTGGGATCCCGAGCTGGGCTACTTGCTTCAGGATCCAGGGGGCCAATGGTATAAGATTCCAGTCAACAATAGAGTTCCAGAATTACGACTCGACGACCTGATACTGATACCACCACCACGTCTATGCACTTCGTCAGCGTCCCGACGTCGTCAGCGCAAGCGTTCATCCGCCCGCTGCAACGACATATGTTGGTGCTGCAAAACTACAGAGCAGTCAACAACTGCAGATGAGCAGCGGCCCCACATAGGGACCTGCCCCAAGAGACCATATGTCGGCGAGGGAGGGGGAGCACGGACCGCTACGGTCGAAGAACCTCCCGACACAAATAACGCCGAGCCTGACGTGGACACAACCACCGACTCGCTTAAGTCTCAGACACAGTGTTCTCCTCCAACATGGGGGGGGCCATCAGATACAGCTCAAGCAGATACCGACATACCGACGGAGACGCTCACACTAGTGCACCACGACACTGATCGCGTTCTTCCAAACAGGCAGAAGAAACCAATTGACCCGATGCATTACATGACCCAGAGTCCAAACTACCCTGACTGTGAGATTTGTTCTCGCAAGATGGCGCAGAATGCTCCGTGTCGACGACAGCGCAAACCGCATCCACCGGCAGACCCCACCGACGAGGATACAGCCTACGAAGCATTTATCCCGAAGAAGTTTGGGGAAGCTCTGACTGCCGACCATATCGTCTTGGCCAAAGACGATGCCGCAGACAAGCACGGCGACAAGTATGCACTTGTTGTCCTGGATAGATACACCGGCATCTTCATGGCTTACCCAGCACTACACAAAGACGCAGCTACTACAAAGGCATCCTTCCAACAGTTCATCGCCGCGAACGATGAGGTGAAGCATCTCTACACAGACACTTCTGGAGAGCTTCAGAAGGCCTGTCGCCAACTGGGATGGACACGTGACACTAGTACGCCGCATCGTCCGCAAACGAATGGATTAATCGAGCGCATCGTCAAGATTGTCATTCTCGGTACGAGAGCTGTGTTGCATATGCCTGGACTGGGACATGAATGGTGGAAAGAGGCCATGCAAGCCTTTTGCTGTGGACATAATTTTGTGCATACATCCACGGGCGTTGCTGCCCTCAGCGAGGAGCACGTCGATAAGACAGCTCATGAAATACGTTTTGGTGACAGTTTTCCCGGGCACTGCATTCCATTTGGTGCTCGGATCTTCTGGAAATGCCTCAACCCCGAGATTAATACGAGACTGCAAAGTTCAAAGAAAACACTCGGGAAGGGTTCTTCATGGGTTACCATTTACACTCTGGTGGACGATGGTCAGGTCGTTATCTTGTCTTGGACACGGCTACATACGCCAAGAACCCCGATGGAGAACTGCGTCACGTGCACAGAGTCAAAGACATCATCATCCCCGATGGCAAGTTCACCTACCCAGTGAAAGAAGGTACTCTGCGACATCACAACCCTGAGGCACACGACGAGGTCAAGGCATCTACCTCTCGCCCCTTGGGCGACAAACCAATGCCCGATCCTCCACTTTCCTACCCTAAAGAATGGGATGACCCGTCTATGATGACAACGGAAGACAACACCGCTGAGATCCACGCATCGGCCTCTGAAGTTGCTGCGCCAGCGCCGGAACCCGACCGCTGGGAACAGCGCGGATATTGCGTCATCAGACATATTCGTACTCCACGCAAGAAATTGTTCATCCCGACGGACGACGTCATGAACATACCTGTACCTGTTGATCAACTCGACGTGACACGAGATTTCAAGACGACTTTTACTTTTGAAGGAGAAAGTGACTTTCGCGATGTTTGGGACGGTGCCAGCGCCAACGACCACAGGGAGTTGAGCGAGCCATGGACCGGCCTGGTTCGATTCTATGAGCTTCCAAAAATAACGCCAGATGGCAAAATGGTGGTCCGTGGCCGCGAGACACGTGTACAGACTACTACGCGTCCTGATCACATTCTTCCCGAGCATTGGAAAACCTTATCTCGTGGACAGCAAAAGAAAGAAATCGAGTACGCCGAAGACGTTAAACGAGCTCGTGAGATTCGTGACCGAGCTGCACTTCGTGTGTGGACAAGACAGGACAAACAGGCCAACAATTTCCGTACCACTACAGCTGGCGGCCCACATGGAATGCTGCGGAACGAAGGATTACGTACGACACTGACAACGGCGCGGTCATCCGCGACGAAAACGTCAAGGGCGTGACGAACAAAAAATTTTGTATGCCAAACTACCTGGTGGGCCACGTGACATTACTACGGTACTGTACTACCGCCAACCCCCACAACAACATGCTGGAGACGAACGTGCTTTGGTACTTGTGGATAGTGAGGGGACAGACTTTGGGACCAGGAACCCGCTTATACGCCAGTTCACCCAGTCGGTAGCAGTACCCACTATGCCACGTGAGACGACCTATACACCAGCACACAGAGACAAAATTCCCGGTTCCTCGTGGGCACGCCCGGCCCTAGTTACCAGAAATCTGAGCAAGAAAGAAGTTGCCGCAGAACCACGCGCACAGGAAGCCCAGCGAAAAGAATACGAGCGACTGGAGAAGAAACAAACGTGGATGTTGGAGACTGTTGGTGAAAAAGCTGATATTGAGTCACAAGCTATCCGCGCTGGGACGCAAGTTCATTTCTTCAACATATTGGAACTATCTTCAGTCAAACACGAGGAACTTCCACCTGATCTACGTAAATTCAAGGGCCGAGTGGTGGTTCAGGGCAATACAGGCAAAGATGAAACTGGTTTGGCAGCCATATTCGCCGACGCCGCGTCCAGTGATTCGCATATTGAGGCTTCCAAACTTTGCGATGCTACTGCATTATTGCCACAATATGCGGGCGAACAAAGTGATGCACCTGGAGCCTACACGCAGGCATTATTATACGGCGACGGACGAATCGATCCGGTTGATACTTGGATTACCATACCCAAATGGCGCCAACCAACATCCTGGTCAAAATACAAAAATCCAGTGTGCCGATTACGACTGGCAGCACTATACGGACACCCTCTTGCAGGTGTCTTTTGGGAACGAAAGTGTCGCACATGGTTGGAAAGCGTTGGTTTCGAGCCCATTCCAGGATGGGAATGCGTATGGAGACGCAACAAACTGGGACTGATACTTTCAGTATATTTGGATGACTTCAAATTAGCCGGACCAGCCAACAATCTACAAGTTGGCTGGAATTATATCCGCAAAGGCGGTATTGACTAGGATCCACCTACTCCATACTCACAATATCTTGGCTGTGGACAACAGGCATACGATGTACCGCAGAACATCTTCGACAAAAGAATGTCTACCATGCGACCTATGTTGCCCGTACACAGTGAGAAAGATTACAATACAGCCAAACAAATTCGTGGAATTCGACATGACATGCTTGGTTATACTGATCAGTGCATTGAGCGGTACCTGGAATGCGCTTCCAAGCGCGCCCAGGGACCAGGGTCGCGTTGGAAACGGTCCGACTCACCGAGGACTTCGCGATCCAAATCGCCTGTATCCTCCGGGTCGGTCGCCAGACCTACTAGTGTGCTCAACGCACGGCCCCGATCATCCAGCCCGGCAAGATCGGTCGATACACCATCTACTACAACAGAATCCATACCAGTCACATACGATGACCTGCCTGACGCCGGAACCCCTGGCATCGAGGACACCTCCTTCACCGATTCCGATTACTCCGATGAGGGCATCCTTGGCCAGGACGCGGCGAGTGTACTGATGAAGGTTCTCTACCTGGCACGTTGCTGTCGTTTCGATTTTTTACATCCAGTATGTATGCTAGCCAGAGAAATTACCAGATGGAATACCACGTGTGATAAACGTCTACATCGATTGATATGCTACATCAAAACGAAGCGTACACATTGTTTACACGGATGGATAGGCGATTCGTCAGACAAATTATCCATCATGCTCTTCACTGTCGCCTCGTTCGCCGATTGCATTACATCCCCCAAGTCCACTACCGGCGTCTTCGCCGCGCTTGTTGGACCTAATACGTTCTTCCCGGTCAACGCTGTGTGTAAGAAACAAACGGTTGTATCGCGCTCATCTACAGAATCCGAGATCGTTGCTCTTGACTCAGCACTACGACTGGAAGGACTACCACTGCTCTCATTCTGGGAAGCCGTGGTGGGAGTTGCCAACACATGCAAAGAGAAGAATACTTGCCTTGGCCGCCAGGGACGCGCCGACACGGCGACGTGTCCGGCGTTGGCCGCCAAAAAGAGACGCAAGCCATCGCCTCGCAAGGCACCCCCCACAAGGGGATCTTCTCCTAGCCGTAGGCAACTACCGCTGAAGATGGAGTTACCTACGCCTCCAAAGAGGCGCACGATATCCCATGAGGGTACCGTATTGCACGTGGATCCAGAACCTGCTCAGGAGATCAGCTCTCCCAAAGTGCGTCTTATCGTCCTCGAGGATAACCAGGCCGTGATCAAAATTGTCCAAAAGGGACGTACACCAGCACTTCGTCATCTTCATCGTACTCATCGTATCAACCTGGATTTGATATGTGAGACATGCCAACTTGAACATATTGAGCTCAAGTATGTAGGTACAAAAGAGCAGATCGCAGATATGACGACCAAACATTTCGAGCCAAAGAAAGCAGACCTCTGGAGGGACCTCTTGGAGCACTCGCTCATCTTTCCCGTTACTCCGGTACAATGTCCTCCAAAGAAGCCATGGAAACCACTGAAAGGGCCTCGGAGGCCCGACGGTGCACCTCATGTTGCTGAACCTCCAAAACTGGATGGGTGTCCGGAAGTATGCAAAATCTTACTTACAGAGAAATATGTAGCGAGGTAGAATCAGAATGTGGGGCGAGGTAGAATCATCATGTGGAATGCAGTGCGTTGGACAAGCCAATCACGAGGGCATATGCGCATGTATGTACCACATTGGTGCACCCGCTGCAGCTACCGGTTCGCGCACACCTCGTTCGAGAGCACGTTCCCCGCACGGTAGACAGCCCCGCCATCCTCCCTCACCTCCACAGGATACAGAGAGGTCTAAGACACTCATTATGCGTTCGTGCCGCAGCAATTTTACGACTCGAGCTACAAAGTTTACAAGCATCCTGTCCGCCGTGTGCGAGGCGCACATAAGTGAGATCGGTTCTAATCCCGATACCCCCATCCCCGAGATGGATCAGGCACAGCCGCTCCACCTCATCGGCTGGCCCATCGGCTGCGACGCCGAGTACGACCCGAACGCCATGGACGACGACCGCGTGGGCTTCACGTACCACGCTCAAACTGGTCGTCCTCGTGATCCTGACGATGGGTACATATACATACATCAACGGCGCGCTGATCGCAGTGCAGATTTTGATCTCCGCGTACCCGACGAATCCACTATTCGAGAAGTTGCCCGCTCTGCGTCCGCTGGCGTCAAGAGTTGGATCAGCGAAACTGGTGGAACAGTCGGCGGCGACGCCAACTACGAGTACAGTACGATTACGGCTACACCATGGCTGTCTTTCATGAGGGCCATGTGCATGATCTCCAGCCTCTTCGCTCGTAATCAGTCTGTGCAAGAAAGTGTTCGTGGCTTACGTGATCATTTGATCGCAGTAATCCCAGGAGCACACCGCAAGTGTCCGCCAATGGACCTCACGACGGTGATATTGAAGACGGAGTGGATTTTGATTCACAACGATTGGTCCAACATTGGCAGTGCAGTACTGGGACAATATGCCGAGGACAGCGTTCAGGATACAAAATACAATTATGGAAATGGTCTTTGTGCACCTTCTGATGTATACAGCAATGGGTTGACAACTCCAAGCTATGCTCCTAAACTTGATCGTGGAAAGATCAAGTTACCCACACGCCCACCTGGCTTAGCCAGGACATCAGATACTGCGGGACACATCGGCCACGTTGTCGGAGATAATCTTGCCACCGAAATGAGGGCATTTTCCGACATTAACCAGACAAGCAAATTCCGCCGCAAGCTCAGTACATGGCTGACTGCACGCGGAGGCTTTGGAGGTATCGGATCATACTCCAAGACGGTGGCAACGCCATCCGATCACCCAGACGGCTGGCAGGCACTACCAGAGTACGACGAAACCATGACGAGTAGTTATCGTTGGCAACTATACGACGAGGGATCTGTATTCATTGGCGAGGCCCCCACTGAGGTTGACCCTGGTCTTACTCCTGGTCCTGATATTGACTCACTCGAGCTTGAACAAGCAAAGTACAGCGCGTTGTGTGGTGGTCGGTTAGTTTCTACTCTTCTTTCAGACAACGGGTGGTACTCACTCGTACAGGAAGACCTGGGACTTCTTGCATCATGCCTTCGGTCCATCAGGGCACGCATACAAATGGACCAACTTATACACCGATTCAACATGGATTCTGCAGCCCAAGAAAGGGTCCAAGGCCGCCAAGCACAAGAAGTACCCAAGTCACGGCATCGACGAGCTCAACAGTCCACGGAAGCGAGACCATCTCGCCAAAGTATCAGACGTTGGTCTAGTACCGTTATTTATGCCGTGCCTCAATCGCGCGGAATGCAAGGGTGGCGCTACCCTCGAGCACTTGTCGACCATCATCCGCGACGACATCATGGTGTGGGCAGTCTCCTTTGGCAATTACAAAGAATGGTTCAAACAGAACGACGCGCCGATTGGCCAATATGGCATTCAAGTGCCAGAGGCTGGTGGAGACACCCGCTGTGATATGGCAGAGCTCCGTGAACAGCGCACGCAGACACAGGAGAGTCGTACCACAGCTATTCTCAACAACCAGTGCGAGTCCACCCTCGAGCAGCGCAACATGATCAAGATGATCCGCGAGGCCAGAGGCCTGATGTTATACAGCGGCAATGCCTCTATCAAAAAGTGGCGTGAATTAAACGAGGTCATCTGGGAATATTGGGCCAATGATTTTCCTGCATACGTGGAACAAAGGCACTATTGCAGAGGCCTCAATGCCATGGTGGTATGGAGCGCGAACGACATCGCATGTGCCAACCACGGACATAATACCGTGGACATGCGTCGACACGAGGATCGCGCACCTACACCTGTGCGCGAGCTCCAGAAGATGGAATGCGAGGGCGGCGTCCCGACGCTTATGCCAGTACACGTACAAGTGGATGTATCACGCTTTGTTGATGTGATGCAGTACTTCCGTTGCCCTGCGGTTATGGGGCCATGCAAAGCAGCGCAATGGGGCGTGCATCCGAACTTCGATTACCACACGGACGATTTGGTCAAGACGATGCAAAATCGTGGTTTTACAGTTGTTCCATCAGACCACTGGGTAGAAGCGTACGATAGAATTACGCCTCAGGCTTGGCACGCAAAACAGAACAATCACACCATGGCGATGTTTACGACACAGTTCTGTGACGCAGTATGCTATCGTAATTTCTGTGCTTTGATCCAGTCACTGCCTTCTCAGCCGTACCCGTTCACACCTCCCATCATGACTCCCGTCACGGACGAGCAGGCCTGCAGACAGGCCAAAGAGATCATGGAGGCTCTTGACTCTAGAGAGAGGATCACAAACGAATGGAAGAGAGATCTCAGCCTCACGACGCTGATGACACAGACAGCAGGCGAGATGGCTCACTGTGCTTGGATGGCATCATGTGCCGATGGTACGCTGCCGGCATCACTGCCTGCTACCGCAGGTGACCCAAGCATGCCTATTCTTGGAATCCCGACACAGCCACCAGCACTTGATCCTCGCGAGCCGAACAAGGCTATTCCTCAGACCGATCCATTTGGTCCTGCATATGACGAGTTATTCAGTTCCCTCTTACTGCTGATCAACGACTACCCTGGGGCATGGGCATCCTGGGATTCAGTCGAGAAGCAAGAGCTCCTCCACCCCACGATCATTAAAACAGTTGAAGATGCACATGCTGTTACTTGGGTTGTGTTTGAGCAGTTTCTACAGCAGATTACCGATTTGGACGGAGACGATGAGGCGACAAAATCACGACTCATTGCAGAAGGCAACAGGTTGAACGCCCACCGTGTAGGCCCTGCTGCCGAGAACCAACAGACCATCGAAGCACGCAAAACATTCTTCACACAGAATGCATTGGATCGAGTGGCATTGGGACACGATCCTGATGTTCCGACTGCCGTATGGCGCGCGGCGGTTGAGGCGGACCAGCCAGCGCCACCAGGCCCATTGCCTGAGCCACTGCAGCCTGGCCCGCAACCGATTGCCGTGCCAGAGCCATCAACGCCTGGCCCGCTCCCAAACCGCACGCCAGCAGACCAATCGCCAGCAGAACAGCTCCCGAAAGCCGAGACAGTCCCGATCCCCGACGACGGCACTGACTTAGATGCGATGGAGCTGGAGGCAACTCCTGCCGACGACGACCCTTCTCCATACACGGTGAATTTATTGTCGTGGCAGGACAGCTGCGAGCGTTCCATGTGCGAGGACATCAGCCAGGTCGGGATGTTCGACAACGCATGCACTATTCGAGAGTACAAGCTTCAAGCAGGCATCGTGGATGACCATCCGTACGTTTCTCCTGCATTGCGGGGTACATCCGCGACCAATGGATTTGCTTGCCTGCAGAATGAGGAATGGTTCGATCAATTGCAACACGACGATTGTGTGATTGCTCATGCTCCCGATGTTGCACAATCTGGTTGTTTTCCAGAATGGAAGTGGATATCGTTACCACATTACGACGATATGCGTTATGGTCCTGAACTACTTGATGAGTGGCTCGGAGATCCGAAATACATGAGCAGAGACATCACGACGATGTTGCGCCACGAGATCCACTACAAGAAGTTCCACATCAATCAATTTCACGATCGACGTATCAACATATGGCCGAAGACAACGGATCGTGAGCGGAAGATCCCAAGTAATCGGAAATCCTTTCAGGATATGGTCCAATGGAAATTCCGTGGTCATAAAAACCACAACGGACCATCCACCGATGCGGCCATGACGCACTTCAAAAAGGATGGTGAGAAAGATGGGTATCCCGATTGGAATGATTACTACCCGATCTTCATCATTCGTGCGTTCCAGAAACATATTGACCCGCAGAAGAATCGGATCGAGATATACGCCAAACCAATCCCCGAAGGAGGCGACCCCAGCTGTTTCGATTGGAACAGCGTTATTGCCATTCGATGTGTTGGAGGCCACAGTTGCGTCAATCCACTTTCCAAACCATGGAACATGGGCTGGGAGAGCCTACAATGGACAGACGTGAAATACCTCCACCATGGCGCGACATTCCGCGCTTGGCGCAACATTCTCAAGACAGGGATCATTCCCGGCTATATCGATCCATCTTCTTCAGAGAGACGAGTATCATCAACCATCACCACGCACGGAGGCAAGCTTCAGTTCCAGCACATATATAGACAATGTCCAGAATAATCCCCGCACCTCGGTACAGTCATACAAGTTCAATCACTACAAGAACGAGGTCGAGCTGGTGATCAACATGGAGATTGCCACAAAAGCTGGTTGCAGATTTTGGTTGGGCGCTCAAGGCGCTATTATGACAGAAGACGTGGTTCCCGCAGCGGCAGTCATCGCAATTCGCCGTCTCCAACCACGCCACGCGCACGGCCAGCAGATATGGCCGGAGGGCCCGGCCTGGGACTATCCGCCATTGGCCGCGAGACAACCATTGAGCAAATGCGAAATTTGTGCCGTTCTTCCTGGGCAGGAGTTCATCGATAACCCTCCTGGGATTACACCAGCTGACACGGATCGCGACATTGATCAGCAGCCATGGACGCCATCAGCATCAGCTTCTTCGGCTCAGCGACCGATTGCTCCTCAGCTGGGGGCAACCCCTGCTGGCCGCATATCTGACGCCGACGCCTTGGACGAACAAATGGTCCGCGCTATGATCAACAATTGCGAGCACAATACAGAAGATAAAGAATGGTTGATCGCTATGTCATACTGCCGAGAGGCTCTTCGGCCCATCACGTCAAATATTACACAGAAAGATTGGAATCGTCGGCCTATATTTAATGATGTTCGCATGGGGGACTTCATTGTCACTAAGAATTGGGGATCTACCAATTGTTATCATTATGACAATCGCTACCCCAAGGGCAATCACAACACCAAGGTCCTCATGAACAAGGGCCACATATACGGCCCAATCTTTCATTTCTGAGTATTTGACAAGTTCTTTGCGGTAGAAATACCTATCCTCAACAACGGTTTACGATGGGTAAACATATGGTACAACGACAAAAGCATGCCACTCAAGGGTGTTGTCTTCGCTTTGCCAGTACGTGCCGACATCGATCCAAGAGATATGAATGCTGCGCTGGAAGGACCATCCTCATGCCGCGACAAAATACATCAGCATAAAACATATGATGATCTACCATATCTCGGAATGCCGAGCATTTATAAGCCACGTATCCCACGTACGCCGACCAGACGGCCCGCTCCTCGGACACCCGATCCCGAAGAGCTGATGGCCACACCTGCCGAGGATACTGCTCCCGCGGACGATGGGCCCCAACAAAAGGCAGGCCAATCTGCTGACCCTCTGGTTACCGTCATTGTGGATATATCAAACATCCCACTCACTGCCGAGGAGAAAGCAGCAAATGACAACACGAGAGCAGATTTATCAGCAGAGATCCAAGCAGATGAGCACGTCGACGCGCGCATCCTCGACAATATTATCGACCGACCCGCCAGGAGACTTCCTCGACCACCCCGACTACGACCCAGAGGAGGACTCAAAATGGATCAAACAATCATATGACCACCGTATATACCGCTGGACATCGCAGTTGTTGGTGGGCTCACCTATGATAAAGGTGAAACAAATCATTGAGGTGCACACTGGCGCGGACAAGTTTGTGGTGGATAAAGCACAGTCATACTTACGATTTGAGATTCAATTTGGATCCAAAACATGGAACGCATATACATACTATTTGGATTACAATCATACCCACAAATGGGCACGTGACTTACCGATTTGCAGTGCAGATCGCTTCTTCAAAAAGTTGGTACACTACCTGGACCCAGAGGTCATTGAGGAGTCGACTACAGGCGTCTTCCAATGGATCTCTAAAGTGTATCAAATCATATTGCTGGACAGTATTGGGGGAGCTACGTGATTTCACAAAATATGCTACTCATCAGGACCATCCTGCACTCAAGACGTTGCGTGATCTGTTTACACATTTCATCCAGACATTCGGCAATCCAGGCTTCCCCGTATGGACGGAGCTGGTGGAAACACCTGCCACGCCACGTGACCCAGGCGCGAGGCAGGACATTCCCCAGGATCCAGGCAGCGTTGCATCCGCAGCTCCAGATCAAGAAACCATGGTACTGATCATAGCCCAGCAGAAGGGAATCGACCGCGAGGAGGGTGACAACGAGTCCGCCTTGCAGGAAGAGGCTAGCCGTATCCGTACAGAAAACGTATGCCATGGTGATACTGACGACGCGGACAACGACAATACCGAGCGCGTAGGACTGCCAGGGGAAAGATTGTCTAGGATCGAGATCGAGGGAATGAGCAGATCGATCGCTTTCCGTCCGACCGCCGAGATCAACCGCGATGCCATCGATCGGATCGGCCGCAGTCTTGCTCGTGGTCGGGACACTCGCTGGGGGCCACGTGAGCACCTCACGATTGACGGAGCCCCAGAAGATATTCAGCATGATATCGCGCGATGTCGGAATTGCGGTCGCATCTTGTCCCTAGGGATCGTTACAGATGAAGGTACCGTTTGTGACATCTGCTGGCAGTACACTGTTGCCGTAGGTGCTACGGGTAAAAGCACCGCTGTCGAGAGCGACCTGGCATAACTCCAGAAGCTGACCCACTGGATCAAGACGACGCTCTCCCAGGAGGACATCACGAGGGACATGAGACGGAGCGCAGGTCACCATGATGGGCAAGCGCTCCGTTCCAGGCAATGAGAAAGACGTGCTGAGGAGAATGGCCAATTCCGCTAGGAAGAGGTATGAGAAGTGGGTCGCCTCTGGCTCCCCTCCTGCACACATGTGCAGATTGATGGGCGAGCGTGAGGACGACAGACCTCTATACCATCCCTTTGCCAACCTCATTCAGCGCTTTCTCAATGATTTGAAGTTCTCCACCACCAAATGACAGGCGCTCGTGTCAATAAAGGCAAGAACGCCTATGCCATTGAGGACATGCGCGACGCCTGTGAAATCCTCGAAACCAGCATCAGGACTGGCCAAGCTGGTCGGAAGAAGTGGTGGTTGAACGCAGGCAGACCCGAAGCACGCGGCAGGCACGCGGACTTGTCGCGATTGCCCTTCCCAGAGGGGATGGCACCCGTGAGAGAGTCACGCAGCGCAAGCTTGCCACGCTTGCTTATGTTGAACCCGCCTTGGGTTCCACTGACCAGAGGGGGGTTGATTCAGGGATGAGAACCGGTCCGATCGAACCTGACACGTACTCCCAACACTCTGATGATGCCATGGAGCCGCGCATGCCGCGGCACCCGCCGCCGCCGCCGCGCCCTGCTCCTGGCGACGCTGCAGGGTCCAGCGCCTCTGGCGCGCAGGACTACATGCCCGCGGGGCCGCGCGGCACTGCAGCGCAGCGGCAGGACAGCGACGACAGTCGCAGACCTGCGACACCTCACCGCGCCAAGAGGGCGCGCACGACGGAGGACTACGCTACATGGTGGCGCGACTACCTGGAGGACAGCCAGTGGGGCCCCAGATACTGGAGCTCCTACATCAAATGCTGGATATACATCACGGACAACAACGACGAGTTCGTATACGTCCGCGACATCCAGTACAATGAGTGGTTCCGCCACTGGATCCCGAGGACTCCTTGGGAGACCTTCAAGACGAGCTACGTGTCGCACGATGGCCACGGGATGTGGGACCGCAGGTTCTACGAGAGGGGCGACGCGTAGTAGAGTCGGCCGCCAGGCCCACCGCTCGAAAGGCTTGAACTTCATCGTTATACAAGTTCGCCTTGAGCGGTGGCTATTATATTCTTTTAGGCCACTTCACTATCCAAGACAAGTGGCCACACACACATATTCTTGCGATAACCAAGGCAGCCTCCTAAGGAGCAACGCCAACGGGAGTCGCCAAATACAGAACTCATACATATGCAACCTTTTCGTGTTTATCAACAGGACTTTGCGTCTGGCCAGACATTTGCTTTGATATTTAGACGTGTTTCTACACACGATCGCGTTCATCAACACGACCTCGGAATGCATGTTTTGTTCGTTTACTCTTTTAGACTTTGCTTACATTGCGTTGATAATGATCTGACGCCCAGCTCTCGACAGAGAGCTGGTGGCAACACCTGCCCCGCTTAGGCGCGGCAGCTTCTGATGTTGCTTCTACTGGCTCAGATCCTCTTTCTCCGCCCACCCGTGTCTCATTCTTCTCCGCCCTCGAGTGCCGAAGCGTTTTTGGGGGGCGCACCGAGGGGGCACCAAAGCGTGCTTGGCGAAGAAATCGGGGCCCTGGGTGTTCCTTCTTACCTTACCTTGCAGCTGAGGCTATAGAGATTTGCGCTCAGCTGCCTGACAGACTTGAGGATTGAAGGAGTAAAAGGGTGACGGATTCTTTTCCTCTGTTCCCGAGTCCTACCCTCACGGGCGGGATTCGGGACGGGGGGTGTGAATAGAACCCGTGTACTACCCTCATATATACTCCTTATCCTCACCTCTCCTGCGCCTGGCCGTTTGGGCTCAGGTATTGGGACAGATCGATCAGACCTTTGATCGTGCAGGAGGGAAAGACATCCATCTATCCCTCCTTCCCTCTACCAACGGATCAGGGGTTCTGTGCCCTTGTACTTCAACCCCATTCACATACAGGAGGTCATGGCCGTCGCGCGCTCCGTCGTCGAGCGCGCCCGCAATTTGCTCGCCGACCGAGTCGCTACTGCGTCTGTGCCGCAGCATCACCAGCATTGATGGCTCTGCGAGGGCTTCGTGCGTAACGGGGCAACATGGTCTGCCAGGCGCTTGCCTGCTTCCCTGATCTTCAACAGTTTCTGCATTGGACGCACTATTGCGCCGCGATCTGTCTGGCTCATGCGCACTGGCGCAAGATCTACACGCGCAGAAATTAGCGAAGGAGGAGGGGGAGACAGAGAGCGATCATAACGTGACTGATGACGCCACGAAATCCGCCCAGGCCAATGTCAGGAGGAATCCGGAGCTATGGAGGACATTTCGACGGGGGACTTATCTCGCCGCTGCTCTAGACGGGCGAGGGCGTCCATGTGCTACCCCCGAGCAGTCGGCCAGCGATCTTGCTGAATACTTGGGTCGAGTCTGTGCCTCGCTGCCGGAGGACCGCTCGCGTTGGGCCGAAATCCTGAGACATGTTCAAAGTGTTCTCGGGGGCCTCGACATCTCCTGGGCCGTGGAGCATGCAGATTTCTATAACGCACAATGCCCGGCCCTGTTGGCGCCCCATGCGCTTGCTGACGAATTGGAGACTCGCCGCGGTATCGGTATCAATTTTATCTAGAGGTTGTCTATGGCAATGTATTTGTGTAGGAACGATCCTCTACAGCTGGTAGGCCCCCCCAAAAAATAAAGTAGCTCTAAAGTAACCCTGGCGGGCACCCGCAATTTGCAAGGAAAAAAGGTCACCAGGGCATACAAATGTAGCTTGGCCCCCGTCAAGACCTCCCGCAATAACTGCGCGCGCCATGTTCGGTCGCGTTGACTTTAGCTCGGCCGAGAATTCGAGCTCCCCCCCCCGCTGTGCGCGCGCGACCCTTGTCGCGCCCGCGTGTTTCCAAGGCCCGATGGCGTTGTGAACTCCCGCGGGAGGCGCGGCAGGCCCGTTCTGTCGGGCATCGTCGCGCGGCGATCGGCGCGGGTGCAATTGTTGCACCCGCGCGCGATCCACCCGCGCCCGTCCGCGGGCGCGCGCGGCGCCGCCGCCGCGGCCCGCGGCGTAGCCCGCCGCGCGTCGCACCCGCAACGAATGCGAAAGCAAGTTCGTGACGAGGTCGCCAACTCAAGCCCGCGACAACGCGGCGCTGCTCAGGTCAAACTTTCCGTTGCAGACAGTGAAGCTGCAAATGGGGTGGGAGTGCGGTAGGCGCCGAGGCGAGAGCGCGCCTCGCGCCCCTCGGGAACTTTCCGAGCGGGGTGCGCATGAATGCAATGCGAAAACAAGACGTCGCTATTGAAATTTTCACATGCGCGGGCGGGGCTAGTCGGTGGTGCCACAAAATTGCGGGGCGAAAGGGATCGCGCGCGGGCAACCGTTGGCGGAGCAAAGATGTGGCTGGCGTTGAGGCGAGAGCGCCCATGACCTATTATACAACAGAAACAAACACGTGGAGCGAACACATGTAAGACAGCGAGATGTAGCGGGGTGTGCGGCTTTCCGCGCGCGCATGATAAGAGTGCAGGTAGCCATCGTAGCGCGTGTGCAATGTATTCCGTTGTCGCGCGCGAAGTGCAGTGTGGTCGCACGCGTGTTTCGGCCCAGCACGGGAGGGCGGTGCGCGCATGTGCACGCATGTGCACGTCTGTAGTTCGCACCACATATCACGCGGCACGCGGGGGCCGCATTGCGCGCAGCATGTCATTGCCATTGCACGTTGATTTGCATTGCCGTCGGGGCCCATTCAGCATTGTTCAGCAACATGTTCCCAAGCGTGCCCTCCCAGCAAGTGCCTCCGCATAGCGGTCCATTCGCGCGTCGGAGTGGAAAGTGCGCGTTGGTTCGAAGATGCGCCCGTGATCCGGGCATTTGAACGCATCATGGGCCCTCGGGCCCTTATCGGAGCATCGCGCCATCATCTCGTTGGCCAGCCATATTTGTTTATATGTTTGTTTTGCATTCGGTTCTGATGCTGTAATGCGTCTATATTATGGAGGAGGGTTGGGCGGCCCTGGCAGCGGGAGCCGATGATGTTGACACTGTGGATTATATCGGCGGCGGCGCGCCTGCAGCAGAGGATTGGGACTCCTTGGCGGCCGCGCCGTCGCCGGAGCTGCCAGACGACGGGGCGGCCCTAGCGGCAGGCGTAGACGAGCCTCCCGCCCCCGAGATCGGCAACCCGATCGGCGCAGAGAGCGTCGCGCCGTTGGCGGTGCAGCCGCCGAGGCGGAAGAGAGGTCCCCCTCGCAAGGCGCCCGCGGTGAATGCTGCAGTTGTGAGGCGGCCGATGCTTCCAGTTCAAAAATCTCTACTGTGCGAGTTCAAGTATGCTGCAGCGATGCCGCTCAGGAGGGCGTTGCAAGTGACGTATGTTCCAGAATTGTCTCGTGCAGCTGTTGTCCCGAGAGTTATGCAAGGGTTTACCGTGTCATCGCAGTTTTTTACCCAATTGGCTTCTTCGTTGCACGCTGCTGCCTGTTGTTCACAGCGCGACTCGGACGTGGACAAGTATGTCGGGCATGTTTTCCAGGCCGACGGCCATGGCAGAGTTATGAGCGACACGGCGTTGAGTGAACATCTCGGGGGGATATGCATGGTAAAACTTCGCAAGAGCAGGATTTGGACCGCAGCGGCCCTCCTTGCGCATGACCGCATGGAACGAATGGAGTTCGAATTGGCAATCGTAAAACACATTCCTGGACAGCATCTGTTGCAATATTTCGAGGACGTGCAGTACGATGAGACCCCGATGGGAGCGACAATTGATACGTCATATCGTCACGTCTTGGACCCAATCCAGGACGATATTCCAGCAGCTCTCTTGGACAAAATACATGACGGCCAACTCGTAGAATTGAAAGGCAAAGTTTCATATGGGACGTTCACGGTACCTCAATCAAAAGTTGTAAACAAGCTGTTACAGACCAGATGCAGGCTAGCATGGACGTTTCAAATACCGAACGGGCGCATCATCAGCATCATGTCGCATGTTCTGTGCCCGTTGCATTTGTTGGAGCGCAATACAGGTGAAGTGATATGCAGAGCGCAGATAGAGGCGTCGGGCAGCAGCCGCGTGTCAGGTAAGTTTGCGATGGCTGTTCGAGGCGCGACCCTCGACCGAGCAAAGAGCAATCCTAAGGCAGAGCTCGGGTTCCTGAAGTCGAGACCTGGGTGGCACCAGTTCTCTTCTTGGTGCAGGCTCCATCTCTTCGCTACTATTGGTGGGTGGACCTTCAACTTCTTCCCAGAGCTGAAGGCTAATATTTCAGGTATGATACACTGTGCGAAATCAATTGAAGTTGGAAGCGCCAATGAGATGTTTGGCAAGTGTCTTCGGGATGAGATCAGGAGCAGCACCAGAATCGTTGAGGGCGTCTTGGATAACGAGGCGCTCATCTTCAAGCGGCATGCCATGTGGTTATTCTGTTCGCGAGGGACTGGGATTTTGGAGAAGAGGTTGCTGTTGTCTGTGGTGCCGAATGGGGATTGGCGGAAGCGCGACTGCGTCGAATACTACATTGACCCTGCCTCAGCATCGATACGGGACCCCGAGATGATAGCAGATATGTTGACGGCAGGTGTGTCGGCTGCATTGTTTTCAAAGAAGCTTTCGAAGTATAACCGCATGCGGTGGACTGGGCCAGATATCAGCACGGACGAGCAAGGTATATTTGAAGCGTGTCATGGTTTGTTGTCTCGAACTTATGTGCGGTATGCTCGGGAGTGCGGTGATAAGATTCCTTCGGTTTTCGACGATCGCCGCGGGCTCTTCAGATCGCTTGTTGATGGCGGTGCTCCTGGCGTATTGGCTGCTATTGTGGATAAGCTTCAGTTCCGAGGCTATTCTGATGCCAAAAAGCCAAAGGGCGACGACGACGTGGACGACGACGAGGGCGGTGACCAGCAGCATGCACAAATCAACGCCAAGGAACGCAAGCTTGCTTTTGAATTTACACAGACTGACCCGCTGGACATGTTGGCACTGCAACGTCAGGCCATGGAGATCGTTCGGGTCCTGCTGGGACTTCAGTTTAAGGTTTCAGGTGACAGTTTCGAGCAACAACAACGCCAGAAGTTGGTGAATCAGAAGCTAAACCGTGAAGAACTTCGCCGCCAATACCGCCTGGCTGTTGCAGCAACTGGGGGGTTCGAACAATTGGCATACCAGAAAATCAAAATGATGTACGGGATACCTGAGATGTGGGCATTGATTTCAGACCGAAGGAACACAGTGAAGTTCAGATGTTTGATTTTTCGGACACTGTCGCGGCTGGGGTGTGCAATTGAATACTACGTCGGCCAGCCGTCCAGAGGATGGCCTTTCAAGTAGTATACGCTTCTGAACGACCCTGGGCTGGCCGCAAGCATTAGGCACGACCCGCCATGCACGATGGATCCAGCTTCGAAAAATTTCCTCGAAAATCATCCGACATTGGAGGGGCCGATTGTGTTGGCGAAGTTGGAGATCCGCGCGATGTTGCACGGGATAGATATCGGGCCCGCGGAGAGCAGACACGCTCACCTTCGCAGGCTGCTCACAGCAAGGTCGGTTCAAGTGAAAAGGATGTCAATGATTTCAGTTGGTTGCGAATGGGTTTTGCACCAGCATAGAGTTCGGAGCAAGACGATTGGGCTCATGAAAAAAACGGCATGCGATCACCGCTGACGCCCCCTCCACCCAGAGGCGCATCAAGAAGAAACCTGCTGCCGAGGACAGCCGACTTGAAAAGGTGGGCGAGGAAGGGGGGTGGGGGCATGGAATGTGAGATCGGCTGTGAGATCGATAGTGGGATCGGTTGTGAGATCGGTAGCCCGATTGATTGTGAGATCGGTCGAATGAGATCGACAATGAGATCGATAGTGAGATCGATAGTGAGATCGATCGAGTGCGACGTCGGCCCCTCCCCCCTCACCTCCTTATCATCCGAAGGGTGGTCGTATATATAGGGTTAGAGTTAGACTTGGAATTACGATTAGTGCGAGAGCTCGAGGAGGGGGAGACGACGACGACGACTACGACCACGACGACGACAACGACGACGACGACGCCGACGACGACGACGACGACGACGATGATACGACGACGGCGACGACGACCACCACGACGACGACGACGTCAACGACGACGAGTTAGGACTATTATAGTTAGAGTAAGGGGTGGTCTCAACCATTTGTTTCTTTGTATTGCGTTCCTTCCCAGGGTAAATCAAGACCTCGGGCTGGTGGTGGCGGCGCCTGGAGGGCGTGCGTTCAGGGGGAGTGTGAAGGCAAGAAGGGCAGCGGTGACTTGGCTGCCATTGCACGCACGTTTCGGTTGCTGGACCCAACAGAGAGACAGCGCCTCAATGAGAGGGGCACGCGAGCAACGGCTGCCCGTCGACGAGCTCGCAAGGCAGGGCTCAATGTCAGATGTGCTGCATTTGGTTTGAAATCTTCGGCTGTTCGTCGTCGCCTGGCCGCTGCGAGCAGGAAGGCTGTGTGCGAGTCCTTGGTTAAGGCCCACCTTTCCTTCAACGACAAACTCTCTGAGATCATGGCGCCTGGCGGCAATCTGAACGCCTCTTTACAGGATAAGGTTGCATTTTGCAGATCGATCACACGTTTTGAAAGTGCAAGGAAACGATCAGAAGAGCGAGCCGATAATGAGAGATTATGTGAATGGGAGAAGTTGCATGGAGTTGCTAGCATTGAGGAGTTAAGGAGCGCAGTTCCCGATCTGCCCGTGCACCGTCTCGTTCCTGTTCCTTCAGTTCACGGCAGTTGCTTTGAGTTCGTGCCAGAGAGCCATACAGCAGCGAACGCAGTAATTTGGGCGGCCACTCAGAGGGGCTCGAACATCACCACGGCGTTTGTCAAGTATATGCAGGTCGTCAGTTCGCTCAAGCGTCATTCAGAGTGTCCGCCCATCGACACATCTTATGGCTCGGAGCCCAGGACGCACTTGACACCGTCTATTTGCCAACTTGCTGGGAGATGTATCTGCACAGGTGATGGTCTTCGCCTGAAAGCTATGGTCTTCGGCGCTGAAGAACAAAGTTTTCCAGGTTGTGTTCAAGGGTGATCGGCTCCTAGCTCTTCGTCGCGGCTTCGTGATCGTACGCCTCCAAGGTACCGAACCGCTGCCTCCCAGGGATCCCGACCTTGAGGTTGACGAGTTCCTCCACGTGGGCTTCAAGCTTATTACGCCTAACAAACTTTCTTACCAGAAGGTAGAACACGTTCGAGAAGGGCTTCCAGGCGATCATATTTTCAGTCCTGATATGTTATACGCGAAGGCTCGCGCACCCTCCAACACTTATGTTCGGGAATGTTTTTAGGGGAGGGGGCATGAGAGCCCGCGTAGTCGAGGGCCTAGGGGATTGGGCAGGTGGAGGGCCCAAGAGGAAATGACGGAGACGGGCGGGGTAGACAGGGTATGGAAGGAAGGGGGTGGACGGGGTTGGGAAGTAGCAGAGGGCCTCTAGGCGAGTGCGCGGGTCGTCGAAGGAATCGATTTTAATTTGGGGCCTTTCGCGGGCCGCCTCGTCACGAAATAGTTTAAATCGGCTCGGAGGGTAGGTGATGCTCACCGAGATCAGTTTCTGACCGTAGCGGGGCCCTCGCGGGTAGCCTCTGCTGTGTCCTCTGGCCGGAACGATTTGGGCAATGTCTTGTTTGTTTGTCTTTGGGGCCCCGTCGTGCGAATGCAGCCTGTTGCGTCAGAAATTTAGGTTTATTGGTGAACCTTCTCTCCATTGGAGCCTCTCTTGGAACCGTGCTGGGATGCCAGGGCTGGGGGCCATCTTGAGATCTTGAGGCGGATCCGAAGGTCTTTGGGTCTTTGGGGGTAGCGTGTCATATCGTTTAGCTTGCCTTGGGACAGGCTGGCAATCGCGGTGACATAATGGGCCGTAGGCACGGCAACCAACAGTTTAAATTGTTGCCAAGCCTGCTCAGGCGACCTCGGAGTTCCAGACGGAATATGATGCATTGGAGTTTCTTCTTTCGCGTTCAAAATGGCGTTGCATCTTCTATGAGTTGGACGACAGCTGTCGGCCCACAACCTCTGTGCTGCCACACATAGTGCCAGCGATCGCTCAGAAGTGCGGCGACTCTGTTGATCATATGTTTTGGCCACCGCCGCCGAGGAAAAAAAGCTGGGAAGGCATGTGGCCCAGCTCCAGGTGCAGACGCAGAAGAAGCTATACACGCTGCCATTGCCGATGCAGCTGCTGAGGGGGAGGACCCTGAGGCGCCTGAAGATCATCCTGGTGCCGATGTTCACGGCGAGGGTGGTGGCGATGATATCGATAAAGTTATGGTTGATTTATTGGGCGAGTTCATCGGCCCGCTGGAGGAGCCTCCAGAGCCCGATCCTCCTGGTCCTGCAGGTCCTCACGGCGGCGATCCTGGTCCAGGTCCTCATCCTGCCCCAGAGCCTGCTGGTGCAGCGCCACATGCACCGCCGCCACCACCGCCAGATGCGCCACCAGCTGCACCAGCGGCTGCTCCTGGGCACGCAGGCGGTGGGGTTCCAGCAGGCGGCTTCGTCAGAGTTCCCAATGGCACCATCTCATTTTATTCGGTTGGTAGGAAACGGTTCGCGGCATGTTGTTCGAAACATCCTGAGTGTAATGCTGAGCGCAGTAGGAACGTCGATAAAGCAGTTGTCGCAGGTGGTCCGATGATTTACGGAGGGAGGCCGATTGGCTTCCTCGCTGCATGGCTGGCCGCAGGGCTGCGGGATGATATCAGGACCAAGGCTGACCACAAGGCCCTGTTGAGGGACGGGGCCCCCGAGCTGGCATCGCAAGACTTGCGAATGCACCACCGCAATGCTCTTTCGTTATTGCCTGGCGGCGAGCTGATCCAAAGTTTTGAACGTCAGCGTTGCGACGGCGAGCCTGTGGAACCTGAGACTCTCAGGGGTCTTTTGGGATAATGTATGAGGCCCCGATGCTGAGCATTCTTGTTGGGCCTCACGCCACTTTATTTTAAGTTGACACATGCGGCGCGCAAGTGAACTTGACGCGCGCATCTTGCAATTGGAAATGTTGTGATAACGAGGTGAATGCACGAGGTACCCAGACCCAATCAATGCCAGATCTGTTGTCGGGCCCAGGGTGGACGAGGAAGAGCGTGCAGCGCGTGGCGAACTCTCGGGCCGACTTGGGTTCACCACTATGCTGTGGCCTGTTGCAGAAGTACGCCCAGGGGCGGTCATCTTGGAGCCCTCAAGGGCATATTGGGCGTCTTGGGCGTCTTGGAATCGTCAAGGGCATATTTGGCGTCTTCGGCGTCTTGGGGCAATATTGTGCGGCCATGGGCCATGGGCGTCTTGGGGCCATCTTGCAATCGCATCTTGGGCGTCCGCAGCACG
Organism: Prorocentrum cordatum; assembly: GCA_963575745.1. Lineage (NCBI taxonomy): Eukaryota > Dinophyceae > Prorocentrales > Prorocentraceae > Prorocentrum > Prorocentrum cordatum. The sequence continues at coordinate 425,824 of CAUYUJ010001381.1, forward strand.
GCCGCTGCAGTGCCGACGATCCGTGTGAGGGGTGGGTCGTGATGGGCGCTGGTTGGGCGTCTTGGGCGTCTTGGGATCAGAGAACAGCAACGCAGCATGTCCCGCTGCTGCGTCTGGTATTCCTTACCGCTGCTGCGTCGGGAATTGTCGGCTTGCTTGGGAACGTTTCCCAGTGCGTGCCGTTGCCAGATATACAATTGCGCTGCGCGCGTGCACTGCCTGGACCAACCACTGTGGGTATAATTATATTACAGCATCGGCGATGGCGGTGCTGGCCAAAGAATCCCTCCGATAGAAACTGAACCTGAATTGTGTCGGACCTGGAGCGGCCATGGGCCATGAGCGTCTTGGCGTGGGAGGGGGAGCATTGCGGTCGGTGCCCCCGCATGGCCTCACGGGGCCTGCGGTGGCTTGAACTATGTCCTAGGGTATTCCCCGTCGGCGGGCCTAGGGCCTAAGGGCTCAACAACCGCCACAGTCGGCGGCCGTGTCAAATCATAAGTAAACTTATCCTCGCCCGCTTACTTGTTCGCCTCCTCTTCCTCCTCCTCATCATCACCACCATCATCCTCATCATCATCGTCCGCCCCCTCCCACCACCTATAGTAATAGTCGTAGCAGCGGTAGTAGTGGTAGCATTAGCAGGGGTAGTGGTTCGATGGGGTTATGGAGGAGGCGGGGGAGGAACGTATCAATGCCAAATGGCCCGTTTGGCCAAATGGCGCCGCCGCGCCCCCCGTGACCCCGCCCGCCGAGCCGACAGGCTGCCGTGGAGCGGCAGCGGCGGCGCGGGGCCACCCCCCTCCCCCAGCCGAAGGCTACGGCCCCCGAGCTTTTTTTCGGGCCCCCTGGCTGGTCGCGCTGGGGGGGGGGGGCGAGGGGGCAACGGGGGGCTGTTGCCTGAGTGTAGGGTTGCTACGCATGCCCAGGGGCCCTCCGTCTGAGGGCAGCGGTTCGGGGGAGGCGGAGGATGGGGGTTATTTCCCCGCCGTTTTCGGCCCCAACCCTTGTAGTAGTAGTAGTAGCAGCCGTTGCCGTAGTATTAGTAGTAGCAATGGCAGTAAGTTTCCAGCGGGGCCGTTCAGAGGTTTCTTGGTGCCTCCAGATTCGTGCATATATCTTCAAAATTCCCCAGATGTCTCAATATGTGCATGGGCGAGATCTCGGGATGCCCCAGGCCCCAGGATGTACCGACATATGCGGGCATTTGCATTGCAGGCTCCGCGGTAGCATACATGAGTTTTCGTGAGGCTTCCAGTGTTTGTGATGTTTCCAGATGACTCCCAGTGTCCGTCGGGGTGTCCTTTTATGTTTCTGGTTGTATCTAGATGCATTCAGGAGTCTCTGTAGGTATCCACGTCTCTCTAGATGTATATGGGTGTCACAACGTGTCTTTGCATGTCTGAAGGTCTCTCTGCATGTCCCTAAACTTGCCTAAATGTATATGCGTGTTTTAGACGGGTTTTGGTGTATCTAGATGTCTCTGTGTCTGCAGAAGTGTCTGTAGATGTCTCAGACGCACACACATGATCCCGATAATTCACAAGGGCCCGAAGATGGGCCTGGACACGGCGGCATAGGACCCATTATGGGGTTCTGCAGGAAACTGCCCCAGAGGACCCATTATGGGTTCAACAGAACACTGAGGTAGGGGAGAAATGTGACGTCTTGGAGCCGTCAAGGGCATCTTGGGCGTCTTCGGCGTCGTGGGCGTCTTGGGACAATCGTGTGCCAACCATGGGCCATGGGAGTCTTGGGGCCACCTTGGAACCCTCCATGGCATCTAGGCGCCCGCCGCACGGCCGCTGCAGTGCCGACGATCCGTGCGAGGGGTGGGTCGTGATGGGCGCTGGTTGGGCGTCTTGGAAGTCTTGGGATCAGCAAACAACAGCACAACATGTCCCGCTGCTGCGTCGGGAATTCCTTACCGCTGCTGCGTCGGGAATTGTTCGCTTGGGAACGTTTCCCAGTACGTGTCATTGCCAGATACTGCTGCCAGATATACAAGTGCGCTTCGCGCGTGCACTGCCTGGACCAAACACTGTGGGTATAACTCTATTCCAGCATCGGCGATGATGGCGCTGGTCAAATAATCTCCCCGATAGAAACTGACTCTGGATGGTGTCGGGCCTGGAACGACCATGGGCCATGGGCGTCTTGGCGTGGGAGGGGGGGGATTGGCGGCTTGGCGACCATGGTTGCCCGTGGCATTGGAAGGGGGGCTGGTTTGGCGTGCGGGGCGAGGCCCCATTCTTAGTCCTCCCTCATGGTCGAACGTCTGAGGATGATGAGGGTGAGGATGAAGATGATGGGGATGATGAGGATGATTATGATGATGGTGATGAGGATGACGAGGATGATGAGGACGATGGGGATGATGATGAGGATGATGATGAGGATGATGATGATGATGGGGATGATGAGGATGACGAGGGTGATGAGGATGAGGCCCTCCCTTCTCCTCCTCCCCCCTCATTCTCCTCCTCCTCCTCCTCCCTCCTTCTCCTCCTCCTTCATCATCATTCTCCTCCCCACTCCTCCTCATCCTCCTCCCCCCCTCCTCCTCCTCCTTCTCCTCCCCCTCCTTCTCCTCCTCCTCCCCCGCCTCATCCCCCTCCCCATGGTCACGCGTCTGAGGATGATGAGGCTGAGGATGAGGATGATGGGGGTGATAAGGATGATGGTGATGGGGATGATGAGGATGAAAGGTGATGGTGATCAGGATGAGGATGATGATGATGAGGTTGATGATGCCCTCCCTGCTCATCCTCTTCCGCCTCCTCCTCCCTCCTCCTCCTCCTCCCTCCTCATCCTCCCTCCGCCTACTCCCCCTCCTCCTCCTCCTCCTCCTCCTCCTCCTCCTCCTCCCTCCCCCTCCTCCTCCTCCTCCTCATTTTTCTCCTCCTCCTCCTCCTCCTCCTCCTCCTTCCTCCTCCCGCGAGCCCCTTGGGGTTGCCTGCAGGGGCCTCTTGGGGATGGGGCCATCTAGAATTTAGAGTCTGTTGGGAAGCCTCTTGAGGAGCCTCTTGAGAGCCTCGTGACCGCCTCTTGGGATGCTTCTTGATCGTACCTCGGTGGCATCCTGGAGGACCCTCTCAAGAGGCCTCAAGTGGCCTCTCAAGGAGCTCCTGGAGGCCTCCTGGAGGACCCTCTCAAGGGGACATGGGGCTCTTGTGAGCCTACTGGAGGGCTTCGTCGGTGGGCTCCTGAGGGCCCCCTGTGGCTTCCTGGAATGGCCCCTCGGCAGGGGTGCCCAGATGCTCTCAAGGATATCCTCGGGCATCCTGGGGGCGGCTGTCGGGTGTAGGGGTGTGTGTGGTGGTGGTGGGGGGGGGGGGGGGGGGGGGGGGGGGGGGGGAGGGGGGGGGGGGCGTCGGGGGGGGCTGGCCGTGGCGGGGGCGGAGGGGGGGGGAGTCACTTTGAGGTCACTCCTGGGGCGGCCGTGGGGGGACAGAGTCACTTTGAGGTCACAGTCGTATGCAGGGTATGTCGTGGACTTAAAAAGTGACTCAAATATTGAGTCACTTTTGGGGCCTCCCCTTCAAAAGTGACTCACTTTTTAGGTCCACGACATACCTCGGGGCTTCTGTCGGAACGCAGGGTGGCGACGAGTGACTCTGTGGAGCCAGTGGGCATACCCCAAGTGGCACAGAGTTGCCCCGCAATGGCTTGGACGCGACCCCGAACTGACCAGACATGTAACTCATCAGCGAGTCCGAGTGACCCAGTCCCAACTTAAACTGACCACAAAGTGACTCAAAAATAACTCAGAAGTAACTTTCGGGGTTCCGATATAGATCGGCTGGGACTTACGTTTTAGTCCTACTGGAGTTATTTTTGAGTCACTTTGGAGTCAGTTTAAGTTGCGATTGGTTCATGATGAAGTTACATTTTAGTTACTTTGGAGTTACTTTTAAGTTAGTTTGGAGTGATTTTAGCTTCGATGTTATGTTATGTTGAACATCACAACATACCATTTCATTCACATAACATGACGAAGCGCGTCCCAACATTTCGCTAAGTACCCCCCCCCCCTCAGCCAAAAACGGCCGCCCTGAGTCAATCAATAATGCGACCCCCCGTTTGACCCCCCCCCCCCGCCCACCGTGTGACCCCTCCCGCCAGAGCCTTTGGCTCCGCCCCCACTGCCACTTTGAGACTTTGGCACCGACTGCAGCACCGACTGCAGCACCGACTGCAGCACCGACTACAGCACCGACTGCAGCACAGGATGGGGCGCGGCAAGGGCGAGGCTTCCTGCAAGTGCTGCGGCGAGAAGGTTCGCCATTGATAAAGGAGGAGTGGGACTGTGAGGAAGAGGAGGAGGAGGAGGAGGAGGAGGAGGAGGAGGAGGAGGAGGGGGAGGATGATGCCCCAGTGTTAACAAATCGCACACACCCCTCCACGTTAAGGGAGGGGAGGAGGAGGAGGGGGAGGAGGGAGGGGGAGGAGGAGAAGGATGCGGAGGGGGAGGAGGAGGAGGGAGGGGGGGAGGAGGAGGAGGAGGAGGAGGAGGGGGAGGAGGGGGGGGAGGAGGAAGGAGGGGGAGTAGGGGGAGGACACTCACGTATGATTAACGGCACGTGCGCGCAAGTGGGTTCGTGTGCTCTACAACTTATAGTATAAGACTTCTAAAAGTTCGTAACTGTTTATATTGTTTGCGTTTTATGCGTGCACTTTGTAAAATATGCGAACATGCATTCCTATATTTATACAAGCTGTGCTCGGTGCGTTGTACCTGCGTGTCTGCGTGTTTGAATGCGTGCGCGATGTGTGTGATTTAGTTTTCGAGTTAAGCGAATGTTGTAACCATAACTGCTTCGTATTGGCGCGCGTGTGTTTGGCGCTAACAACGTAGGGGTGAACGAGTGTGTATGTGTGTTTCAGTGTAGGCAGGCGTGCTTCTCTCTAGTGGCCGCGCTCGCTGCCTCGATCTCGCCCCCGTTACGCGCCCCTCTCGCATGGGCAGGGGGGGCCCGCCAGAGCGAGAAGGGTTTCCCAATGCCATGCTATCTACCATGTGGTTGGTGCCAAAGGGCACCCCGCTCGTGTCAAAGGGCCCCCCGCTCGTGCCAAAGGGCCCCCCGTTCGTGCCAAAAAGGCACCCCGTTCGCGCCAAAGTGCCCCCCCGTTCGTGCGAGGAAATTATCACAATACCGTGTTCTTTATCGAATTCCGTGCCCCTCCCACCCCGCCAGGGAGGCACCGCCACAGCGAGGGGGCACCGACGCCGTATACTAAACTACGTATGCTGGGAACTCCATTAAGTGGCCTTGCGCGCGGCATCAGTCCCCACGTGCGTGGCCGATACTCCCCTTCCATGTTTTAGATTCTCATTTTCCTTGCGTGGCCGTCGTGTTCTGCCCCCCCCTGTCCGCCTCGTGCCTGTGCTCAGATATTCATTCGGCTTTGTTCTTGCGCGTCGGCATCGCAGTGGGCCAGTGGGCAATCGCCCAGGTGAGCAAACAGGACGCGGCGAGGGGGGGGTGCCAACGCCCTACCCGCGCGCCGCGGACCCCTTACGAGATCGCCCGGGCGCCATCATGGAACACCCTTCGAGGCTCGCTCTGATGGCGCCCATGGCTGGGGACAAGTCGGTCGCGGAGGTGGGCGACGACCAGGTGCGCGACCTCCTCTCGACGCCCCGACGCAAGCGGCCCGAACATCGGTCGCTTCGCATGTGCGGCCACGCCCCGTCCGACGCCGACGCGTCTTCCGTGGCCGCATTTTCGCGCCGCACCTTCCATCGCCCCCTTCCAGTCGCATGCCGCATGCCCCTTCCCTTTTCCTCCCACGTAGTTGTTCTCCGCGTGTTCCAGGAAAAAAAACCGCGCGCGGTATTCTTCTTCGCCGACGTTGATCTTCTTCGCATACGTTGGGCGATGCGGCGGTGGATGATGGCGGGGGCGCACAACTTACAGTGTGTACTGTGCGCCCAACATCGCCGCCAGTCTGGTTCGGGGACGCGTTGAAAGCGCTCCCACCAGAGGACAGAGTTGCGCCGTGCGCGCGCACGCCGCGCAGCCGCATAGTAAGCTCTAATAGATGTCAGCGCTGGCGCTCGTCGCCAAATGTTGTTTGAATGTCTTGTTGACTGTTTGAGTGGTAAGCTACTGGCTCGGGTTGGCTTCGGCGGCCGCGCGAGGCGCGGGGGGGGCGGAAGGCGCGACCGCGGCGGCGCCGCCCACGAGGCCGATCAGTTTGCCTGCTTCTTCAAGACGGCAAGCCCCCGCGAGTGCGAGGCCGCCCTTCGCGGCGATGGCCTCGACGCAGGGGCGACCATACTTGCGACGCGCGCCTGGGGTCCAATGGGCGCCAAGCGGTCGCGCGCGCAGTGCCGCATCCCGCTAGGGGGCGCAACGGCGATGCGGAGGGCCCACAGTGGGCCGCCGCGGAGGCGTTGTGCGGCGTCGCTCGGGGACGAGACGTCGCGCGGCGCCGCCGAGCGCGGGCCCCGAAACGCCGGCCCCGACGCCGACGACGCCGCCGCATGGGCGGCGGGGGGGCGGCCGTCGCCGCGACGTCGCCCATGCGGTAATAAGGTAAATAGGTAATGGGTGGTGGGTGGGTGGTAATGGTAATATGTAATAGGTGGGTGTGTGGTTATAGGTGGTGGATGGGTGGTGGGTGGGTGGTGGATGGGCGGTGGGTGGGTGGTAATAGGTAATAGGTGGGTGGTGGGTGGGCGGTGGGTGATGGGCGGGTGGTGGGTGGACGGTGGGTGGGTGGTGGGTGGGTGAGTGGTGGTTGGTGGTTGGTCGGTGGTATTTGGTGGGTGGGTGGCGGTTGGTGGTTGGTCGGTGGTATTTGGTGGGTGGGCTGTGGATGGATGGATGGTGGGCGGGTGGTGGGTGAATGGTAGGTGGGCGGTGGGTCGGTGGAGGGTGGGTGGTGGGTGGGCGGTGGGTGTGGGGGTGGTGGGTCGGTGGGTGGTGGCTGGCGGGTTGGTGTTGGATGGGTGGGTGGGTGGTGGATGGGTGGTGCGCGCGCCCGCCGCTGGCCCGTCCTGCGCCGCGGATTCGAGGGCGACAATGGCCCGACGACGGCGACGACGACGACGACGACTGCGATGATGACGATGGGGGCGGCGACGGCGACGGCGACGGCGACGGCGACGGCGGCGACGGCGACGACGACGACGACGACGACGACGACGACGACGACGACAGCGACGACGACTTTGACGACGACGGCGACGAAAAAGACGACGACGAAAAGGATGACGACGGCGACGGCTGCGAGGGGTTCGCCGTCGGGCCCAGGGGGGGGGGCACGAGAGCTCCCCTGTCGGAGCCTTGTCGATGGCTGCGTTGGTCCAGGGGGGGCCACGAGATGCCCCCTCTGGCCCTCTGGGGCCCTTCTGCTTTTTTTGTTTCTCTTTCTCTATCTCTCTTCTGTGCTTGCTCTGGCCGTGTGGCCCTCTGGGTCCAGGAGGGGCCGCGAGAAGCCCCCTCTGGCCCTCTGGGGGGCTCTTCTGCTATTCTGTTATTCTGCTCTTCTGCTATTATGCTATTCTGCTATTCTTCTATTGTGCATGCATTGCATCGTGTGTGCGCGCGTGTGTGCGTGCACGCTTTAATTTTATATTAGTTGGTGTTGTTTGTGTGCGTGTGTGTGTGTCTGTGTCTGTGTGTGTGTGTGCGCGCTCGTGTGTGCGCTATCATTAGTACACGGGGTATTATTACACGGGATACTTTATTGTTCTGGTGTTTTACCCCGTGTAATGGTACAATATGTAGATGTGGTTTGACACGTGCGTTGGCGTTGCCTTTTACTTGCCAATGTACATGCGTGTTTTCACTTAACGGCGCGCCGTGCTGTGGCTTAGGGAAACCGCACTTTCCGAACGCAGCCGCCCTCCATCCGCATAGCTGTTCCCATGTGTTTTGTATACTATGCGTGTCGGCGGGTACTCGGTCATATTTGCGTGTCGTAGCGCAGCGTGCGTGTCCTGGCATGCACGTGCTACTTGCAGCGCGTCATGTGGATTGTGGTAATTGCCGTGTAAAGGTGTTACTAACAGAACACCTTTGCGCGGCAATTGTGGCGCGTGAGGTTTGTGCTGGAATGGGTGTAAACATGTTGACGCGTGTAATTCAGGAGACATATATCATAATGAATATGTTGGGTTTGTCGGAGGAGGACGGAGGAGGTGGAGGACGGAGGAGGTGGAGGACGGGGGAGGTGGAGGACGGCGGTGGAGGACGGAGGAGGTGGAGGGCGGGGGAGGTGGAGGACGGCGGTGGAGGCCAGCCACTGGACGGGAGAGGTGGAGGACGCGGACGGAGGCGGTCGGAGGGTGGGCGACGTGGGCGAGGAGGCCGATGAGGAATGAGGAGCAGGAATATGAGGAGGAGGGGGAGGAGGAGGGGGAGGAGGAGGAGGAAGTAGAAGGAGTGACATGGGAGGGCGAGGACTTGATGTTTTTGATTCCCTGGAAGGTGGAGCCCATCGCCAACGGGCCGTTTTCCTCGGCGGCGTCCGCCGCGGCGTCCTCGTCGGCGGGGCCTGCGCGGCCTGGCGGGGCTCGGAGGGCTGCGGCCGCTATCCAGCAGGCGGCGACGGCCGAGGTGCAGGAGGAGACCGTGGACTTCGCGGTGTTGGCGCTGCAGAGGGACCCGTCGGCATGCGAGGAGTGTTGGTTCATCGAGACCGCGCTCTACCCCAAGGCCTCGTGGAAAGAGTTCCTGGACCAGATCGGCGCAGACGTCGTCGTGCAGGGTCGCGTGGCCGACGCGAGGCGCGTCGAGCGGGGGGCCTCAAAGATGTTCGACGAGGGGGGGGCCACCCACGGGCGTGTGACAGCAGTTGACGTTGAGCGTCCCTTCATGATCATGAATGAGAAAGAGTTGTCCAAAGAGGTCGAACTAAACAAATCCATAAGAATAACCTCGACTTGTTGCCGAAGTCCGCGTGGCCCAAGGAGGACGGCTCGGGGGAGTACGAGGTGATCTATTGGTTCCCAGACACAGAGAAGTTTCGCAAGGCCACTGCGAGGCAGACGATGTACGTCTGCAGCGACACTACGATCATGAGCCCGAGCAGCCAGGTGAGCCCTTTTCAAGCAGATGGGCAGTTCTGGCAGATGGTCAGCAACAAAATACAGAACAAGTGCGCTGACTCCATCAACAGGCAGCAGAATTGCCCTGGCGGGCACGGCTTGCTGTCCTTGGCCGATTTCAAGATGAAGGCGAATCCCGATGCTGCTCGTGCCACTCCTGCCTCCTCGAGCCTTCCTGCTGGCCGTAAGGCATATCCGCCAGTACCTACGATGGCTTCTGCGGCGCCTCATGTCATCAACGTGCCAGAAGAGACGCAGGAGGCAAGTGCGACGGCGTTGGACGACGACACGGAACCGCAAGATTCTCCCGACCGCGGATCTGGGGCTGCTGCTGCCGCCGCCGACGAGTGGGAGATGCTGTCGGCCAGGGGCGGTGGCCCAAAGCGGACGCTGCCAGCCGAGATGACTACCCCCAGGATTAGCAGGCTCAGGAGCTCTTTCGACTTGGAGGGGGGTGACGGCAGCCCTCCCGACGGGAGGCAGGTCGACGACGCCTCGTCCTCCTTCCAGGGAGATGATGATATGAGTTCACCAGGACTCTTGGGCCAAATGGGGGAGGATGGCGGTAGGAGGACTCAAGGGTAGTAGGGCATATGATGCGTAAGAGCATGGTGATGATGAGGATGGTGATGAGGATGATGAGGACGAGGATAGTGAGGATGATGAGGATGTTGATGATGAGGATGATGATGCTGATGATGAGGATGATGAGGATTATGATGATGATGATGAGGATTGGGATGATGAGTAATATCATGACTAGGATGGTGAGGATGATGAAGATGATGATGATGAGGATGGCGAGGGTGAGGATGGTGAGGATGAGGATGGTGATGAGGGCGATGAGGATGGTGAGGATGATGAGGATGATGATGATGATGAGGATGATGATGATGATGAGGATGATCATGAGGATGATGATGAGGATGATGATGAGGATGATGAGTAAGATGATGATGGGGATGATGAGTGAGGGCATGATCAGGATGATGAGGATGAGGATGATGATGAGGATGATGATGATTAGTAAGAGCATGACTTGTACGGTGCAAACTAGCAGGGGGAAGGCGGTGGGACAGGCGGTGGAGAAAGGTTTAATCCGATCGAGGTCAGTTCATCCGAGCTCGGGCTCAGTTGGGTTGTCCGGCGGTAATGACACACATCGGACGTGGTGGGCAGACTGGGCCCGAAACGTTTCTAGGATTGTGGGAACAGGTTGTGGGTATGCTATAGGTGTACACATTCCTCTAGGACAAGATCCAGTCGACGTTTGGTCCAGGCGCGTGGGGCTGCTGGACGTGATCAGCAAGAAGGTCGACGGGAGGACGGTCTCGGGGATGGGCCGCGCGGCGACTCGACTCCAGAGGCAAGATGTCGCCAGAGATGCAGGCAATCGGTTGAAGAACTACCACGCTGTGGTTGTCCACGCGCAGGCGCTCGTAGATACCGAGATCGCCGCCAGCAACGTGACGGTCGAGGACATCCAGAAGCACATCTCGGCCATCGCAGCACACGACCTTGTTTTTCAGCCACCCCTGAGCGTGCTGCTGGCGGGTGTTTCTCAAGACGGCCATAGGCGCGTGGCAGAGTGATAACATCGAGGGCTTCCTGAAGGTGACGTCTTTCTGGAACGACCCCGACGCCATGCTCTCGGAGGGCCCCCCTAGCGATCTCAAGACCCTCAGGCTGGCCAGCGTGGGTGACATGCGCTCCCAGGCCACGTTCTACCAGGAGCGCATCGTGAAGGACATCATTGTCCCGAGCATCAACGCTGGCGCCGAGAGCCATGAGAAACTCGCGAGCTGGGCGAAGGGGGCTCTGGCATCGATCTCGGGCTGCGATTGGCTGGTGATGGACGAGGCGGCGGCCCGCGTCGTGAAGGAGCTCCGCACCAGCGCTCAGGGCATCTCCATGCTCGCGGAGGTGACCATCAGCAAGCAGCTCATGGAGCTTTGGGTGGGGCTTAACCAACTCACCAGGTCACCAGGTTGAGGGGGGAGGGAGGGCTCTGGACCAGGTCACCAGGTCGCCAGGTCGCCAGGTTGAGGGAGGAGGGCTCACCAGGTCACCAGGCCACCTGAACTGGAAGGCGCGCTCTGGGCCCAAGTCGGGCCCGTTGGCGGGCCCAGAATGGGTCCAGCCCCTCTGGCGTGCCAGAGGGGCTGAACCCATTTCGTCGTCGTCGTGGCCCTCGTCGTCGTCGTCGTCGTCTTCCGTCGTCGTCGTGGTGGTCGTCGCCGTCGTCACGTGAAAAACATATTCGTCGTCGTCGTCGTCGACGTCGTCGCCGTCGCCGTCGTCGTCGTCGTCGTCGTCGTCGCCGTCGTCGCGTGAACAGCTCATTCGGGCACCGCTCGAATGGGCCCCCCATGCGCTGGCATGAACGCCAGACGAAGACCCTTCCCCTCCACATTATTTTACGTCACCATGCCCTCACCAGTATATTTCTGGGGAGGGCGTGGACCGCTTGCAATCCAGTTCTGCAGTGTTCCAGCTCGTGCGTTGGACCCCCACCCATGAGACCTCGCTGGCAACGCTTCAGAAGGCCAGCAAGGGCATCTCCAAGAACATCGTGACTAAGATCGGCTGCGCCCTCGACAAGACAGATCATTGGCATGAGCTGATGGACAAAGTGATGCTGATGGGTCAATTCATTGACGACCACGGTGACAAGATCAGCCAGATGGAGAGGGACCTCAGCCAGTTTCAGTGTGGACATGATGGCGCTGCGGACGCCCTCACATGCATGATGGCGCAGCTGGGCAAGTGGTCGCAGATTGCACCTTTCCCGACATGCTTGGACGGCGTCTCTGATAAGCTGGACGTCGCCGTGAGAGGTCGCGTCAAGGCCGTATTGGGGAACTCTGCTACCACCAGCGTGCAATTCAACAACGTGCAGAATATGATTGGCGAGGCTTCCCTGGTGTGGCCTAGCAACGGAGATTACGTAGTGTTTCAAGAGGAGGTTGCCTTACGAATCCGTGGCATTTCAAGCTCTGAGAAGGTGGCAGAAGTGATCGCCTCAATCGATGCCATCATCAATGTGCCATTTGTGAAGGACTTATCCGTTGAGGACGCAGTGACGGGTGCGACGGCGGAGGGCGGCATTTCTGTTTTGAAACCTTTGATCGTGAAGTTGACGGCCTCCGTGGGGGGGCTCGGGGCGGTCAGCGAAGTCCCAGATGAGATCAAGCAGAAGATGTCGGGTTTCAAGCCGTTCCTGCTGGCCCTCCTCGAGGCTACAATTGGCGGCGACGGCTTTAACGAGGTGCAGGTCTGCGTCGATAAGGTTTCCACTTCGAGAGCTTTTGATCAGGTGGTCAATTGGGCAAAAGTCAACCAGCTGTACCAAGCTTTGCACTCCGTGATCCTCAAGCACGGGGCCTTCGTGCAGACGGGCGTTGACGGCAATGACCCAGATACGACAACCCTTGCAGTTTTCGATGCTATGTTGGCTCTTGAGCGCGCTCGCTTGACGCTCGATCGGACTTCTAAGGACCTGCCCAAGAATGCGGTATCGGACAAACTATTCAAGGTGGCCCACGCGTACGTCAACGACATGCAGATTTTGGTCCAGAAGGGCCACGAATATCGGATTCAGAGTTTCACAGATAAGATCAATGAGAGGTTGTGCATCTTTGGTCCTACGTCCAAGGGCGGCGACGGCGACCTCCCATGGTACGACGGGCTTGGCAAGCCCCCTCTGGAGGAGCTGCTGGGGAAGGCCGCGGAGCTGCTCCCCCTCAAGAAGATGTCGGCCCACGTGGCTACCTACAAGCAGCTTGAGAAGGAGACGTGTGGGGTAGAAGTGGCGGGGTCGGTAATGTCGGGGCTGGAACGATTTTAAAACGTTGTTGCCCCGATCGTCTGGTCAAGCTGTTGACGTAACTACGGGGAACCGTAGGGCCCGTCCCACAATCCATGCTTACAGAATGGCTACCTGACAGATCGACCCACTGCCATGATATGCTGGTTTTTGTTTTCGCCTACCCGTGAGGAGAAGGCCACGCTTCTGGATGCTTGCAAGGCTGCTGGCAACATGCATGCGAGTGACCTCCCGATCTTCGAGACGATCGATACGACCCTGCACCACGCCAAAGTTTGCAAGTGTGAGGCGTTGCTTCTCACGGCCATGAGGACCGAGAAGGATCAGACCCAGCTCCCGAAGAAGATCAGGGCAGAGCTGCTGGAGCTGCGCCAGTGGCTCAACCCGCTGCAGAAGAAGTGGGAGGATGAGATCTGGGACGAGCTGGTGCCGCACGTTGTGCAGATCATCGAGGGCCCCTGGGAGATATATGATATGATTGATGGTGGTAGTGCTGGAGTTCGCCAGCCTTTTCGGGCAGGCGCCGAGGCCGCCTGCTTCCGTCTGCGGCCCGATTGTCATTAATCGTGGGGCCGTTGGTCCAGCCGCTTGGGCTCAGACCACGCTGAGTAATGAGAGAGAATTGCTAACGTTTGTTGCCTAACAGTAGAAACGCAACACTGATAATCAGCAACATCTCACATTACAGAGTTTAGGCTTTTCGGCGCTGCGATCGGCCTTGGGGCTGGAGATTCGAGTGCCCTCCCAGCCCCCAGAGAGCCCGTTCCTGACTGCAGCGCCCGCTCTGCTGGCCCGATCGCGATGGCAGTGACAGGGGAGGATGCCCCGCGGTGTGCGCACGAGGTGAAAACACCAATATATCATAAGCGCTTTCGCGCTCGTGCCGCCCCCCCCCCGCAGACTCGGCAAGACACAGTAAGCGCGCAACCCTAGCACTTAAGAGTAAACGAAGGTTGACAACCAACTGGCTCAGGTCGAAGTTGTTTGGCTCAAGCTTGCCCGTGCATTTCGGCTTAAGCTCCTCCTGAATGCTGCACTTGCACCGTCGTGCGCGCGCCGCTCGGCGCGCGCGCAAACGCCCGCAACATGTGTTGTTGGGCGTTCTGGCGTCGCGCCCGTGCGGCAGTTTGCGTGCAGCACGCGAGCTTAGACCAACAACAGTCTTTGTGCGACCAAGGGGCCCCGCGGGCCCCATTGATGAGGGGCGCTGTGGGTTGGGCCGTTCGCGCGCGCGGCGGGTTGTTTGAGCTCCGTTATGGGTGCTCGCATTGTTTTGCGAGGCGCTGTTGCTGGGGCGGCGGCCGCGCGATGACTCGCGCCAGTCTTGGCCATCAGCGCTGTTTTCCAGTGCTGCGCCCGCCAATGGTTTGGGGCGCCTGCGCGCGCTAGTCGCGCCGACGTTGGCGTGGCGGATATCTGCATTGTACGCGCGTCGACGGCACGTCATCAGAACAGGCCGCTCGCCGCGCGACGGCGCGATGGTCGGTCCGCCGTTGTTTTGGCGGCGGGCGGCGGCGTAACTGTGTAAATGTTTGGCAATTGTGTGCCTGCGTGGCGTTGCCGAGTCATGTCGTTGCGCGGCCGCGATTCGGCGTGGTCTGCGGGTGTTTGCGCCCTCTGGGAATGTGCCATGCTTGTTACATTGCGCGTGCCAGCCTGCTGCTCTGCGGGTCGTTCGGCCCTTGCTTTGTTATCGCGCGGGCATCCAAGCTTTTTCTTGCAACGCTGCGAATCGCAATTTGCTTTGACAAGTTAAATTGGTGGCCACTTTCAACGAAGTCGAAGGGGTGCCCGCCATAGTTACTTTAGAGCTACTTTATTTTTTTGTAGCTGATCAGCTGTAGAGGATCGGTTCATACACAGCAATGTATCTACGTTGCCTGCAGATGTGGGTGAGCTGATTGCGGTATTTCTATTTGAACGCGATCGGGAGGGGATTGGCCAGGGAACGTTGTTCTGGACCCTTCCTGCGCTCGTCCATTTTCTATGTCCAATACGGATGCTAAGGTGATTGCTTGTTGTTTCTTCTGCCGCCCACCCAGCGAGCTCTCGCAACCGTCGGTCGCGCTTCTTCAGAAGTGCGAAATGCAGGCAGGCGCTCTTCCATGTTGCCCAGGGCGAGAGTCTGGGGCTCCAGCAAGTGCTACTCGCACGGGCTTCCTCTGCCATGCTCTACACAGTTTTTTGCCGCCTTACCTTCTCCACGTCGCGCGCGGGTGTTTGTTGTCCCTGATGCCATGGGAACCCCTCCTTCCATCATCAGCTTCTATGTCATGCTCTATCGTAACGAGGGCGCGTTCACGATAGGTGTTCAGAAGGCGGGTGGCTTTGCTATTCAACGGCGGGCGAGACAAAGGGGGCCCAAGCTCGATGGCCTTCTTTTGTCTGTGTCTCGATCCAGTCTTGCTGTGGATCCAGCGGGCGTTGCCCGCGCATGTCGCGCTTTGTCTAGCGTGTGCAGATGATTGTCTTTTTTGAATAATTGACGCCTTTCGCTCGCTTGCTGCTGTCTGGCGGCTACTACTTGTGCTCGGATATGCGATTGGCATCGCCCCCAACTTCCGCGAGAGCACGCCACTGGTCTGTGGGGGATTCGGAGGGGGGAGGTCAGTCGTGTGATGATCACGGAGGCGACGGGGCTGGAGCTGGCGAGTGTAAGTTCGCCACTTACATACCATGGGCTGTGCGTCGGCCCTGATGCTGCCGGCGTGGCTTGGGGAGCCCTGCCCATGCATTGCATGGCCAGTTGCACCGCGCTTCGTCAGCTTGCCCCTGGAAATGCGATGGCTGCGTCTACATGTCCTGTCGCGTGCTTGTCTGTGCTCGAGTTTGTCATGCAAGTGGAACCTGGCACGGAAAATTTCATGCGCATGTGCAAGCACATGCTGCAGCGGCTTGCTCGTGGTCCGTCACATGCCTTCCCTTATGACATGCTAGTGTCCACGCGGAAGATCGTTCCCCGATTGGGTCGCCAGATCTTCTTGCGCTATGTCGCGCTTGCCGAGGTGAAATCGCCTTTGACTGTCCTGGCATAGTGATCGCTGGAAAGAGCTGAAGAGACTCACTGAAAACGATACCGTCTGCCATGCCGGGCTCGTGGAGCCCGATGAGTGGCATTGCAACTCATCCCCCCCCAAAAAAACAAACAAACAAATGTTGGAGGCTGATCAGCTCGTCCAAGGCGTTGCGCAGCTCTCGGAGCTTCCGCCTGCCGCTATCCAGCGCAAGCTTTACGCTCGCCACGTGCCTCCCTCTGCCTGGTCCCGCCGTTTTTGAAGGGATTCAGCATTGGTTGCGAAAGTGGCCTCCCGAAGTTGATTGCAGCAACCTCTCTCACCTTGTTCAAAACCGCCGCAGTGCAGCAGCGGCGCCCACCTACCCCTCGTGACTATGTCTTTGGGTGTACTCATTGAGAATCCGGGCTTGACATTTCAAGAGGCTACGGCGATCGTCGTCGCTACAAATTCTGCCATCTAGCGATTCGAATCCAGCTCTACCCTCCTTCCTCCGAATGTGTCGCTGCTGTGTGCCTGCATGCGTGGCGCTCCTTTTGCGCGCCTACCATTGCGCGCGCCTGGGGCTCCCAGGCGCAGTCGCTCAACGCTTTGAAGATCGTCTCCGCCTTCTCGCTTGGAGACACGAGGCTGTTGCACAGGCATGGGGAGACATCCGTGCTGGGCCTGGATGGCTGGTGCCTGCAGGGTAGCTCGAGGGAGCCTGAACAGCTGCGTGACCGAGGCGGTGGGCGGGGTAAAGAAAATGCGAGCCGCTGTCTCGGGGGGATGTCCGCGCATCTTAAGTCTTCCATTATTCCCGCTCCCTTGCAGCCTGAGTCCATGTGGCGTGGCGCCTTCAGGCCTTGCAGTTCAGCCGAGTCGATTGTTACTTTGGAAGCGGAGTGGAAGATATGGTGGACTGTTGGCAAGAAGCGCTCCATTTTGCTGGCCCCCGCTCGGAGACCCGCCCAGGCCCATGGTAACCGAGTGAGGGCCCCGTGCGCTGGGTGGGTTTCTCGAGCATTCGTCGCGTTGGCGCCCGCGCCCGCTCGTGGTGGGTTTCGTGAGATTCCGCCGCGTTGGTGCCCGTGCCAGCTCGTGGGTGCCCCGCGGGCGTCCCGTGCGCTTGCACCACGCAGCTTGCACCACATAGCTTGCGCCACATAGCTCATACCACATAGCTCACACCGCATAGCTTACACAACGTAGTTTGCATCACTATACATGCATATGTATAGTATATATATATATATATATATATATATATATATGTATATATATATATATATATACAAGTTCTGTATTTGTATGTATGTGTAGATATTCATATATTTGGCCAAATATTTGTGCACACGTGTATTCCATCGATTTGCTCACACAACGCAGCTCACACCACTTAGTTTACACAACATGCAATCACTCACGGTTCGGGGTCGCGAGCAGGAGTACAGCGAATTCCACGTGGGAGTTCGCGGGCGCCTGCCTGGTGAACCTTCAGCCGACCCAGCCAGCGCACAAGGTGCCCACGGAGGGCCCCGAGTCACCCAACAGGAGGAACTCGGCACACCCACCCTGCGATCGGACCGCCCACGGGGTGCCCACAGCCGCCCACCATGCGAAACTTCGGCAACCCCACCCAGTGCACCGGCCGCCCCCGAGGCGCCCTCGGCAGCCCACGAAACGAATTTCGGTAACCCCACCCAGCGCACGGGACGCCCACGGGGCACCCAAGGCCGCCTACGAGGCGAAACCTCGGCACACCCACCCTGCGCACGGGGCGCCCCCGAGGCGCCCACCGCGGCCCGCCAGGACAAACGTCGGCAAATCCGCCCAGCGCGCGGGCCGCCCACGATGCGCCCAAGCCAGCCCACGAGGCGAAACCCCGGTAACCCCACTTAGCGCCTGAGGCGCCCCCGAGGCGGCCACGGCCGCCCAGCGGACGGGACTTCGGCAACCACCCAGCGCAGCAGGCGCACACGAGGTGCACAAGACCGCCGACCAGGCGAAACCTCGGCAATCACACCAACTGCTTGGGTAACAGAAGTAACATCTCCAAGTGTAAGCACTGATTTGGGAATATCGTTGAAGGATTATGTCGTCTTGGGCCGGCCCCCGGGGCTTGCGATACCGCCCAATATGCCTCCAAGGTGGCTCCCGGATGGGCCCCTGAGGCCATCCCAGAACACGTTGGAAGTTCGGGTTCCCACGGGCGTTCCCGGGAATTGTCACGCGGGACGCCGCAGAAGCGCCCAGAAGTCTCGTGAGTTGGGGGTCTGGGTCCGTTGCAGATTGATGCCTCACGCCGACCAAGATCGAGGACTCGAAACGGCCTGGTTGCTCTCAACCCAGCGCTTGCGGCACGGCCCGGCGGCGCCTATGACATCGCACGGGGTGCGCTTGGCGAGCTATTGCCGCTGCGAGCAGAAAGTCTCAGAGCGTGCAGCACGTCGATCCTTGCCCCCGCTCTTGGACTGTGAGCTCAGGGGCAACGACAGGGGAAATATATATATATATATATATATATATAGATGGGCTCAGAGGCGGAGCATCGACCCCCCCCCCTATCGCCCATTCATCGCCCATGGGGCATGGGTGCCGGAGCCCGCCCATGAGCGTGCGTTTTCGTGATCGAGGGCCGATCGCTCATCTATCGGCGATGTCGCGCCGAGTCCAAGTCATAGTTCCCCCCCCCTGAGCCAGTCCCCCATCGTTGCCCATCTCAGTACACGTAAGAGTGACCCTTCGCCAGGGTGACCCCTGGTGCGGTCCTACTGGGGCCCCCAGATCGCCGAAGGCGATATCAGCGGCTTGCGCTCTCGGGCTTGGCTTTTCGCGACCCCTGAGACTGGTCACCAAATCCTGGGGTCACTCTTGCGCGTAACCCAAAATTGGCCTCGTCCTGGGAGCCGTGGTGGCTCCCATTACAACGCGGCTTTTGCGTATGTGCTCTCCTATCTTCCGCCATTGCTTCCCTCCTCTTTCCACGCGTTTTGAAGCGCGATCGGATCATCGGACCTTTTCCTCTCGTGCGCTGCACTGCGCTGATAGCAGCCTTGTTTTCATGCACCGTGGCAAGGGCAAGCTTGAACGGTGCCTCTCTACATCATGCGTTCGCGGCGTTGCTGGTGAAATAATGACGTTTTGCAAGGAGACCTTTGCATCCTTTGCATGGGCTTCCGACGTTCGTGCATTCCGCCGTCAAGTTGAACTTCAGTGTTTTTTTTCGTGGCCTGGAGCCAAATTCTGGGTCTGGGTGCCCAAGCTGGAGACCCGGGGGCTAAAGCTTTCAGTTTGGCGGTGAGCATCTCTGTCGTCGTCGTCGTCATCGTCGTCGTCGTCGTGTATACGTGAAGCCTGCGCGTGGAGGGGGCGTAGTTCTGCATCCTCCCGCCCTCCTTCCCCTTCTCCCCCTTTCTCTCTTCCCTCACCATGTGGCAGCACGGGCGTGGCAGCGCGGGCAGCAAGGTGTCTTTGTCAAAAACCAGTGCGGAGTGGTCGCTGGGCGCCTGCGCGTGCTCCAGATTTGGAGGCAAAGTGTATGTTGTCTTGCTGTTGACAGGGGTGGTTGGCCTGCAGGCAGCAAGCAACCTGCCGGCACCCCCGCCGTCCCTTTCAAGCATCAAAGCAAAGTGGTCGCGGGGCGCCCGCGCATGCTCCAGATTGGAGGCAACGTGTATTATGCATGGCTGTTTTTTGCAAGGAATGGTTGGGGGGTCTCATTGGTCCGGGCTGGCTGCCGCTCGCCCTCGGGAGGGGGTGCCTATTAATACGAGGCAGTGATACAGTAGGGTAGACTAGAGCAGGGCACAGTATATTAGGGTAGATGGTAGAGTAGAGTCGGGTAGAGTAGAGCAGAGCAGAATCGAGTAGAGTTGAGAAGAGTGGATGCATAGAGTAAAGCAAACTATCGAAGACGCCTACGGCGAATCACCGCCGCCCCCTGCCTTTTTGGAAACGCCGATGTGGCCGAAAGTTGGACTAGAGCTTGGCCAAGCTATCGGACCATGAGTTCCCCGAGTCGGTTTGGAAAGCTTTCGGGGAACACATGGGAGAGAATGATTATGAAGGAGAGGAAGAAATAGAGTAGGAGGATGAGGGTTGTTAGGAGTCTCTTGGGGCACCCTTGGGGTCTGTTGGGGGCTTCTTGGGGGCCTCTTCGAGGCCTCTTGGAGGCATCTTGGGGGCCTCCTTGGGCCTCTTGGGGGCCTTTGGGGGCTTCCTGGGGGTCTCTTTGGCCGTCTTAGGGCGTTCCTGGTCCGTCTGACGCCGTCTGGAGCCGTCTTGGGGGCCTCTCTGGGCCGTCTTGGGGCCCTCTTGGGGCGCTTCAGGGCCGTCTTGGAGGCCATGTTGGGCGTCTTGGAGGCCTCTTGGGCCGTCTTGGGGCGCTCTTGGGGCCGTCTTGGGGGGCCCTTGGGCCGTCATAGGGCCTTCTTGGAGGCCTCTTGGGCGATCTTGGGGGCCTCTTGGGCCGTCGGAAGGCCGAAAAGAAGAAAACGCAAAAAACCTTCAAAAACCTAAGGAAAACCAATGATTTTGGCCTCTTCGGGCTCTCCTGGAGAACGTCTTGGAGGCCTCTTGGGCCATCTTGGAGGCATCTTGGGGCCATCTTGGCCGTCTTGGAGGGCATCTTGGGCCGTCTTGGAGGCATCTTGGAGCCATCTTACCCGTCTTGGAGGCCATCTTGGCCGTCTGGGAGGCATCTTGGAGGCCATCTTGGGCCATCTTGGCCGTCTTGGAGGCCATCTTGGGCCAAGTTGGGGCAACAAAGGCATTGACAGACGGATTTTGGGAAAATTACGGGTGGCCGGCGGGACGGGCCGAAGCCCATTGGGGAGTTCTTTTAGAAAAAGAACCAAAACCAAAACCTGAAACATCCAGCACGCCGTGCACCCCTGTGGCAAGACCACAGGGGGCGGCGGATCGAAGACGCCTACGGCGAATCACCGCCGCCCCCTGCCTTTTTGGAAGCGCCTATGTGGCCGAACGTTGAGGCCAGACCTGCCAAGCTATCGGACCACGTGTTCCCCGAATCGGTTTGGAAAGCCTTCGGGGAACACGTGGGCATCTTGAAGGTCATCTTGGCCGTCTTGGAGGCCTCTTGGGCAAGCTTTGGGCGATCTTTGGGGCTTTTTGGGCCGTCTCGGGCCAGCTTCGAGCCAACTTCGGCCATCTTGGTGGGTTCCTGGCACGTCTGAAGCCGTCGGAAGCCGTTTGGGGGGCCTCTATGGGCCGACTTGGGGCCCGCTTGGAATGCTCCAGGGCCGTCTTGGAGGCCATCTTGGGCGTCTGGGAGGCCATCTTGGGCGTGTTGGAGGCCTCTTGGGCCCTCTTGGGGCCCTCTAGGGGCCATCTTGGAGGCCACTTGGGCCATCATGGGGCTCTCTTGGGGGCCTCTTGGGCGATCTTGGGGGCTTCTTGGGCCGTCTTGAGCCGTCGGAGAGCCGAAAAGGCGCAAATGCCAAAATCCTTCAAAAACCAAGTGAAAATCAATGATTTTGGCCTCTTCGGACTCTCCTGGAGGACCTCTTGGAGGCCTCTTGGGCCGTCTGGGAGGCCTCTGGGGGGCCTCTTGGGCCGTCTTGGGCCGTCTTGGACTCTCTTGGGCCGTTTTGGAGGCCGTCTTGGACCATCTCGGGCGGACTTGGAGGCCATCTTGGGCCATCTTCGCGATTTGTTTGAGGATGTCCCGAGCGAAACGGCCGTTTTTGGGCATTGACAGATGGATTTTGGGAAATTTGCGGGTGGCCGGCGGGACGGGCCGAAGCCCATTGGGGAGTTCTTTTAGAAAAAGAACCAAAACCAAAACCTGAATCATCCAGCACGCCGTGCACCCCTGCAAGCAGGGGGCGGCGGATCGAAGACGCCTACGGCGAATCACCGCCGCCCCCTGCCTTTGTGGAAGCGCCTATGTGGCCGAACGTTGAGGCCAGACCTGCCAAGCCATCGGACCATGTGTTCCCCGAATCGGTTTGGAAAGCCTTCGGGGAACACGTGGGCGTCTTGATGGTCATCGTCGCCGTCTTGGAGGCCTCTTGGGCGATCTTTCGGCGATCTTTGGGGGCTCTTGGGCCGTCTCGGGCCGTCGGAAGGCCGAAAAAAGGGAAATGCCCAAATCCATCAAAAACCTTGGGAAAATCAGTGATTTTGGCATCTTTTGGCCTTCCTGGAGGCCCTCTTGGGGGCCTCTTGGGCCCTTTTGGGCCAGCTTCGAGCCAACTTCGGCCATCTTGGTGGGTTCCTGGCACGTCTGACGCCGTCGGGAGCCGTTTTGGGGGCCTTTCTGGGCCAACGGGGGACCCTCTTGGGGCGCTCCAGGGCCGTCTTGGAGGCCATCTTGGGCGTCTTGGAGGCCATCTTGGGCGTGTTGGAGGCCTCTTGGGCCGTCTTGGGGCCCTCTAGGGGCCATCTTGGAGGCCACTTGGGCCATCAGGGGGCTCTCTTGGGGGCCTCTTGGGCGATCTTGGGGGCTTCTTGGGCCGTCTTGAGCCGTCGGAGAGCCGAAAAGGCGCAAATGCCAAAATCCTTCAAAAACCAAGTGAAAATCAATGATTTTGGCCTCTTCGGACTCTCCTGGAGGACCTCTTGGAGGCCTCTTGGGCCGTCTGGGAGGCCTCTGGGGGGCCTCTTGGGCCGTCTTGGGCCGTCTTGGACTCTCTTGGGCCGTTTTGGAGGCCGTCTTGGACCATCTCGGGCGGACTTGGAGGCCATCTTGGGCCATCTTCGCGATTTTTTGAGGATGTCCCGAGCCGGGTTCGTTGAGCACGTTTGGGGATTTTCCGGGTGGCCGGCGGGTTCTGCCGGAGCCCACTGGGGAGTTCTTTTGGAAAAAGAACCAAAACCAAAACCTGAAACATCCAGCACGCCGTGCACCCCTGCAAGCAGGGGGCGGCGGATCGAAGACGCCTACGGCGAATCACCGCCGCCCCCTGCCTTTGTGGAAGCGCCTATGTGGCCGAACGTTGAGGCCAGACCTGCCAAGCCATCGGACCATGTGTTCCCCGAATCGGTTTGGAAAGCCTTCGGGGAACACGTGGGCGTCTTGATGGTCATCGTCGCCGTCTTGGAGGCCTCTTGGGCGATCTTTCGGCGATCTTTGGGGGCTCTTGGGCCGTCTCGGGCCGTCGGAAGGCCGAAAAAAGGGAAATGCCCAAATCCATCAAAAACCTTGGGAAAATCAGTGATTTTGGCATCTTTTGGCCTTCCTGGAGGCCCTCTTGGGGGCCTCTTGGGCCCTTTTGGGCCAGCTTCGAGCCAACTTCGGCCATCTTGGTGGGTTCCTGGCACGTCTGACGCCGTCGGGAGCCGTTTTGGGGGCCTTTCTGGGCCAACGGGGGACCCTCTTGGGGCGCTCCAGGGCCGTCTTGGAGGCCATCTTGGGCGTCTTGGAGGCCATCTTGGGCGTGTTGGAGGCCTCTTGGGCCGTCTTGGGGCCCTCTAGGGGCCATCTTGGAGGCCACTTGGGCCATCAGGGGGCTCTCTTGGGGGCCTCTTGGGCGATCTTGGGGGCTTCTTGGGCCGTCTTGAGCCGTCGGAGAGCCGAAAAGGCGCAAATGCCAAAATCCTTCAAAAACCAATGGAAAATCAATGATTTTGGCCTCTTCGGACTCTCCTGGAGGACCTCTTGGAGGCCTCTTGGGCCGTCTGGGAGGCCTCTGGGGGGCCTCTTGGGCCGTCTTGGGCCGTCTTGGACTCTCTTGGGCCGTTTTGGAGGCCGTCTTGGACCATCTCGGGCGGACTTGGAGGCCATCTTGGGCCATCTTCGCGATTTTTTGAGGATGTCCCGAGCGAAACGGCCGTTTTTTGGAGGATTTGTTCCGGTCGTTGAGCACGTTTGGGGATTTTCCGGGTGGCCGGCGGGTTCTGCCGGAGCCCACTGGGGAGTTCTTTTGGAAAAAGAACCAAAACCAAAACCTGAAACGTCCAGCACGCCGTGCACCCCTGCAAGCAGGGGGCGGCGGATCGAAGACGCCTACGGCGAATCACCGCCGCCCCCTGCCTTTGTGGAAGCGCCTATGTGGCCGAACGTTGAGGCCAGACCTGCCAAGCCATCGGACCATGTGTTCCCCGAATCGGTTTGGAAAGCCTTCGGGGAACACGTGGGCGTCTTGATGGTCATCGTCGCCGTCTTGGAGGCCTCTTGGGCGATCTTTCGGCGATCTTTGGGGGCTCTTGGGCCGTCTCGGGCCGTCGGAAGGCCGAAAAAAGGGAAATGCCCAAATCCAGCAAAAACCTTGGGAAAATCAGTGATTTTGGCATCTTTTGGCCTTCCTGGAGGCCTCTTGGGGGCCTCTTGGGCCCTTTTGGGCCAGCTTCGAGCCAACTTCGGCCATCTTGGTGGGTTCCTGGCACGTCTGACGCCGTCGGGAGCCGTTTTGGGGGCCTTTCTGGGCCAACGGGGGACCCTCTTGGGGCGCTCCAGGGCCGTCTTGGAGGCCATCTTGGGCGTCTTGGAGGCCATCTTGGGCGTGTTGGAGGCCTCTTGGGCCCTCTTGGGGCCCTCTAGGGGCCATCTTGGAGGCCACTTGGGCCATCATGGGGCTCTCTTGGGGGCCTCTTGGGCGATCTTGGGGGCTTCTTGGGCCGTCTCGAGCCGTCGGAGAGCCGAAAAGGCGCAAATGCCAAAATCCTTCAAAAACCAAGGGAAAATCAATGATTTTGGCCTCTTCGGACTCTCCTGGAGGACCTCTTGGAGGCCTCTTGGGCCGTCTGGGAGGCCTCTGGGGGGCCTCTTGGGCCGTCTTGGGCCGTCTTGGACTCTCTTGGGCCGTTTTGGAGGCCGTCTTGCCCCATCTCGGGCGGACTTGGAGGCCATCTTGGGCCATCTTCGCGATTGTTTGAGGATGTCCCGAGCGAAACGGCCGTTTTTTGAAGGATTTTTTTCCGGATTGAGGTGTTTTCGGCTTCCTCCCGGGACCCCGGCGGGACGGACCGGAGCCCACTGGAGAGTTCTTTTAGAAGAAGAACCAAAACCAAAACCTGAAACATCCAGCACGCCGTGCACCCCTGCAAGCAGGGGGCGGCGGATCTACTAGCATTCGGCCCATCCCGCCACCGTGCCTGGGCTGTGGGTATAAAGCCTATGGGATGTTCATAGGGATCTCGTGGTGGGTCTCTCAGGGGCCTCTTGAAAGCCTCCTTGGGGCCTCTTCGACGCCTCTTGGGGCATTCTGGGGGCCTCTTGGGGCGGAAGGCTTGGATTTTCGATTCGTGTTCCCTCTCCTCTCTTGGCCCCATTTCGGGGCCGTCTTTGGGCCCTCTTGGGCCGTCTTGGGCGCCTGTTGGGCCGTCTTGGGTCGCTCTTAGGCCGTCTTGGGGTCTTGGAGGCCTCCTGGGCCATCTTGCGGCCATCTTGCTTGGGCGTCTTGGAGCGATCTTGGCGAGGCCCTCTTTGCCAATGTTCAGGGCCTCTTCGAGCCATCTGGGCTCGTTTTGGGGCTTTCCTGGGCGAGCTAGGCCGACGCGAGCGATTTCGGCGGACCCCGGAACGCCCGGGAAGCGCGTGGTCTGGGCCTTTCAAGACATACGATTCTGGCTGCAGCAGCAGCAGCAGCAGCAGCAGCAGCAGCAGCGGCAGCACAGCCCTCTCAGTGCTGCATGAGCCTTGGGGCACTCCACTTCGTGTCAGAGGCACGGTGGCGGGATAGTAGAGTAGAGTAGGAGTGGTAGTAGGAGTAGAAGCAGGAGTAGGAGTAGGAGTTGGTGTAGGATTAGGTTTAGGAGTAGGAGGAGTAGGAGTAGGAGTAGGAGTATGTGGAGGAGGAGGAATCGAGTAGAGGATAATAGAGTAGAGTAGAGCAGGGTCGGATAATAGTCGAGTCAAGCTAGCCAGCTCGAACATACGAGCATGGCATGCTTATTCCCACCCGCCCTCCCACATCATATCAGACACTATGGGCATAGCGGAAGGTGTGAGCCGGAAAAGTGTGTTGCGCCCAAGCGGGAGCGCAATCTTTCCCAAATATGTGTTCGGCGCCGAAGCGAGAGCGCCATTTCGCCACTTTGCGGGTGTGTGCGCCGCCTTCCATTTCCTGCCACACATTTTGCAGCGCGAGAGATGCATTTCGCACGGTCGCGCGCGGTCCCGCACAAGACAAATTGACGAGCGAAAAACGTGCGCCGCGCCCAAGCGGTAGCGCAACTTTCAGGAATATGTGCCGGTGCCCAGATCGACATTTCGCCACTTTGCGCGGGGTGTGCGCCGCGTCCCACTTCTGCAAGCGACAAATCTGCGCCGCGCCCGAGTGGGAGCGCAATTTTCCGCCAACATGTGCTTGGCACCGAGGCGAGAGCGTCATTTCGCCACTTCGCGTGGAGTGTGCGCCGCGTCCCTCACCTGCCAACAAATGTGCAGCGTCGGCGACAGAGCGTCCGTGTTGAGAGGAAGAACATGGATTTTGCATTGGTTTTCGCACATCAGGGATCGAGTAGAGTAGGTTCGGGTAGGATCAGGCAGGGTAGGATCGAGTAGAGTAGGGTGTAATAAGGCAGAGTCGAGTCTGGTAGGGAACATGGTAGTGTAGGGTTGTCATCGAAAAATAGAGTAGAGTATCTTAGGGTAGATGAGAAGAGTTTATAGCAGAGCCGAGTAGAGTACGAGTAGAGTAGAGTAGGAGTATACATGAGCAGGACACAGTCGAGTAGGCTATTGTAGGATAGCGTAGGGTAGAGTCGGGCAGAGCAGATTCGGGCAGGGAAGAGTAGATAATTTTATGCAGATTTTAGAGTAAAGCCCGGTAGAACTCAGTAGCGTACAGTGGAATAGAGTGGGACTTCCGTACACTCCAGCCCACTTAATTTCAGTCTTCTGATCAATTTTGAGTCTGCGCTGGATGATATCATGTCAATACTTTGTCTCTATTCGGCTGCCTGTGGCAAATCCCACCACCGTACTAGCGCAGAACTTAGTGCGGCGACTTCGAGCATCGAAGGCAGTATCACCTGTGACCTGTAGTCTCTGTGCCTTGAGAGGTTCTCACAGGGGGCTGTCTGGACCGTATCGAGGCTGTCTTGGGCTCCTGTGGGGCCCTTTGGTGGTCCTCTTGGGGCCATCGTGGGCTTTTCTGGTGCTGTCTTGGACGTCTCAATTACCAGCGGCTATACAGATGCGGGCGGATTGCTTCCAACATTTCTTTGTTGGAGATGGTTCCGCGGGCTCACGGTTGCACGGGTGGATTACGGGCTTATGTCATTGAGTTTATCTCCAATGTTTCATTCTTAAAGTTCGATGCTTCTAAGATTTGCACGGCTTGAAGGCGATCGCTTTCCAAGTCGATCGTTCCCGCTTCGGCGTCCCGCGAACGTGATTCAGCTCTTCTAGAAACAAGCCCGGCGGCGGGCGATTCCCCTCTCGCAGTTCGCTGTGCTGGCCGAGGCAGGGCAGGAGAAGTGCATACTTGTTTCTGAACGCTCCCCGCTGAGCAGAGCAGACAGGGCATGCTTCTTTCGGGGCTGTGGGCCATTGTCATGGTGCTGCAGGTCGCTCTGGTGCCGATCAACATCCACACTGACCGCGCGAACATTCTGAGTGGAGTGGAATGCGGAGCCGAGTGACACACTCGACCCGATTCGCATTCGGCCGATCTCTGGCACCGCCCCTGGCATCTTATCCAGGAGCTGGGTGTCATTTCGCCTGCATGCGCAAGCCTGACCAACGTAAAGGCTCACGCCACGTCTGTCGAGAGGCAGGCAATGGGACAGCGCATATTCGCGGGTAGCTCATCCGCAGACATGTCTGCGAAGCGCGGGGCCTCGTCTGTCCAACACCCCGAGTGGGATCAGCAGGCTTACAAGGCCCGCTACCACCGCCTCGGCGATCTCAGCCGCGAGGCGGAGGATACAAAGAAAACGTAGTATGTCCTTCTGGATGTGCTGGCGGTCCAAGCAGCGACTGTCTCTTCCGAGGCGTTCGACACCCCATCGGCCACTGCGCCGCCCGCGGGGGATCGGGCCTCCTGGTAGATACAACTGGCTGGGGTCAAGGGGCATTAGCATGTAGTCAGGGCCAGCCACGTGGTCCGCAAGAAATGCTGCCGCGTCGCGCAAAGAGCAGTGGCACGGACAGATTGCCAAGTTGCGAATGTTGGCGAATGTGCGCACGGCCAATGATAGGTTAAATTGATTGTGGGGTGGACAGCGCCCCATGACAGGGAAGCCTTTCATTCAACGGGCGTGTGGGCGTATCCCCACCGGCGCGAGTCGTTGGGGGAGTGGATCCGCCAATGTTTCTGGCAAACCCAGCTCTAGCATGCGAGCTTGCTTTATCGCCAAGGTAGTGCCAAACTGGTCCTTCTCCTCCCTCTCCTCCTTTCCTCCTTCTCCTCCCTCCTCCTCCCCTGTCGCAGGTGACGCTGCCATGAAGGTGCTGATGCAGGAGTGGGGAGCGCTGTGGATCCATCCTGACAGAACAGGGGACGCGGACCCCCTGCAGTGGACTCCTGGCGCCCACGGCGTGTGGAAGGACCTCCCGCCCATCACCATGGACGCCCTTGACCACGTGTTGGCCTCGTACGGTGATGGCACAGGCCTCCGATGGGATCGCTTGCACACGCGGCAGCTGCGCTGGCTCCCGCCCCACTACCGCGAGCCATCCCTGGACATAATGCGTGCTTGGGAAAGGAAGCCAACAAGATGTCCAATGTGGCTGTCAATTGTCCAATGTGGCTACTGGGGGGGAGGCCAATCATCCTGGCGAGCCTCTGGACGTGGGTGTGGTCTAAGCTGCGGCAGTCCATCGTTGCCGAGTGGGAACACAGAACCGACCAGTCTTTCCGCTGGGGAGCGGCAAATCGCTCCTGCGAGGAGGCTGGTTTTGTGCACAACATGATGACGGCCTTCGAGAAAAAGACAGGCCTGGTGTCTAGCACGCTGGCGATCGACCTCACGAAGTACTACGAGCTGATCAGCCACGACGAGCTCTACGACCAGGCGGTCGAGACAGAGTTCCCGATGGTGCTCCTCAAGGCCGTGTGTTCCAGCTACCGCCTGCCTCGCAAGGCGACGCTGGGCAAGGGAGTGGGGCCGACGATCGAGGCCAACGGCACCACTGCAGCTGGCTTCTCGAGTGCGGCGGGCGTGGGGAATGTGCTGACATACGCGCTGGTGCGCAGCATCGAATCCAACGAACCCGCTCGTGAGAGCACAGAGCCTTGCCACGTCGTCACCGTGCTTCGTGCTCTTTGCGCGGCATGGACACAGTTGCCGCCCCGATATTTTCGCCGCGCGCGAAGATGGGGCGGTTGGAGCTCCCACCCCGCGAGTCCCCTGCGCGCACGAGGGGCGGGGGCGAGCTCGGGCTGAGGCTGGGCCAGTTCCGCCCATGTACTCTAACGCTGCGTCGGCGAAGGCTGATGCATCCCCTCCCGTCGCGCCGGCGAATGCCGATGCACCTCCTGCTGCTTCGACGGCGCAGGCCGAAGCTGGCGCGGACTTCGATGTGTCTGATCGCCAGGGCCCTCGCCAGATACTTGCAGTCGGGGGCCGGGAGGTCGTGCCAGAGACGTCGCGAACGGCGCGCATCATCAGTCTGCTACAGAGCTCCGTGACGCAGCGCAGAGGATTGTGCAACCTCCAGCCATGGCGGCGGCGACGACTCCCGATGCCCCCGCGTTCTACAGGATGGAACGGGAGCCCAGGACCACTGGTAGTGGACCCGAGCAGCGCCCGTCCCCCACTTGATGTTGGGCAGGACCCGCAGCGCCCCGACGCCGCTTGGGGCGGGCCTGCGCGCGGGGCTCCGCATATTGGGCGCTACGAACGCGGCTTCGGCAGCCCCTATCTCAGAGACCTGGACATTTTCAATCTGCGATGTCCACGCGGTCTACCTGGGATTCTGGAGCGGGATCTGAATCGAGCTCTGGGAGTAAAGGGGGCTCGTCTTGGCGAGGTCTTGTGGGGTGGGTGGGGGGTGGGGTGGGGTGGGGTGGTGGTGGTGGTGTGCGTGCGTGCGTGCGTGCGTGCGTGCGTGCGTGCGTGCGTGCGTGCGTGCGTGCGTGCGTGCGTGCGTGCGTGCGTGCGTGCGTGCGTGCGTGCGTGCGTGCGTGCGTGCGTGCGTGCGTGCGTGCGTGCGTGCGCGTGCGTGCGTGCGTGCGTGCGTGCGTGCGTGCGTGCGTGCGTGCGTGCGTGCGTGCGTGCGTGCGTGCGTGTGTGGTGGTGGTGGTGGTGGTGGTGGTGGTGGTGGTGGTGGTGGTGGGGGCTGCTGTGGTACTTGCGTTGCTACTAGCAATTACTTTTCATCTTGCGCGGGGGCATCCAGCCACAAAGATATCCGTGCCACGTTTGACCATCTCAGAGCTGAGGACACCCTGGACGACCAAGGTATTCTGCCAGCACCAGGCTTCCTAGAATTGGGACGAGCGATGCAGCCTGTTCCTGCAATGTCTGCATGACGCCTTGGGGGCCAGGGCGCAGCGCGGGATATCTTTCGGAATGCTGCGCCAATTCCACTTAATGAGCTACCGATGATGCTAGGCGCCATGCCGGACGACGAGCCCGTGGCGCACACGTTCCTGGACGCGGAAGTGCAGAAGGCGCACGCGACCATAGAGTCGAATGGCGGAGAACCTGATTCGGCGGAAGAGTACGCGTTACCCACATGCGCCATGAAGGTGGCCATCGGGGTTCTAGAAGGAACCATGTCCAGTATCTGAACCCCCCCTCGACGCGCCCCGATGATGAGGAGATGGCGTCGGTGGAAGCTGACGCCGAGCACGCGTCGGCGCATGCGGACGTGTCGCCGCCCCCCGTCCTAGGGCGCGGCATATTCTCCCAGCGCGCAAAGGGGGGTCTCCTCCGGGAAACAAACGACACAGCGTTGTCGCAGCGTGGAATGAAGGATCGGCATATCCAAAGGAAGTCTGCGTTGTCAACGATTTGTTGGGTGCCCCGCGCCATCGCGAAGGCGGCGCTAGCCGAGCGTTGCTCAGAGAAGGCCCTGCTTCCACTGTGCGCCAGAACGCGCGGCGTTGAGGCGACCTGGCCCCAATCGGCGCTCGACAACTTTCCAAAGTTGTCGCCGTCGTTGAGGGGGATTGGGTTCAGCTGCGCGCCGACGCCATGTGTCCGAGGCGCAAGCTGCCCGCCGATCTCAAGTCAACAGCCCAGAAGCGAACGCTGCTTCTCCGGGGCGCCTTGCCCCCGCGAGCGAAGGCGGCGGGCTATGATTTTAACCGGGCCCGAGTCCGCCAGGCTATCGACACCTGGGCGCCGGGCTTCCTCACTCTTTAGGAGATTGCAATCCTCGTCTTGGGGGGGGGGCTTCAGCGGGGCAGAGCGCCCATGCAGTTCGGCAGCCCGAAGCAACGTTCGGGGCAGAGTCGCGCCTCATTTGCTGACCGGTGGGGCGGAGGCGCCGCGTGGCGGGAGTCGATCCAAGCTGAGAAATGCTCTGCCGCATTTTAAACGTCGGCCCGAATGAGGGGTCGACGGTGGTGCGCGTGGGCCGATATGCGATGCGCGAGCCGTCGATCACATTATCCCCCCCGAAACTCGCGTGGCCAGATGCCGGGCCGAATGTCCCGCGCAGCGAGTCAATGCAACGGCGCGCTGCTCAGAGGCGCACCGCGAGAGTTGCTCTGGGTGGAGGCTCGAGGGGGGCTGCGGATTTACGGCAGGCAGTTAAATGGGCCAGCGGCGGCGAATTTATTTGCATGCGCGTCTGAAGCAGACGCGGCTCAGCCGAACGCGCGCTTAGCCAGCCGCCACAGTGCCGCCCGTTGAGCAGCGGGCGTCGTCGCCCAGTGCACCTGGCATGGCGGCCCAGTTGTCCGAGGGTCAACGCCGGCCGCCGTGGCCGGTGGCGGTGGCCTTGCGGAGGCGCAAGGCGACGCTGCGCCTGCGCCAGCGAAAGCCGGTGCTGCGCCGGATCGGTAGAGTCTGGATATCGCAGATGTTCCGCTGATGGTGCTAAAGTTCGCAAAGTCTTTTCCGCCCGCCAGGAGAATCGGCGGCTGACCGTCGGGGGGGCCGCGCTCCCCGTCAGCTTTGCCGCGCAGCAGGCCTGCCCACGAACCTAAACCTTAGGCGTCGCAGCATGGGGGGCATGAGTCGCAGGCGCGCGGGCCCAGGTGGCACCCGCGGCCGCCGGGTCGTCAGGGCCGTGCCGAAGCGAAGAACTGGGGGCAGGCTGCGGCCTCGAGCACTGGGCACCCTGCGGTTGCGCTCCAGCCCGCGAGGGGCGCATGCTTGGAAACCGACCGTCCGCGGGAGAATCAGCCCTTCTCCACGCGCAGGGGAATGATGTGTGGCGCAGCGGGCGGAACGCAGCGGGTGAGTAATCGCGGCGGTGGGTGCCGTCGCCAAGCGTCGGCGCATGCTGACGCCAGTCCTACTGCCCATGTCTTCGCCCTTCTTTTCTTCCCGTCTTGTCCCCTCGCGCCGCCGCGGAGCGATGGCATTGCAGTCCATCGCCTCCCCGCCCTCTCTGGACTGGGTGCTCCGCGCCCGCGAAAACCTCGACGCGACCTTCCCCGTGAAATTATTGTGCTACTTGTTCTAAGCCAGGGTCGAGCGCGGCCGCCCCGCGCCAGTTGGGGGCGGGGCGTCTTCTTCAGCCTCCCGCCCCCGTGACAATTTGAGCGTTCTTGTTTGGTCCTGGGTTCCGCCCTCGGCATTTTTTCCCAACCCTCCTGCGTTGGGTACTCGTTTTGAATAGAGCACTGCTCGCGCGTCTTCCTTTCTCCTCCTTCCCGCCTCGTTCCTCCTTTCCTCTTCCCCCCTGCATCTCACCTTGCTCGTCGCCGCGTAACAGCTTGCCTCCTGCCTGGTCATCCCTGTGCGGGGCTGCGATCTGTGAAACTGTCGCCACTTTCGAGGGCTGCTGGGGTGACCAGCGGAGTGAGCCCCCACGGGGACTCAGATTAGACCTCGCCATCTCTGGGGGGTGGCTGCGATCTGTGAACCTGTCACCACTTTCGTGGGCCGCTGGTGGGTCCAGCGGAGTGAGGCACCACGGGGACTCAGATCAGACCTCGCCATCTCTGGGGGGCTGCGATCTGTGAAACTGTCGCCACTTTCGAGGGCTGCTGGTGGGTCCAGCGGAGTGAGGCACCACGGGGACTCAGATCAGACCTCGCCATCTCTGGGGGTGGCCGCGATGTGTGAAACTGTCGCTACTTTCGAGGGCTGCTGGTGGGTCCAGCGGAGTGAGGCACCACGGGGACTCATATTAGACCTCGCCATCTGTGGGGGCTGCGATCTGTGAAACTGTCGCCACTTTCGAGGACTGCTGGTGGGTCCAGCGGAGTGAGGCACCACGGGGACGGGGACTCCGATTAGACCTCGCCATCCCTGGGGGGGCTGCGATCTGTGAAACTGTTGCCATTTTCGAGGGCTGCTGGGGGGCCCAGCGGAGTGAGGCACCACGGGGACTCAGATTAGATCTCGCCATCCCTGGGGGGCTGCGATCTGTGATGTGAAATCGTCGCCACTTTCGAGGGCTGCTGGGGGGCCCAGCGGAGTGAGGCCCCACGGGGACTCAGATCAGACCTCGCCATCTCTGGGGGGCTGCGATCTGCGAAATTGTCGCCACTTCCGAGGGCTGCTGGGGTGACCAGCGGAGTGAGCCCCCACGGGGACTCAGATTAGACCTCGGCATCGCTGGGGGGGGCTGCGAGTTGCGAAATTGTCGCCCGTTTCGAGGGCTGCTGGGGGGGGGCAGCGGAGTGGGGTACTCAGATTCGACCTCGCCATGCCTGGGGGACTGCGATTTGCGAAACCGTCGCCACTTTCGATGGCTTCTGGGGGGCCAGCGGAGTGGGTCCTACGCAGACTCAGGCTCGACTTCGCCATCCCCGAAGGGCTGCGATCTGCGAAACTGTCGCCACTTTCGAGGGCTGCTGGAGGGCCCAGCGGAGTGGGGACATATTCGGATTCATATTAGACCTCGCCATCCTGGGGGGGCTTCGATCTGCGAAACTGTCACCACTTCCGAAGGCTGCTGGGTGGCCCAGCGGAGTGACGTCATACGCGAGCCTGGGGCTTTAATCCTCGTTCTTTCGATCGTCGTCCTGTGAGCCGTGCAATGCGTGCGCATCCCATGTAGTTTGCACAGCAATTCACATCGCCTACACTATCGCTGTTCCTGCTAATGTTGGCCTACTCCTCTTGCCACTTGATGCACGTGGGTTGGGTACGTCGCAGGGTATTTTTTTCGGGTGGGGGGCTTAGGTTGCGCTCGTTCCTAAGGCCCCCCCCTGTTAAAGGCTATTTTGCCCCGCCCCTTGTTGTCGGCGCATTCCATTTTGAGAGCGAGCCCCCCTTTGGGTTTCGGGTGCCCACGGCCCCGCCTGGGCGTTTCTTTTCTTCGCCTTCCGTCTCCCCCGCCCACCCTGTGGTCGAAGAGCTGATTCGGTGTTGGCTTGCGTGGGCGACCGCCATAACATTTGCGCCGTCGAGCGGTGCGGACAGAAAGGCGCGCGCGGCTGTGCACGCGCTCTTCGTCGTCGTTGTCTCCTCGGCCCACTGCAACGGTTATGCTGATAAATATAATGGCCGTCGGAGTTTCAAGCGTGTTTCTTCGGGTCTTTCCGGGGCGCTTTCGAGGGCCTTTTTGGAGCAGTTCCGGGGACTTTGGGTGCCTTTACGGGGCCTCTCGGGGCCCCCCTTTGGGCCCCCTTTGGGGTCCCCCTTTGGATCTCGGGGCCCCCCTTTGGCCCGAAAAGTGATGCGACGAGCCGCGGCGTGGCCCAGAAGGCGCGCGACAAGCCTCGGGAAATTTCGGAATTCGGTGCCCGGGCCCCTTGAAGACTTCTCAGGAGTGGGGATTGAGGTTTCGAAGATTGTGCCCGTGACCGGAGGGCGCGATCACTCTGTCCCCAGCGGCGCGGTGGCGGATGGTTATTTGAGCGAACTCAGCCGCATTGACGGGCGAGCCGAGGCCCATCTACATTAAAGGGTGTTTGGTTCAAAGGCCATTCTCATTCGATCCTTAGAACCATTCTGAACACCAGGGGTATCGGATGTTGGGGGGGCAGGAGCAGGGCGAGCAGGGGGATTGTGACGATGATGTAGCTGATGATGACAATGATGACGATGATTACGATGACGATGATGCTGACGATGATGATGATGATGATGATGATGATGATGATGATGATGATGATGATGATGATGATGATGATGATGATGATGATGATGATGATGCTCATGATGGTGATGATGGTGATGATGATGATGATGATGATGATGATGATGATGGTGATGGTGATGTTGATGGTGATGATGATGATGGTGATGTTGATGGTGATGTTGATGGTGATTCTGGTGATTGTGGAGATGTTGGTGGTGATAGTGGTGGTGAGGGTGATGGGGAGGGTGTTGATGGTGGCCATGATGACGGCGGCCGCGGCGACGACGGCGACGCGACGGCGACGGCGACGGTGCCGACTACGAGGACGAGGCTTAGGAGGAAGAGAGGGAGGAGGAGGAGGAGGAGGAGGAGGAGGAGGAGGAAGAGGAGGAAGAAGAATAATAACCAGAAGAAACATAATAATAATAATAATAATAATAATACGAAGAACAATAATAATAAGAAGAATAAGCAGAACAAGAAAAAGAAGAAGAGGAGGAGGAGGAGGAGGAGGAAGGAGAGGAGGAGAAGGAGGAGGACGACGACCACATCGGCGACGGAGGTGGCGACTACTGGGGCGCCGGCGCCGGCGGCGGCGGCGACGACAGGCGGCGACGACGGCGCGCTCCCCCTGGCAGGCTCGTGGCCTTGGACGCCGCGGCGGCTGCCTCCAGGCGCGCGGGCGCTGTCGCCGCCACCGCCACCGCCTCTCGGCGGCCCTTCCGCGGCCCTTCGGCAGCCCTTCGGCGGCCCTTCGGCGGCCCTTCGGAGGCCCTTCGGCGGCCCTTCGGCGGCCCTTCGGCGGCCCCCCGGCGGCCGCTTCTGCAGTCCCACGGCGGCCTCTCACGCGGCCCTCAGGCGGCGTGCGGCCGCCGCGCGTGCGCGCGCTGGTCGGCGGCCTCGTCATTCGTCGGCACCGTTCGTTCGTCGTTTCGTTGCGTTTATCCGTATCCGTAAGGGCTTCGCCCCATGCCGCTGACCCCCTGTCTCGGAGAATGGGAGATGCAAAAGCTAAATCATGAGGTCTGGGCTCCGCCGTGAAGGAGTGTCAGGACCTATTTGTTTTTCGACCCTGACCCCGCCGATCTGCGTGAGGGGTGCCACCGGATTTCAGGAATGTGGCAAGTCCCACTTGTTTTTGGACCCTTAGCCCGCCGATCTGCGTGAGGGGTGCCACCGAATTTGAGGAATGTGCCAAGTCCCATATGTTTTTGGACCCTGACCCCGCCGATCTGAGTGAGGGGTGCCACCGGATTTCAGAAATGTTGCACATCCCCTGTGTTTTGGGACCCTTAGCCCGCCGATTTGCATGAGGGGTGCCGCCGAATTTCAGAAATGTGGCACATCCCCTGGGTTTTTTGACCCTGACCCCGCCGATCTCCGTGAGGGGTGCCACCGAATTTCAGGAATATAGCACATCCCATGTGTTTTTTGACCCTGACCCCGCCGATCTCCGTGAGTGGTGCTACAGAAGTTCACACATGTGGCAAATCCCTTGTGTTTTTGGACCCTGACCCTACGGATCTGCGTGAGGGGTGTCAATTCTTACCCCCCCAGAAATTCTGAGAACCCTGCCAGGGCGTGGCAGTTCTGCTGGTTTGGGCTCCCCCCCCTCGCGCGTTCATCAACAAGGAACAGTAAGCAGCAATAAGCATAACTGTAACAGTGGGAACTGGAAGCTGCAACTGGTACAGGGAGCAGCACATTCCCGGCCTACAGCCTGGTGGCCCCGCAAGGGGGCCGGCGGATTGTTTTCGGCGGTCGTTTGTTTTAGTTTATCGTGAATGCCCTCCTCCTCCGCCCACTTAATGCGGTCGCCCTCCGCCTCCCTTCCCCCACGTACCGCCGGACAAGTGGTACGCCACGGCCCGGGCTACTAGAGCGCGCCTGCGGATTGCTTCTGAGGCGCTGCGACGGGAAAGTCTTCGTTTGCCGTCGCAGTCGTTCGTCGCCTTCGTCGTACTTACTCGTTGCTCGTCGTTCGTCGTCGGTTCCAGGCCGCTAAGGAGGAGGGTGGCCTTTGAAGGGGAAGTTGAGAGTCAGCAAGAGGGACGTAAAGAGGCCACAAAAGTGCCGCAAGAGTTCCAAAAGAGAACGAGGCACCCATATGGCCGCGCGAGAGCCTCATGACGGACAGGAGGACAGGAGGATGAGGAGGAGGGGGACGAGGAGGTGGAGGAGGAAGAGGAGGAGGAGGAGAAGGGCGAGGGGAATGATGAGCCCCAATTTCCCCCCTCATTGTTTTCTTCCAGCCATTCGCATCCTCCTCATCCTTACTCCTACGTTTCCTCCTTTCGCTTCTCCTCATCACCATCGCCATCCTTATTTCTTTTCCTCCTCCTCCCGCCCCTCCCTCGTTCCTTTTGTTCTTCCCTCCGCACTCGTCCATCATCCCTCCTCTGTTGCTCCCTCCTCCCCGCACTCCCCCTTTCTCCGTCTCCCAACCTTGTGCCCCCTGCCCCTTCCCTTCCCTTCCTTTGGCTGGTCGGGAGCGCGAGGGCGGGGGGGGCAGCAGACGCGGGGGATACATGCTTACAGTCATGTCTACTTGTATGTAGTTGTACACACTTTGCCCTAGCTCGAGCACCCAGTTGCGCCTTCGGCGACGAACAAGTTGGCTTCGCAACCCACGGCTCGTTTTTATTCGGGCACGGGCCCTCTTCCCCGTCTTACGCCGGGTTCCAAGACAGGTGGAAATTGAGCGCGCGCGAAGCGCGCGATCGGTGGCTTTTGTGTTTACACAAGAATTCCTAGACATCTAAAAGCGTGCGAGTCTACGCGCGCGCGGGAATAGTTGTTCGATGTGGGCGTTGCTTGCAGGGGGCGACACGTGGGGAACCCGAGCGCTTCGTGGCCACTCTGGCGCTCCAGATGTGGCCTGGTATCGGCGCGGTCCCCCGAAACGCCGGCTTCGCAATACCCCACGTGGTGGAACTGGGCCGACGGTTCGGCCAACGCCCGCGCTGCGTTTTTGGGGGAGCGCGCCGGGCTCCGGCCGGATCTGGCGCCTGGGAGGGGCCCAAGAGCCCTCGCTGCTACTCGCTTCCCGTCCCCTACCGCAGCGCCGCCGACGTCGAACATGTAACCCCGCGCGCCCAGACCCTCCAGAAGTTCGGCCTCCGAAGGACCGCCTTCGGGCCCCGGGACCATCAAACCTGGATCCGAGGCGAGAGTTTACCCCCAGGGGGAGGGGCCGGGACGTCTGAGGCAGCGGGCCTGAAGAACCACATCGTCGGAGGTTTGGGTGCCCCGACCTCCGACGTCGTGATGTTTCCCAACACATGGGCCCCCGTAGGTCCGGACTCCTTCCCCAGGGCCGTCACCCCGGGCCGGTTCTGATGGGGCCCGGTCAGAGTCAGGGCCCCCAGAGGGCGAAAGTTGCCAAATGCCTTCCGTCGCGATTTTCTGCGCGACGCAAGGAGGGCTGGGGACGTCGAGCATTGCTGCGTCCCGAGTCGAAGCCCGAAAACGGCCCCCAGATGCCAGACTCGGCGAGAAGCGCGGAGGTTCAGACGATTACCTCTAC
Source organism: Prorocentrum cordatum (assembly GCA_963575745.1). Classification (NCBI taxonomy): domain Eukaryota; class Dinophyceae; order Prorocentrales; family Prorocentraceae; genus Prorocentrum; species Prorocentrum cordatum. The sequence goes on from CAUYUJ010001381.1 coordinate 464,296, forward strand.
GACCACCCTTTGGGTGATAAGGAGTTTCGGGTGGGGGAACCATCGTCTCACTCAATCGATCTCGTGATCGATCTCCTTACCGATCTCACTATCGATCACTATCTCACGATCGATCTCATTACCCATCTCAGTATTGATCTTGCTGTCGATCTCTCTGTCGATCTCACGATCGAACTCACGCATGATCTTCATCGATTTCACGATCGGTGTCAATACCGATCTCTCTATAGATCTCACTACCGGCCACCGACGGGACACAGACTGGGCATCATTATCGATCGGAGGTCGGGGGGTGAGGTCGCAGTGGAACGGAGACCCCCAACCGGGAAATCGTTTCGTTTCGTTCGTGTCGTGCATGCGGGTGAGGCGAAGCTGCGTGGGCGCGCGAGAGGAATGAACCCACCGTTGCTAGGGCGAAGTCAAGACAAATGTTGCTCCTCCGCCTTCCGTCTGTCCGCCTTCGTCCGGCGGTGGCCCGCGGTGGCCCGTGGTGTCCCGTGGTGTCCCTTGGTGTCCCGTTGAGTGAGATCGATATTGAGATCGATAGTGAGATCGATAGTGAAGTGAGATCGATAGTGAGATCGATGTGGTGTCCCGAGATGTCCCGTGGTGTCCTATGGTGTCCCGTTGAGTGAGATCGATCGTGATATTGATAGTGAGACCGATAGTGAGATCGAGAAGTGTCCCGCGGTGTCCCGTGGTGTCCCGTGGTGTCCCGCGGTGCCCCTTGGTGTCCCGTTGAGTGAGATTGATGGTGAGATCGATATTGAGATCGACAAGTATCCCGTGGTGTCCCGTGGTCCCCGTTGAGTGAGATCGATAGTGAGATCGATTGAGTCAGATGTTGGTTCCCCCCCTCTCCCCCCCCACAACCTCTTTATCACCCGAAGGGTGGTCGTATAGGTATGATTCATTATCGTTCACATTCGATCGCTCTCACTCGATCGATCTCACTGTCAATTTCACTATCGGTCCCACAGTCGATCTCGATCTCAGTATCTGTCTCACTCACGATATTACTGTTGATCTCACTGTCGATCTCACTATCGACCTCACTGTCGATCTCACTGTCGACCCTATTATCGATCTCACCACCGATCTCACTATCGATCTCACTATCGGTCCCGCTACCGATCTCACTATCGACCTCACTATCGATTGCACTATCGATGCAACTATCGATCTCACTATCGATCTCACTGCTGCTCGCACGATCGATGCAACTACCGATCTCACCTTCGACCTCACTATCGATCCAATCATCGATCTCACTACCGATCTCACCACATCTCGGTCGTCATCGATCTCACGATCGATCGGGACACCACGGCGGGACACCGCGGGACACCACGGGACACCACGGGACACCACGGGACACTACGAGACACCATCGGAACACCCTTGCGGGACACCTCGGAAGACCCTCAGGACAACGCGCGACACCACGGCGGGACACCCCCAGGCACCGCGCGCCCACCCGGACTTTTCCAACCGAATCGCCCCAGCAACGGCGGGATCATTTCTCTCGCGCGCCCGCGCAGCTTCGCCTCGCCCGCCGCACGCACGACACGAACACGAAACCGAAGCCGATTTTCCAGTGGGGGACTCTCCGTCCCAACCTCCGAATCGGCTACAAGCCTGGGATTACGAGAGGTTCTTGTCGTGTCGACGCGGCGGCGGCTCCGGCGCGGAAGATCAAGGCTGAACGCCGTCAAAGGCCCACAAGCTGCCGATGTCGCACCCCCTGCACTGCCGGAGGGCCGGGGTCGCTCAAGGCTGACTGATCCATGCGGTCGCAGAAACGAGAGCGCAGGCCGTCAACACACGAACCCGCCGGACAAGCAAGACGCTGAGATGAGGATCGCTTCGGGCTCAGGCGGGGCTCGGGCCGATTCTTGCGTCAAGGCCTGGGAGCCCATTCGAAGCCGAGGCTCGCCGTTGCCAGAAAAACGCCCCCTTCGCTCCTCGCTCCAGTCTCCCTTGTGGCAGCGCCATGGCTGCACTCTCGCGCGCATGTGCTCGGCGGACCCCGCGGCTCTGCCCGTGCCGCCCCCCGGCCCGCGGGCTCGTGCGGGGACGGCGGGCTCGTGGGAGCGCCGCCCCTCCCTCCGCGCAGGCTTCTTCTCCGACGAGGAGGCGCGCCCTGTGCCACTTGTGATGTTCCAGCCTGCTTCAGCCTGAGCCACCGGAAATAATGTCGAGCACCAGGAAGGTACCGAAACTGGAGGGTTTTTGCACGGGTCGGGCCCTGGGAGGCGAGTCTCGTTCCACCCTGTTTCGATACTTTTCGGGGTGCTCGAAATTATTTCTGGGATTTGGTCCTCAAGTACGATGGGAGCAACATAAGCCTTGTACCTTCCCTGCTGCTGCTCTCGCGTCTCATCTCTTCCCTCTGCCGGCGCGAAGCAGAGGGGGGTCGGGGGGGCGCGAGAGGGGCGGCGTTCCAAGGCAGCCTGTAGGGTTTCTCAAAAGGCCGGGGGCCTTCTCAGAATCCTCGCTTCCTAGGGGCCTTCTCTGTCGCCCGCCAGGCGATTTCTAAGAATGCCCCCTCTTTCTAGTCCTAAGGGCCTCTCTGGCCTTCTCAGACGGCCGCCCCCGTCGCGCCACCCCTTCATGCGCACGGCCAGTCTTTCGTCATCTTCATCTCTGAGGTTCGGGGTTCGATGCTCGAAGATCGAGGCCTGTGGACGTTCCTCGCCCTTCTTGGGCCTCCACGGGCGCCTTCGTGGCCACGTTTGATTTCTCTCTGAACTCAGACTGGGACACTTATGTCTGGACGTTGTTCTCTGACCCCTGGACCCGTAGACCTCGGAGACTTCGCTGAGAGTAGCAAAAACACTTACCGCCAACCCGCATAGTAAGGATTAACGACTTTCCAAGATTACCCTTGCATCCTTGCCCCTTCGGCCCATCCTTGGCTGCTTTCGCTGGCCGCGCCCCGCTCGCAAATTGTCGACATGGCCTTCCGAGGCCCTTGGGGTCTGAAACTCTTCGTTTGGGAGGGTTGTGATCCCTTGTCTCTTATTGCGACATTCAAGACGCTCCGCGTATCCCCACCAGCCGTAGCCCTTTGGCTCAAGCCGTCTCGGCTCGAGCCCGCCCCTGGTTCAGGTGCGGCGCCCGGGCCGCGCGCATGTCCGCCCCCGGCGCGGCGCTGTCCGGCGCTGCCTCGCGCCGGCGCCAGCGGCTGGCGGCGGCCGCCCGCTGGGCCCCGCCCGGCCTGGCCTCGGCGGCCAGTCCTGCTGCTGCTGCCGCGGCCGCCGCCTCTCGCCCTGAGGCCGGCGCGCCGGCGGCGGCTGGCGGCGGCGGCCCCGCTGGCGCGGCCGACTTTAAACGGAGAAGGTTAAAGGCGAGGTATAAATCGAGCATGTACCGCTGCCGTGCCTGGCTCAAGCCGGGCCCGGCCAAATATATGACTGTGCCTCACTGAGGCGCACGACTTGCATCAGAGATCGGAAAATACCTTTTCCATTGACGATGCCCATCCTATCCTTTACTCCAGATCCCATGCTTCGTCTTGCACTCTTGCTCATGCGATATGAGCCAAAGCCTGGGATATGGCAACGCTTAAAGCGTAACACATACCTAAGCTTACCAGCTTGTTTTCGACTTGGTAGCGGAGCTGGCTACACTCTCGTGTGGCTGGCTCTCGCTCTGATTCCTGTAATCCACGGCACAACTTGGTGGACTACTACTACGGTGGAATACCATGTTGCGCCGGCTCTGCGAGGAGCGGAGCCAGTCCGCGATCGAGCTAGCGGGGCAACCCGCGAACTCGAGACGCTCTCTCCTACTTCACTGCGCTACTTCACTCCCGACTTCCACCAGATGCCAATCGGCAACTCGATCGAGAACGTGGTCACCCTGCGGGGCTACCCGCAGCGGGGCCACCTGCATCCCGTGCCAGTCAGGCGCCTCACGGCTACTACGCCAGAGCCTGACAAACCACAGCCTAAACCAATCACCGAAGCCGAAATGCACATGCATTGGATCAAGATAACTATATTCGGCATTCTGTGGGTAATAATGGGATGTGCTGTGGGATACATGCGGCAGGGGATGGACGACACGCGTACTACTGGCCCTTCATGGGACCCTGCCGGTACTACGCCTTTTCGCGAATACGTTCGCGAAGTACATGCATGGTTAAACGTAACGAGTGGCAATATGACACCACCACAACAAGCTGCAGCACTACAACGAGGCCTTCAAGGTCTGGCTCGTCGTATCGCCATGCAGGTCCCCTCCCAGATCATCAATTATGGTGTAACTGTCAATGGACAGCCAACGGATGCAGTAACATATATACTGTACTTACTGAGCACCAAATTTGAAAATCTGGAAGATGAGCGCCAGCTCAACTCTGGCACTGCCCTTATCGACTTCCGCGTCGAAAGGGGCGAGCGAATCGACTCAGTATTAGCTCGATTCGAGATGGCCCGTGACGAGGCTAACTCTGTTGGCTTTGTCATCCCCAACTTTCAGATCCTAACGCTGATTCTCTTCAGAGCGTTAGGCGTTGGCGCGTCACGAGCCCAACACCTGCTTGAGCCCTTCAATCATCAGATGCCCCGAACACAAGCAGACTATGACAGGCTGCTGACCAGGATGAGGAACTACGGACATGTTGCCGAGCGCTCTCCTGGCAACATAGCGGGTATCTTCACAGGGCACCACTCACATGCAGGTGTCTACGCCACGACTGCGGGGTCACCCGCTGGTCCTGGCGAGCCAAATCCCTGGGCTGACCCAGCCGATATGCCCAACGAGGCCACTGCCCTTTTAGGGCAGACTGGCCAGGCATCGGCAGAGGCAGCTGAGGCGAACGCCTGGTCGAACTACTCGCCAGGCGCCGCCTACACTGCAAGCCCGCCCTCGGGCACAACCCTCTGGGGCCAAGCGGAGTCATCCGCTCAAGGGTCTCAGCCACCCTCACCGTTTGAATCTGGCACTGACACGGATACCTCATCTGACGATGAGCACAATGGCATAGTCTCTGCTGGTAATGACTACCCAGCGGATGACACTCACCTCTCTGAACAACAAAGAGCGGAAGCCGCCTTTATGGCTTATCGCAAATCAAAACGCCGTTGGAGGCGCTTTATGAAGAAACCAGTCAGAAAGGTGAGACGTGCAGTACGCCGACATTTCAAACGATTTGGAAAGGGTCGTGGCAAAGGGGGTCGCAGACGCCGTATGCATGGTAGGGGTATTACTGCTTTCCTCACGTCCTTAACTGATATGGCTTTTGAAGAAGTTCTTATCGGAGGCAAAGGTCGGGGTCACAGGCGGACCTCCGGTAAGGGAAAAGGGCGGAGGGGCAACCCTAGGGACGCTTCTGGCAATACTATGAAGTGTCATACATGCGGTAGCACAGAGCATTTGCGCGATCAATGCCCGAAGGGGAAAGGAAAGGGATCCGTACATTTGGCTCAAAATTCTTTTATGGATGACATAGATTACATTGACTACGAGTTTTACGTCAATCCAGAAGCGGCTCCCGCCGCGGGCTCCTCCACGTATTACGTGATGGCCCGCTACGCTGAAGCAACTGTAGCCCTGGAAGACTACGCAGTGACCCTCTTCGACGAGTTCCACGGCTGGGACGAGGTCGACGAGGTCGCGTACAATGCTTGGTTCGGTCTTCCAGCGGGGCCACCCGCCGGCGACGAGGTCTCCGAAGCCGAGACCGTCCCGGCAACAGAGGAAGAACTCACCGCCGTGCTGGCCCCGCAAGTGATTGGCATGCCGTTGCTGCCAAATCCTTCGTGGGCTGGTTCGGAGGCGGGAGACGCCGATGACGAAATGCGGGGCCATCCCGCGTATTCCGACTCCGAAGAAGCCGAAGAAGATTATAAGGACATGCTCCAAGAGCAGGTCTCAGAAGCAATCCGACTCCTGAGTGCGCCAGCACATCAGCAGATAACCATGAACGAACTGCTGTCACACCCAGGAGCTGCACGTCTACGTCCATACTTGGATTCGGACATGTCAGCATCTCAGATGCTGACAGCACTCCAAGCTCTAGCGGGGTCACCCGCCGAAGAGACGCCAGACGCAACAGCGGGGCCACCCGCTTGGTCTATGGATGTATTCATGCAAGGTTGTGATCAAATGGACATTAACGACCTCACGATGGAGCAGTTAAACGACATCGGGTACTTCAGAAGCCCGTATCAAAACGTGTTCATGGTCCAGGACAGCTCAGAGGACTCGGAGGACATGCGCTACGCCAAGAGGGACAGACGACCGTCGCCTCCCCGAGACTCAGAGCATGACGATCAAAGGCCAATGGCACGCGGTAGTGCGTCAGCGGGGCCAGCCCGCAGAAGGAGCCGTTCAGCTCCCAGACGCCCTACACATGATGAGTCGGGCTATCCATACAGTACTGAGCACTCCGTCGGAGTATCCGCTCAGCATGTGCCGGATTGGTACATCAAATGGTACCCCGGCTACTCGATGGACACGCTTCGCCACTGGTATTCTAAGGAGTACTGCACTAAAAGGGACGAAACTGGCGCGATAATACGTACCAAGGGTGGCAAGACCAAGACGCCAGAGGCTTGGGACAAAAGGGCTAAGAAACAGGAGATCATCAACGATCGCAAGACATACAGGAAACAAGTATGTCAGTGCGAGCCCTTCAAAGGTCACATGCGCAGGTGTCCGATGGACCGCCCCTCCAGGAGCCCTCATCACGGTGAGACCCCGTGGAATTGGTCTCATGGAGATGACGCTGGCAACGTCCATGATCCTAATAAGGAGGTCCCTGGAGGAGGAAAGCGCATCACCGAAGCCGATCGTGTCCCTATGACCGAAGAGGTGGCCAACATCGTCAGGGAAAATTGGGTACAGCTTCCCAATGACCATCGCCTCAAGGAATGGAACCGCCGATTCCATAAAGAGGCGGGGCCACCCGCAGGATCCAGTAAAGAGGCGGGGTCACCCGCAGGATCCAGCAAAGAAGCGGGGTCACCCGCAGACGCGGCGCCAGCCGCTGGGTCCGCGGACGACGATTGGATAGCTGTTGCATCTGCTGCTGGGTCCGCCGCCGGCACTGACCACACCGAACTGAATGAAGAATGGGCGGCGGAAGACGGCTCAGAGAATCCATTCCCTGATGGATGCGCCTGCTGGTACTACAGCTCTTCGGCGCAGAAGTGGTTTTGCACGAGGGTAATTCACCGCCATGAAAATGGCAAGTACAAGCTGGCCATAAAAGGTACTGCCGACATCGACCAGATGAGGCAGGTCATCCATGATCATGGCCAGCCAGAAGGCCCTCCTAGAGACCCTCCTGGTCCACAACCGGGCAAGGGCAGCAGACCACCTCCAAGACCTGAAGGTCACCGACTCCTGCGAAAAGGCACCCGCCCAAGAGCCCCGAAGGCACACATGGGCGGGCGAAGGCCAGAGGGATCGCCAAGACGGACGACCCTGAGCCGGCAGATCCTCCCGGTCTGTCCGTGACAGAGAGGAAGAAGGCTTTTGCTGGACCATCGACCCCGATGCCACAGGCGACCCAAGGCGATGTCAAGGACGAAGTTCGCGACAAGCCTCAGGCAGCTTTCTGAGGTGACTGGACTCCAACTCTGCATCAGCCGCGCCTTGCACCACGACCAGGCTCGGCACGAATGAAAGCGCAGCCGAAGCCCGAAGCTGGGATGAGGTCGGTGCGGGCAGAAGCGGCCGCCAAGGCTAAGGAGGACAAGGGCTCTGCGGGGCCACCCGCTAAAGCGGCGCCAGCCGTAGCAGCGGGGACACCCGCAGAAGGCACTCTCTCAAGGGAAGAACGCTTCAGAGTCCTCAAAGAATTTGGCGACCAACAGAAACTAACCGATGATGCAGCTGCTGACGAAGGTCACCCGAACCCTGGCGCGGAGTCATCCGCAGGAGCTGCCTCGCCAGCCGCAGGCTCTGCTGGGCCACCCGTTAAAGCGCCGCCAGCGGCATTAGCGGGGCCACCCGCACACGGGCAGCCAGTAATGTCTGTTCTTAGGAACATCCCTCTGGGAGCCATCGAATACTGGCAAGGCATTGAAGGCAAAGGCCCGAAGCGCACCATAAACCCACGAGTCACTCCAGACGATACTGACCGATACGAGGTCATTAATTGTCCTGATCGTCGTAACTTCGAGTGCCGCAACGACTGGGAACGTGAACAACAAACCGTGGGAAATATGTTGCGAGACAGGCCGCCACTACGCGTTGCGCAGCATAAAGCAGAGCTCCTGAAGGTCATGGAGAGGTTCGGCATGGATCCGACTTTGCCGCGTGAAGGGCAGATGACCAAGGTGTCAATATGGTTTTCTACAGCCCTACGCCACAGTCCATATTGGAAGGACGGATTCAGCCGACACTTCGAAAAGATCAGCACTTTCGATCCATACGATGGCTGGGTTGTCGTTGACGATCTGCTGACAAACTGGACTGAAAATGATCAGTGGAAAGGCTATCGTGAAATGCACGAGGTGCTGATCAAGGGCAGGCCCCACACGTCATACGTGTATTGGGTGCTGCTAAACTGCTGTGAGATGATTGACCATCACGGCATGCAGAAGGGCAGGCTCCAGATGAAGTGCGTTGAGGACAGCATGCTGCTGCCTCCCAGGTTTCGACCAAAGGCACGCAGGCCACAGTACTTCATCAGAGCCACGAACGGCCACAGCAGTCCAGGCATCCACTGTCCCGAGTCGCTGTACAAGCCGATCACAACATGGATGAAAGAACCAGACGACCCAGTATATTTCATCCACGGGACACAGTGGGAGTATGTCAAGGACATTCTTGCTAATGGCCTTTCATGCCTCGCACAGGACAACCCTAAGAGGAAGGGGGGGCGCCAATTTGTGCACGGCTGCCCCTACCTCCCGGGCGACCCGAGGATTCAATCGGGCATCCGTCCTGACTCGGAGGTGCTCATATTCTGCAGCATCAACAAGATGCTGTCCAGTGGCTTCTCCCTATGGAGATCAGCAAATGACATAGTCATGACACGAGGCCACGACGGACGTATACCGCCCGATCATATCCTCCAGATTGTGAGCATTGCGAAATATCGGGTCGGCGAAGCCTGGAGCAATCCGCTGGCTTATGACAAGTCGCGGAGGCGGGGCCAACCCGCGGACAGGATTCGCACCGATGACTACCTGCCACTTAAAATGTGTGACAGAACTCTGGGTGTAATGGAAGATCACGCCATGTACCTAAAGGGCTGGACTAAGACGGACGGTCGTCCATTCAATTTGGTCATGACCGAGCAAGATGTTGCTCCACGACCGTACGACACACAGACAGTCCTCATGATGAATGCCCAGGAGGACGAGGTCATGCCTGAAGCGGGGCCACCCGCAGGTGCGGGGACACCCGCGGTAGACACCTCGGACGGTTCATGGCAACAAGTGGTCACACCAGTAGCAACGGTAGCATCTCCTTGGAGGCCGGACCAGCAGTCATGGGTCCAGGCCCTCAACAGCCATTTGACATCAGCCGACGTCTCTGGACTAACCGATCAGCTATACCGTGCTGACCCGTGGGCGGTGCATACAGGTATCCAAGACGCACAGCAGAGGAACCTGCGCCCTCCTGCGGGGCCACCAGGCGTCCTAGGACCACAACCACAACGCCCTCCGCAGCAAGCTGGAGGTGCGAGGTTTGTCCCTATGGGCGGTTCAGATGGTGGCTCGCCGTTTCGGACTCCGCCGTCTGAAACGAGCGAGAACAGCTTGTGGCAAAGACTCCAGGCGATTCGCGGGAATCCGGCGCTCGCAGCAGCACTCCAGGCAACCACTCCCTTTGGCACTCCGAGGGGTAGTGAAGGAGGAGTGGCTGCGGGGACACCCGCCGAGCGAACGCCTGCGGAGTCACTCGCACATGCGGGGCCACCCGCTGACGGACAGCAGGGTTCAGACTACGAACGTCGGGCAGCCAACTTGAGAGCACAGGCTACCTTTCTGCAGCAACAAGCTGATAGAGTGCCCAGCCTGTTGCGGAACCGCAACATAGATGTTACGAATCATGGCGACTTTCGGCCTCTCTGGAGCTGGACTTCTGAAGATGCTCCAAATGCTGATCCCACGAATCCATATCGACAGGTGTTTATTCCAGGAATAGCATCACACCCAATATATGGATGGGACAATCATGGACCAGCAGAGGCACAGGCCATGGACGCGCCGATGTACCCGGAGTACTACGCGCAGATGAATAACACTCCTATGATTGCGGGGCCACCTGCGAACGAATACACTCGGAATCTTGCCAATGAGATGTTTCGTTTGCAGTTTACACGAGCGGTCGATGCGCAGTCTATGCCGCACTACGCCTACATGCCCACGCCGACGGACCCCGAGACCGTGGTTCAGCCAGCTGGTCTCGCGGTGCCAGCCGCTATGGGCAGCATGCCAGACTACATCCGCGACGTGCACGACACGCAGCAGGCGATACTGGCATCTAGGCAGCAGGCTCGGGACAACGCCAGGCTGCGCCAACAACGCGCGATCCAGAGAAGGATCGAGCGTGAAAACCAAGCGGGGACACCCGCAGACGCGGGGCCACCCGCTGAACGGACAGATAGACGGCCGCCACCGACGCCATATCGGGAGGGCGAAACCACTTTCGAGCGCCAAGCTCGGACTCGCCCAGACGTGCCTGCTCCAGTCAGACTACAACTTCACACAGTGCCCAATCTGTATGGACACCTACGAGATGGGCACCACAGTGTGGAGACTGGCGTGTGGGCACTTCTTCCACGATATATGCTGGGATCGTGTTGCACAGCAGCACGTCCGCAATCAGCGGCCAGGTGCGCCAAACGAGGCCCCCTGCGCTGTATGTCGTGGGCCGGGCATAATTACAGCACATTTCCCGCATGCTGGACAGCGCGACGCTGAGTCGGAACAAGCGCGCCAGCAGGAAAGGCACGTGGCAGATGCCCGGGAAATGCGTCGGCTACGGGAAGCAGTGGAGGCACTAGAGGCTCGACACACTCCGCACGTGCCCCAGCTGCACAGGCATCCCCCTGGCCAGCGCCAGAGCAAGGCATCCAGATGCCAATCCTGCCTACGCTTCGAGCACAGGAGCCCCCAGCAGCGGGGCCACCCGCCGAAGCGGCTCCCGCCGCCAAAGCGGGGCCACCCGCAATTGGACCTCCGAATCCAGGATTCCTGAGGGCAATGGAGGCCAACATCAGGCGGAGTGGCAGGAGCGGAGGCGGCACGCGCAGGCCGACTGGATCATCCAGGACCTCACGTGTGGCAAGCCCGGTCAGCGCTAGGAGCCGGGCAAGCGCTGAGAGCGCGGAGGCAGCCCAGTTCCACACCACATTCATGATCGATACAAAAGGGCTGACCTATGCACGTGACGACACGGACACGCTGCCGCCAGGAGGTGAATGGATGTCCACACTCTCTGCGAATTATTGGGTTCTTGAACAGGAACCAATTACCGTAGAGGAGCGCCGCCAATATGAGCAGATGTGGTGCACCGAGTTAACCATGAGCCAATGGGTGCTTGAACAACGCCTGTTGAAAGGCACACTCGGTTCACAGATTACGTACCACACCGATGACCATGGTACGATGGCTCTGGCAGCGCGGAATGGGACATTCTTTCCCGACGAAGACGGACTGCCGTGCATCTCGTTCATGCTAGACATTGGCTCCAACGTGAACATCATTGGAGCCAATACGGCGCGAACCTTCCAGGAGGCTATGGCCAGGTACAATCATAGACCTGCCATATGCACCCTGAGCAAGACCCTCTACATTAACGGTGTCGGTGAGGGTGCTGCGATATGTCGGAAAATGGGCAACTTCAAGATCGGGGTGCAATACGCCAATGAGGCAAGCCCCCGCATCGAGGAGTATGCCTCCAACATCGCAGAAGGCTCGGGTGCCAACCTCCCGGCCATCTGGGGCCTTGGTGCCATGGAAGCACGTGACACGATCATCGTGCTGAAGCCAGGCTACCAGAAGGTTATCTTCCCCAGCGGTGATTACACTCTGAAGCTGGGGAGGGGCGCCAAGGTCCTGAGGGCGAAGAAAACTCCCTCAGGACATCTAGCCATTCCCTGCGGTTTGTATGACGGGGCTAAAAGCCAGACGGTCACGAACACCTTCACAATCCGCAGCAGTCGAGATGGCTACACCGAGACGGAGAACGAAGAGGACCCCGTCAGTGCGGGGTGCGGGGCCACCCGCCGGAGTAAGTGCGGGGCCACCCGCCGAGACCACAGCGGGGCAACCCGCGACGGGACAGTCCATGACCGTCACGACTGATACGTACATTGTCGAGCCGTATCTCGACAAGCAGCTCCTGGAAGACACGACCCGTTTGATCGTGGACAGGACGCTGAACAGCTGGTGGGAGGGCCAACAGTGTCCCGAAGGGACCTGGCCACATATGAAGGATGCCCTGAAGTCTAAGATATTCTGGGCAGTCCAGGAGGCGGTGAATAAATGGACGCCTGAGAACCAAGCGGGGCCACCCGCGACACCGCCACCACCACCAAGCTACACGGGCGGAGGTTCGTCGGACTCTGCGGGGCCAACCCGCGTGGAGATCGTGAGCGTAGCCGCACCAGCGACTCCTGCGGAGCCATCCGCTAACAGCATGCCCCCGAGTCAGACGGCAACGTGGTCACACGACCGCCGCTGACGGGGGCAGGCGGGCGCGCCGGCGGCGCTCGCTTGCGAAGAGAAGCCGAATACCGGCCTCCTCGCGACATACGTTGGCCGCGCTGAGGCCCGAGAGGAAAAATATCATTCAAAATGTCTTGTCATCGAAGATATTCGCACAGCTTGCGCTGAACTCCGAACCCGTGGATATATATGCGACCGGATTACCCATAATGAGGTAATGACTTCAACTGGAACACAGTATTTGGGAAATTTGTTGGCAGGAGACTACAATATGTTGTGGGTGGCCACACCCTCTGATTGGTACGTTCGTACTCCAGGAAAGAGGGCGGGACCACATTATCAACGTATACAAAATCTCCTGATCAAAGCGCGTGCTCTGAGAATGCAGATAGTTATCCTGGGGCCACCCGGGTATTTCTGGAAACAGGGTCCGATCAAAGATGTTATCGAAGATTTGAAGCTAAGCATTATACGAATCAGACTCTGTCATTTCGGTATCAAGTTTGACCGATCCAGTAAATATCCCAGTGGTTCTTATATACAAGTTGCTACATCTTGTCCTCATATACCGATAAACTTATGGAAATGTACTTGTGGATCACACAAGGAGCATGATTTGGATTGGTATGGCCAAGATCAGCAACGTGCCGAGTTTCGGTATAAAACTTTGGCTATTATTATTGCACGCTTCCTTGATCAACTCGATAAAGCCAACATGATCAGGAATGAGCGGAGTGCGGTACACCTCAGTGTGTGTACACGCGTTGACAAAAAGGTCAGACACTACGTCCAATGTCCACAAAAGGGCCCTCAATGGGACCATGTGGTTCGTAGAGTCACGACCGACCTGGACACGAACAAGATCGTTCAAGATATTAGAATTCAGGATCAGCCAACTGGGTACAATTATGTAGCTCCATTACCTGATGGGGTTACAAACATCAGTACTCGGCTATACTGGGAGCCTCCGGCTCCAGTTCTTCATGGCGACGGTGAGTCGCGAAGGCCACGCCCAAAGCGTGTGACGATCGTCGACGACGATCGATCTCCTCCCCCTTCGATTGAGCGTTGCCAAACGCGACCCACCAACAACCTTCCTGAAATTCCGCCATTTCCTGACTTAACAGCGGATTCCTCCGCAGCGGATCTCTCCGCGGAAACTGCGTTGCCCACTGATGCCAGGATAAAACAGAAAGAAAAGCAGAAAGCTGACAAAGAGGCCGGCATCAAACCGAAGAAAGTCCCGAAGAAAGTGGAAGACGGTAACGACGACTGTGGAGAGGACCTCAAAGGGCTTGACTGCTCCACATATTTCAACGACGTTCCTCTTGACGACTCGGACTCGGACAGCGAATCAGAGGACATCTTCATGATGTTACCGGCGGGGCAACCCGCTGACTCACATGCTGATGTCTTCTCGATGGTCCAGTCATTATGCTACGGCAGAAACAATCAAGTGGACATGCTTGAATTATGTGGGGGCAAGGGTGGTATATCCATATTAGCCTTCAAGAGGGGACTCTCGTCAGGCGGGAACCTTGACAAGATATCTATGGTTGACCTTGGAAACTCGGAAGTACAAAGAGCAGTCCTCCACTACCTCAAGACTTGCTTTGTCAAGATCACGATTCTGCAGCCAAGCTGCAGAACTACTGGACTTCCCTCCTATTTCAACGCACAGGTCAATCATGATACGTGGCTTAAACACCACAAAGAGGACCTGCCTCACATCACGTTCTGTGGAACAGTCGCTCTATTACAAGACGACCTAAGACGTTTCTTTCTCAGGGAACAACCAATGGGCACGTGGGTGGATGAGATCCAGCCATGGAAGGAACTGGCACAACGCAAGGTCACTTGCCAAACGATTATTGATCAGTGCACGACTGGTCTCAAAGATTCATTTGGACAATACATCCGCAAGCCAACACAGATGATGGCAAACAAAGAAGAGTTGTTGGCACCTTTCAGAGGCAAGCGTTGTCCAGGTAATCATGTGCACGCCAATGCTTGTAATAAAGAACTAGCAAGGGCGGCACAGTATACCTACAGAATGCAGTCACTGATCGTTGATGCGGTGCAAATCGCCAAAGACCTGTTTGCTTACGGTCGCGATCCATTCGCGAATCGTGAACGCAGCTATGCGTTCGTAACAAACAGTGCTGGCTACGACTTGGACGACCCAACAATCCGGAGACACCCAAACGGAGAAATCTGGCGACCACCACCTGGCGGTCTTGGGTGCCCTGGCTGTGTGGACAACAACTACAAGCAATCACCAAAGCACAGCAGGGATCCGAAGATGTGTCGGTGGTATGATGTTGAACCGTATTACTGGGACTGTCCAAGCTGTAAGAAGGAATATCAGAAGAGCAATCCTCACCACACCAAGATATCTGGCCAATGCAGGTTCGCCGAAAAATGGAAGATGCCAGATAACTTTGGCCAGCCGCGCCCGGCGGGGCAAGCCGCTCCTGCGGCGCCAGCCGCGGAAGCGGCTCCAGCCGCAGAAGCGGCGCCAGCCGCAAAAGCGGCGCCGGCCGCGAAAGCGCGCATACGCGCGCCTAGGCCGCCACGGCCTGGTGAGGGCGATCCAACCGCAGGCGCCAGCAGCCATGACATCACCAGAGCCGACGGGGCTAATGGTGGCAACAGTGGCGCTGGCAGCTCTGACGATCACCGTAGACTGCCGCAAGTTGCAGCAAGGCGCGGACGCATGGAGGGAGGAGATCCTCCACCACCGCCGCAGCCTCAAGCAGAGCCGAGGCCAAGGCCAAGGCTCCCTGATTGGACTCGCTTCGACGTTCAGCTCAGCCTCCAAAACCTGCGCAGCTTCGACCCAGCTGTAGTGCAGCGAGAACTCCGCAAACTCCACCTGAGATGGTTTCATGCCAAGGAGCCAAAAATGCGGATGATTCTAACCAAGGTTGGTCTGGGTGAAACCCGTTTGAGTCTGATCAAAGGCATTTGTGACTCGTGTAGAGAATGTCGAGCCTGGGACAAACCAGGCAACACGGTGATGCCTTCTGTGTCACTGCCAGGACGTTTCAACGAGGAAGTCGAATGTGATCTTTTCTTTTACAAACAGGAACATATTGTTTTTCACATCATCGACCGTTGTATTCGCTGGGCAGCTGGCACAGAGATTCCTGATAAAGCCATGCATACTGTTCTCGATGCCTATCATACGACTTGGATGCAACATGGCCCTGCTAAAATCTTATACTCCGATGGGGAAGGAGCACTGAATAATGATACAGCAAAGGCCATCCTTAAGGCTAAGGGAACAGAGCTTCGTATTCGAGCGCGTGGCCAACACGCTACAACTATCGAAGCTAGGAACGGCATCCTGCGACACCTCTTACACGTGATGGGAGAAGAATTGAATAGATTAAATATTCCTCTCAATTTCACTCGTCTCTTACATGAAGCCTTGTTTGCCAGCAACGCATTTACCTTCTACAATGAAGTGTCTCCGTACAATGCGCTGTATGGCAGACAACCAGCTATGCTTCCCGATTTCCCTGTCTTGGATCATGATCAGTCCGCTGAATCATCAGATCACTCAAGGGAGGAAACAATCAGGAGGGTTAGTCTGGAGGCAATCACGCAGGCCACTGCGGTTGCCAAGACGAACAGGGCTCTCCGTACGAAGACTACTGCTACGGGTGAATTTCACTACAAAGAGGGAGATCTCGTGGACTATCATCGCCCGACCACCACGAAAGACGACTGGGGTGGATGGAGTGGTCCATACCCGGTCATCCGCAACGAACCTGACCGAGGCCAGGTCATCGTGAAGGTCGGCAGTCGCGAAGTGCGAGTACAGTATCCTGACACACGACACACACTGTACATCGAAGCACTTATGGTCCGCGAGATAGGATCGGACAATACGGCCCTTCGGACAGTATTGGCCTTTATTGCCGGTCTGCCAGCGGGGAAACCCGCCATGACTTTCGGATATCTACCAGCGAAACAGGGTCGGCTGCAGATGACTGCTGCGAGCCGACTTTCGCCTAAGGTGCACTTGGCTCTTCAGTACCTCATACGCAACTACTTTCGTATTGAAAACGTTGTTGCTGTACGACTTGCCAAGAGCCTGACGAAGTTGCCTGCTGCACCCTATGCAGACAGCTGTACACTAGTGCACTATGATAATGATGTGACCCCTGGTTTTCATTACTATGAAGCTGATGGCACTGCCTTGAACATCTATGACATCACAGGATCTACACACTCACGCATCATCCAGTGTCTTAAATCCAGGAAGCCGTCTGCTGGATTTGACCAAGACCTCACTAAGTTTGAGGAACTCGCTGATGGTCCACCACCAAGCGAATCACCTCCAGCAGCTGCTCCTGAGGAGCCTCCTACGGATAACGATGGTCGGCTCCCGACCATCATAGAGGAAACAGAAGAAGATCTGGATGCTTTTGTCTTGAAGTCGTGGTATGCTGAACTGATGGATGACAGAACACTCCTTGAAGCTGACACAGAGGAAGTCATGCATACAGTTCCCACATACATGACAGACACACAGTGTGTGTTAGTCTCTACGACCTGTGAAGATGTGCAAGGCCACTTGCCGGAGCGGGGTCACCCGCCAGGATACGACATGGACACTTCTTACTACGTTCCTTTATGCTCCACGGATCCGGATAGCAAATATGATCTGGACTCCGATGAGCACGGGAAGTACATCGAGCTCTGCTTCACTGCAGACATGTCCAAAGTCGTCCTGTCCGAGCAGCAACACCGATTGTTGGATGACAGCAGCGTCACAACTATGCGAGTATACGTTAGCGCTGCCTCCAAACGTGCCGTGGTCGTCAAGGAAGACGATCTACTCACGAAGGCCGACATCCAAGCAAATCCGGTCAAAGTTTCCAAAGCCCTCTACACAGAATTGAAGACTTGGCTTGACAACAAATGCTTCCAGATGACTGACTTAAGCAAGGCGTCTAACATCATGACGTCACGCTACGTATACAAATGGAAGTTTGTCAAGAACGAAAAGGGCGAAATGGAAAGGACGATCAGGTTACGCTTGGTACTCCGTGGCTTCATGGACCTTGAAGCCTTTGATGTCGAAACCTTCTCTGGCACGGCAAGGAGGTCAAGCCAGAGACTGCTCGCAAGTTCTGCTGCATGCAACAAAGCTTGGATCATCGCTTCCCTGGACATCAACATGGCTTTCTTGAAGGGACTGACCTATGGCGAGCTCGCCGCGGCAACGGGCGAGAAAGAGCGTGTGGTGTGCTTCACACTACCACCTGGGTCAGCAGCTGTCCTTCGCACACTGCCAGGCTTTGAGTCATATGACGAATCAAAGCATTGTCTCCGGTGTCTGAAACCGGGGACGGGCACGAAGGATGCTCCCAGGGCATTCTCGCTGAAGCTCAGGTCCATCACTAGGAGCTTTGGGCTACAGCCTACTTCATACGACGAAGAGTTCGAGATGAGCCCAAACCTCTTGACAGCCAAGCACGTTGATGACATCAATATGACTGGGAAGGAAGAGGCTATTGACAAGTATGTCAAGTGTGTTGAAGATACGTTTGGGAAGTGCAAACTGAACAAGCACACATACACAAACTGTGCCGTTCGGTACAACAAGACCGATGATGGGAGCGTCACTCTCGATCAGGACGAATACATCAAACAGCTTCGTCCTATCACACATCCAGAACTCACAGGAGCTGATCCTGAGAGCAAAGCGACAAAGACGATTTCTGATATGTTCGTCAGTCTTCGTGGCGCTCTAGCCTATGCGTTGATCACGCAGGTATGGCTGATGGTCTATGTTGTCTCACTACAACGTATCCAGGAACCGACAAACATCCAGGTACGACGACTAAACGCGGTTACCAGAAAGCTACAGGCAGGTCCGAAGAAGATCGTGTATCAAGCTATGACCCCAACAGGAGAAGTCGACCTGCATAGCGATTCTGGCTATCGTCGTCTCAACGGAGATGAAGACGACGAAGTCAAAGGCTATGGTATCCGCGGGGCTAACCTGCTGAGGCGTGGCCACACGCAAGCGGGGAAACCCGTCGTGCACCTGGTGGACGCATACTGCAAGTCTCATCGACTGCAGGTGCGTTCGAGCTACTCTGCGGAAACACTGGCAGCAGCCCACAACTTGGAAGACTGCTACCCGACCATTGTAACGCTCCACGAGCTACACTCGGGACCATTGACCCCCACACAGTTAAAGAACATATTGGAAATGGGTGGTCTATGTATCAAAGTCACTCTGACTATTGATGCCGAGTCTGTCTTCAAGTCTTTGTCTAGCAAAGATCTGAAGAAGCCCACAGAATGTACTCTGCTTGGGCACATCAGCTGGATCCGCCAGATGATGGAACGCGGAATCGTGGAAAGCGTCCAATGGTGTGACACGCGGGATATGACTGCCGATGGTCATACCAAAGGTAGTATTGACCGCGCGTTGCTCCTACAAGTAATGGCCGGCCAGCAATCCTTCAAGCACGAGCTGAAGAAACATACGCCGTATAGGGCGGGCAGGTCGTCTCAGGACGGCCCTGCCTCCCGAGCCAGCGGGGAAACCCGCGGGCAGGTGCGCTTTAGTAGCGAGGAAACTCGCCGGTAGCGAGGCTACTCGCGCGCCCTTTCCTTGTAGGCAGCCGCTGCTGCTTAGCACTGTTTTTTCCGCATAATGTAGAAGTGCGGTACCTGCTCGTCTCCTCCCCCTCCGACTTTAAACGGAGAAGGTTAAAGGCGAGGTATAAATCGAGCATGTACCGCTGCCGTGCCTGGCTCAAGCCGGGCCCGGCCAAATATATGACTGTGCCTCACTGAGGCGCACGACTTGCATCAGAGATCGGAAAATACCTTTTCCATTGACGATGCCCATCCTATCCTTTACTCCAGATCCCATGCTTCGTCTTGCACTCTTGCTCATGCGATATGAGCCAAAGCCTGGGATATGGCAACGCTTAAAGCGTAACACATACCTAAGCTTACCAGCTTGTTTTCGACTGGCCGGCCCTGGTCCGGCCGGGGCCTGGCCCGTGGCCGCTGCCGACCCCGGCGGCCTGGCGGCGGCGGCGGCCGGCGGCGGCCTTCCTCCCTCTGGTCCTCTGGCCGCCGCTGCTCCGGCTGATGCCGCCGCGGCCGCCTCCCGCGGGCCGCTGGCGGCGGCGGCCTCGGCCGGCCTCGGGGCCGCTGCTCTCGCTGCCGCCCTGGGCGGTGGGGCCCTCTTGGCCGCGGCCGCCGCTGCTGCCACTGCTGCCGCTGCTGCCGCGACTGGCGCTTCGCGGGCGGCGGCGGCCGCCGGCGTCCTGCGGGCTGGCCTTGCCTCGGCCGGCCCGGCGCTGGGCGGGGTTGGGGGCCCGGCCCTGGCTGCCGCGGCCGCCGCTGCTGCTGCTGCCGCCGCTGCCGCTGCTGGCGCCTCGCAGGCGGTGGCGGCGGCGGACGGCGTGCTGGCCGGCGGTTCCGCCGCCGCTGCCGCTGCGGCCGCTGCCACCGGCCCTGCGGCGGCGGCGGCGGCGGGCGGCGCGCGGGCGGGGACCCCCGCGGGGCTGGACCCGGCGTGGCGGACGGCGGACGGCGCGCTGGCCGGCGGCACCGCCGCCGCTGCCGCTGCTGCCGCTGCCACCGGCGCCCCGCCGGCGGACGTGGGTGCAGCCGTTTGCTGCCAACCTGGAGCGTCCCTTGTGGATGGCGGCGAAGGGGCCCCCGCCGGGCGCACACCTGGCGGTCTCCTGGCTCCTGGACTCAGAGATGGGGTCGAGAGCTCCGGGGTTCTGCGTTATGGGATGGGGTCGAGAGCTCAGGGACCCGATGACGCTTCGTTTGTGGGCCCTGGGAGATATGATGGCGCGTGCTTCCCTGGAGTTTCTTCCACCGCTGGTGCAGCCGTTAGCTGCCAACCTGGAGTCACTTCAGACGACGGCACGTGCTTCCCTGTAGTTTCTTCCACTGCCGGTGCAGCCGTTAGCTGCCACGCACCTGGCAGGCTCAGGGGTCCTGGACGCGGCGATGGGGTCGAGAGCTCTGGGGCCCAGGGCGTTGGGATGGGGTCGAGAGCTCAATGGTCCACTGACGTTGCGGACGTGCATCCTGGGAGGGACGGTGTTTCGTGCATCAGAGACTGGCAGACAGGCGTTCCTACAGCTCTTCTTGCCCATCAGCGTCAAGCGGTTGGGGCTCAACCTGTGGCGGCGCGAGCTCAAGCTATCACATTGCCAGTCGCCGGGGCCGTCTGCCGCCGCCCCATACCCCATTACCCCCCCCTTGGCAACAGTATTGTGGCGACAGGTGGGAGTGCTGCTGAGGGAACGCCCGTGGTTGGAGACCAGCTTCCTCCCGGCAAGAGGTCCACGACGCCTCCCCGAGCGGATGGTGGAGCCCCGATACGCATATCTCACAGCTTCAGAAAGGACGAGCCTTCAGCTCGAGAACCAGAGACGTCGAGCAACCACAGAGGTGAAGAGCCTTCAGCTCGAGAATCGGAGGCGGCACCAACGGTTGTCGGGGGCGCCGCTGGGCACCTGGCCAAGAGCGGCGACGGGAGTCGCCGCGCGCCCGCCGCCCTTCCTGGAGTTGACAGCATTGCGCACGTAGAGAATGGGCCTTCAGCCCGAGGAGCTCCCAGCGAGACAGCAGCTCTGAGCGATCCTGCAGCTTGGGGCGCCCCGCGCGGACTGATCGGCGCCGACGGCGATGCAACGACCAGTCAACTCCCTGGGCACTCCTGCAACCCCGAAGACTTTCGTCAGCCACCCGCCCCCCGGTCGGACAGTCGAGGTGCAGCTCCTCGTTCCTATCGGCGTGTGGCGCGAGCTCAAGCTATCACATTGCCTGTCGCCGGGGCTGTCGGCCACCACCCCATATCCCATTGCTCCCCCCCTGGCAAGAGTATCGAGGAAATTCTTGACAGTCGCAGACGGGACGAGCCTTCAGCTCGGGAACCAGAGACGATGCCCACGGACGCCGAGAGCGCCGCAGAGACTGTGGTCATGAGTGACGGCTGCATTATCGAAGATCGGCCCAGGAACCTGTCCAACGAGGGTGGGCGGCCCGTGCTTGAGGCTGCCCAGCGGGGTGGCTGCGTTGACGAGGGGTGGGTGGACCGAGCGCATTCCGCCCACGTCCCCGATCCACATCCCATTGGCTCACGCCCACACTCCGCCGACCACCCTCCCTTGGACGCGTCCAGTGCCGCTGGGCATGTGGCCGCGAGAGGCGACGGGAGTCGCCGCGCGCCCACCGCCCTTCCTGGAGTTGACAGCACTGCGCACGCAGAGAATGCGCCCTCAGCCCGAGGAGTTCCCAGCGAGACGGCAGCATCGAACGATCCTGCAGCTTGGGGCGCCCCAAGCGGACCGCTAGGCGCCGACGGCGATGCAACGACCAGTCAACTCCCTGGGCGCTCCTGTAACCCAGAAGACTCTCGTCAGCCACCCGCCCCCCAGTCGGACAGTCGCGGATGTGACGAGCCTTCAGCTCGAGATTCTCACGCGGAACGAGCCTTCAGCTCGCGGGTCCAAGGCGCATCCAGTAATCACAGAAGTGACGAGCCTTCAGCTCGAGATCCATAGACAGTGCCATTAGACTTAGAGAGAGGCTCAGAGGCCGTGAGTGCCGCTGGGCATGTGGCCGCGAGCGGCGACGGGAGTCGCCGCGCGCCCACCGCCCTTCCTGGAGTTGACAGCACTGCGCACGCAGAGAATGGGCCTTCAGCCCGAGGAGCTCCCAACGAGACGGCAGCATCGAGCGATCCTGCAGCTTGGGACGCCCCCGGCCGACTGTTCGGCGCCGACGGCGATGCAACGACCAGTCCACTCCCTGGGCACTCCTGTAACCCCGAAGACTTTCGTCAGCCACCCGCCCCTCAGTCGGACAGTCGCGGATGTGACGAGCCTTCAGCTCGAGATCCATAGACAGTGCCATTAGACTTAGAGAGAGGCTCAGAGGCCGTGAGTGCCGCTGGGCATGTGGCCGCGAGCGGCGACGGGAGTCGCCGCGCGCCCACCGCCCTTCCTGGAGTTGACAGCACTGCGCACGCAGAGAATGGGCCTGCAGCCCGAGGAGCTCCCAACGAGACGGCAGCATCGAGCGATCCTGCAGCTTGGGACGCCCCCGGCCGACTGTTCGGCGCCGACGGCGATGCAACGACCAGTCCACTCCCTGGGCACTCCTGTAACCCCGAAGACTTTCGTCAGCCACCCGCCCCTCAGTCGGACAGTCGCGGATGTGACGAGCCTTCAGCTCGAGATTCTCACGCGGAACGAGCCTTCAGCTCGAGGGTCCAAGGCGTATCTGGTAATCACAGAAGCAACGAGCCTTCAGCTCGAGATCCATAGACAGTGCCATTGGACTTAGAGAGAGGCTCAGAGGCCGTGGGCGCCGCTGGGCATGCGGCCACGAGCGGCGACGGGAGTCGCCGCGCGCCCACCGCCCTTCCTGGAGTTGACAGCACTGCGCACGCAGAGAATGGGCCTGCAGCCCGAGGAGCTCCCAACGAGACGGCAGCATCGAACGATCCTGCAGCTTGGGACACCCCAGGCGGACTGTTCGGCGCCGACGGCGATGCAACGACCAGTCAACTCCCTGGGCGCTCCTGCAACCCCGAAGACTTTCGTCAGCCGCCCGCCCCCCAGTCGGACAGTCGCGGATGTGACGAGCCTTCAGCTCGAGATTCTCACGCGGAACGAGCCCTCAGCTCGAGGGTCCAAGGCGTATCTGGTGATCACAAAAGTAACAAGCCTTCAGCTCGAGATCCAGAGACAGCGCCATTGGACTTAGAGAGAGGCTCAGAAGCTGTGACCACTAACGGAGACGACCTCGACGCTCCTGGGCCTCCTGGTGTTCCCGTGCTGGGTCCTCCCTGTCAAGTGGACCCTCGCGCCAGCTGCGTGCGACCGACCGACCACGCCGACTCCGACGTTGACGGGGCCATCCCAGCAATGGGACCACCCCTGGGAAGGCACGCCGAAGACTGCGCGGCAGGCGCAGACAGCATTCTGAACAGATCGAACGGCTTTCGCCTTGACTCCGCCACCCCTCTCCCTGGGGGCACGGGCGCTGACGCCGGAGCCGTGCCCGACCTCCCTGCTGCTAACCTCACAGAAGGCACTGGCCCTCAGCCAGGAGGAAGAGAGCAAGAGTCGGCTGAGCCTGGCAGCAGTGGCCACAGAGAGGCACGCCTTTCCAGACAGAGAGGAGCAGCCTTCAGCGGCGAGGTCATAGCCCATTGCTCCCCCCCTGGCGACAGCATCGTGGTGACAAGTGGGATTGCTGCTGAGGGAGAGCCCGCAGTCGATGACCAGCCTCCTCCCGAGAAGAGTTCCACGACGCCTCCCCGAGCGGATGGTTGAGGTTATCCCGAGCCTCCTCGCAGCATCGAGGGCCAGGAGTTCACGCCAGGGCGCGCGTGCGGGCGGGCCACAGACGGGCGCGTGTTTGCGACCGGCACCGACCCTCCAGCCAGTGCCTCCGAGGCCATCCCCGTGGCCGACGGTCGACACGGAGCCCATTACTTGCAAAGCCTGGGGCTGTCGACACAGCTGGTTGGCGGCGAGACCCAACATCGCCCCGCTGTGACTCCGCCCGCCGCCATCCCTGGTACACTCGAAGACCCCTTGCCGGGTAACCACGAACACGCCTTACAGAAGCAGGGCAACGAGGCCATCCGCCAGCTTGTCGAGAGAAGTCCCTTCGCGCCCATTCGCCCTCGTTCCCCTGTCGGCGAATCCGCCCCAACGGACAGCGAACCGCAGCCACTCGCGCCCGAAGGCCGGGCCACGCTGAGGAAGGCGACCCCCGCCCTGGCGAAAGAAACGGTGTCTGGCAGCGTGCCTGGGCCAGGTGCGACCCGCAGCATTCCCGCGCATGACGAAAGTCACGCTGCGACAGACGGGGGCGCGCTCGCGGGCGAGGGCGGGCGCGGGCCTGAAGGCGAGCGCCAGCGGGAGGGGCCCGCCCCCGCTTACCACAGTGCAGCGGCCCTCTCGGCCCCAGCTGCTGGAGGCGACTCGGCCTTTACTTGGCGGCCAACCGCGCGGCCCGCGCCAACCCGCAAGTCCCCGCCAGACATCCGTGCACCAGTTGCCGCCGCGCCCCGCGAAGCCACAGACGATTCCGGCGGCGGGCCCAACCAGTCGGAACAGTCGCAGAGCAGCGTACGTGAGCAGCATGCGGAGCAGGAGCCGGAAGAGCCCGATGAGCAGGAACTGCCAGCCGCCCACGGGGAGGGCGCGGAAGTTACGCCAGCGCAGAAAAGGGGGCACGGGCAAGAACAGGAGCAGACAACCACCCACCGCTTCACTCCCCTGGCTGACACCACTTGCCCTGGCCCCCCCCCCCAGGCAAGGGCGCGAGCTCGACCGCCGAGGAGCAACGGCAGCGCGGCCGGCACGTTCCCCCAGCGCGTCTTCGCGGCAGCGGGTGGGCGCCCTGCCTAGCCTCTGTGACTGGCCACCCTCCAGTCCCCCCGCTGCCCCTGGACCGAAACCTGGCCAGCGAAACCGACCGCGCTGGCGGGTCGGGTGGGCGGCAGACGGCAGGCGGCGGACGCAGCAGCAGCAGCCGCAGAAGCAGCAGCAGGCGCCGCGCCGAGGACCAGCCGCTGACCACCCCGCCCCTGGTAGGGGGTCCCGCCGCGCGTCACTGTCCTGAACCTTAGACCCAGACGCGGGACAGCAGCTATGTAAAACTAAGATCGGCGACCTCCAGTGGGACCTCCCCGGGGAGGCACCTGGCGAGACGATAAAGCGGCTTCAGGCCTCCCTTGGAGCGAGGTTCACTGGCGCCTGGCGCGCGTTCGCCCGGCAGCACGCCTTGCCTAGCTGCAATGGCGTGCTCGACCCGCGGCGGCACGACCAGCAAACGTGCGTCAACTTCCTGTCGTCCTTCCGCTGCCATAACTGTGACGTGCGGGCCATGGACGACGCGCTGGACCTCGGCGTTGACTGGGCGCAGGTGCGGCTTCGGTACCTGGGTGAAAGTGGCGGCGCGGGCAGGGGGCGCCAGGCGGCGTAGGGCCACGCTGTTCGCCGCGCACCCAAGAAGGACCTGAAACAGTGGAAGGGCGTCACCTAAGCTGCGGGCGCGCCCGCCCTTGCTTCACCTCATTTCACTCTGGCCGCTCCTCCTTCCTATCAGCGCGTGGCACGAGCTCAGGCTATCACATTGCCAGTCGCCGGGGCTGTCGGCCACCACCTCATTTCCCATTGCTCCCCCCCCCTGGCTACCGTCTCGTGGCGACTGTCCAAACGGCTCTCGCCTTCCGCCCGCCGCCCCCCCTGGGCCCGTCATTTTGCCCCCTCTGAAGGTGGGCCTTCTGGAAGAGGAAACTCTTGACAGGCTTCAGCCATTCTGCTCCCTGGGCCTCCCTTGGGCGCGGCAAGACAGAGAGGGGCAGCCTTCGGCTGCCTCCCCTGGGCACGTCATTTGTACACGCAGAAGGCGGGCCTTCTGCCCGGGGAGCGCTGCGCGTAGCAGCAAGCGTTCCTCATTCCTGTCCGCTTGCGGCTCGTGCTCATGCTATCGCGTTGCTTGTCGCCAGGGCTGTCGGCCACCACCTCATATCCCATTGCTCCCCCCTTGGCAACAGTATCGTGGCGCCCTCGCCTCGCAGCCGACTTCCCCTGCGGTCGTTGGCCGAGGGCCTGGCGGCTTTCGCCGCACCCCCGCCGCACCCCCTCGGGTGCTGCATGGACCTGGAAGGTCGGCCTTCCGCCCTTGGAGCGACCTGTGACACGGCAGAGCGAGCCTTCAGCTCGAGGCTCCAAGGCACATCTAGCAACTTCAGAAATGACGAGCCTTCAGCTCGAGAATCTGAGATGGCACCAATGGTCTTCGGGAGTGCCGCTGGGCAAGTGGCCACGAGCGGCGACGGGAGTCGCCGCGCGCCCGCCGCCCTCCCTGGAGTTGACAGCACGGCGCACCCAGAGAACGGGCCTTCAGCCCGAGGAGCTCCCAGCGAGACAGCAGCGCCGACCGACCCCGCAGCCTGGGGCGCCCCAAGCGGGCGGTTCGGCGCCGAGGGCGATGCATCGGCTAGTCAACTCCCTGGGCACTCCTGGATCCTCGAAGACTTTCGTCAGCCGCCCGCCCCCCAGTCGGACAGTCGCGGACGTGACGAGCCTTCAGCTCGAGATTCTCTTACTGAACGTGCCTACAGCTCGAGGGCCCAAGGAGTAGCGGGATGCAGCAAAATTGACCTAGAAGACGGGCCTTCAGCCCTTGGAGCGACCTGCGACACAGCAGAACGAGCCTTCAGCTCGAGACTCCAAGGCGCATCCAGCAACCTCAGAGAAGACGAGCCTCCAGCTCGAGAATCGGAAACGGCACCAATGGTCCTCGGGAGTGCCACTTGGTATGTGGCCACGAGCGGCGACAGTAGTCGCCGCGCGCCCGTCGCCCTCTCTGGAGTTGACAGCACTGCTCACCTAGAGAACGGGCCTTCAGCCCGAGGAGCTCCCAGCGGGACAGCAGCGCTGAGCGACCCCGCAGCCTGGGGCGCCCCAAGCGGGCTGCTCGGCGCCGAGGGGATGCATCGACCAGTCAACTCCTTGGGCACTCCTGGAACCCCGATGACTTTCGTCAGCCGCCCGCCCCCCAGTCGGACAGTCGCGGACGCGACGGGCCTTCAGCTCGAGATTCTCATACTGAACGAGCCTTCAGCTCGAGGGCCCAAGGCGTAGCGGGATGCAGCAGAATGGACGTAGAAGATGGGCCCTCAGCCCTTGGAGCGACTTGTGATGCAGCAGAGCGAGCCTTTAGCTCGTGACTCCAAGGCACATCCAGCAACCTCAGAGGGGACGAGCCTTCAGCTCGAGAATCGGAGACGGCACCAGCGGTCCTCGGGAGTGCTGCTGGGCAGGTGGCCACGAGCGGCGACGGGGGTCGCCGCGCGCCCGCCGCCCTTCCTGGAGTTGACAGCATCGCACACGCAGAGAATGAGCCCTCAGCCCGGGGAACTCCCAGCGAGACAGCAGCTTTGACCGACCCCGCAGCCTGGGGCGCCCCAAGCGGGCCGCTCGGAGCCGAGGCCGATGCATCGAACAGTCAACTCCCTGGGCACTCCTGGAATTCCGAAGACTTTCGTCAGACACCCGCCCCCCAGTCGGACAGTCGCGGGCGCGACGTGCCTTCAGCTCGGGATTCTCGCACTGAACGAGCCTTCAGCTCGAGAGCCCAAGGCGCATCGGGATGCAGCAGAGTGGACATAGAAGACGGGCCTTCAGCCCTCGCAGCGACCTGGGACGCAGCAGAACGAGCCTTCCGCTCGAGGTTCCAAGGCACAGCCCGCGACCTCAGAGAAGACGAGCCTCCAGCTCGAGAGTCGGAGACGGCACCAACGGTCGTCGGGAGTGCCGCTGGGCATGTGGCCACGAGCGGCGACGGGAGTCGCCGCGCGCCCGCCGCCTTTCCAGGAGTTGACAGCGCTGGGCACGCAGAGAATGGGCCTTCAGCCCGAGGAGCTCCCAGCGAGACAGCAGCTTTGATCGACCCCGCAGCCTGGGGCGCCCCAAGCGGGCGCCTAGGCGCCGAGGTCGATGCAAAGACCAGTCAACCCTGGACATCCCGTAATCCCGAAGACTTTCGTCAGCCACCCGCCCCCCAGTCGGACAGTCGACAGGTGGGAGGGCTGCTGAGGGAGCGCCCGCGGTCGGAGACCAGCCTCCTCCCGACCAAGACGCCCCTTCAGCCCGGGGTGCACCGCGCGAGACAGCAGGAGTGGACGAGGACGCGTCTAGACAGAGCCGAGACGTGCTTACGCCCTGGGATCCTCTATCCGGCAGCGGCCTTCAGCCGCTCCTTGGTCTACCTGTGGCCCAAATGGTCCTGTGCTCGGCTAAGCTGTTCGGGGCCGACCGTTGCCCACTCCTGAAGCGTGCTTGCACCCTGGGACTCTTTAACAGACAGCGGCCTTCAGCCGCGCTTTGGATTACAACCGTGTGGCAGCCCCGTCGCCCCCCTTCCTGGTCCGCACTCTTCCTGCCTTTGGACCCAAGTGTGCCGATCAGTAATACCATCTGCCTCGCTGCGTGATGGAGCGCAGCTCGCAGACCCTAGCTGGCCTCCGGCCCCGCTGTAGTAATTCTCACCAGTGGCCCGAATGATCCTGTGCTTGGCTAAGCTGTCGGGATCGCCCGTTGCCCACTCCTGATGCTTGCTTACACCCTGGGACTTCCAACAGACTGCGGCCTTCAGCCGCGCTTTGGACGACGCTCGCGTGCGGCTCTGCCGCCCCTCCTGGCACGCGCACTTCCTGCCTTTGGATACAGGTGCGCGTGCCAGTAATACCGTCCGCACGGCGTCCCACGTGCGGACTAAGGTGCCCATGGCCTCACTGTAGCTCTTTTCACCTGCCAGGCTTAGCCTGGCGCGCGGCTGTGGCCGACCTGGCGGTTTTCGCCCGTCCCAGTCTGCGCCACTCCCTGGATTCTTCGAGCTAGTACGGCCTTCAGCCGTGCTCATGGAACGATGCGGCCGTGAGGGGCGCGTCTTTGGGTATACGGCGGTCCTGTCCCTCGCGCGCCTCGCTCGGGCGGGCTGGCCTTGGCGCGGGCCACATTGATCGGCGCACTTTCTGAGCGACCTCATGTTCTCACCGAGTGGCCGTTACCCCCGCTGGGTCCAGTCCAGACCGTTGGACCACTGGGCTCAGGCGCATCTCCACAGTGGAAGATCCGTACCTCTGCCCGCGGGGCTTCAGCTTCCACCTCACGGATGCCTGTTCTGACGCTGCGACGGTTCGCTGGCGCTGTCAGAGTACTTTCCTGCAGGACCGCGTCACCAGCTCTGTCTGCTCATGCCCGTCAGACTCCCTGGACTGACTTTCCTGCTTGGAGATCGTTCCCTACCTTACTGTCGTCTTGTTACGATCGCGGCGGGAACGCCCACGCGCCATTTTGGCTGCGCTGGCCCCCCTCGGTGGCTGATCCCTCAGACTCCCTGGGTTTGCCGTTTGCACGTTTCTGGGTTGTCCTTGCAGACCCCCTGGGATTGCACGCCCGCTGGCCCCTCAGACATCCTGGGTTCCCGCCGTTCGCCGCCTCATCCGCGGCTCCGCGCGCGCCCGCAATTTAGTCGTGGCCGCAGCCCGACCGTGACCGTTCGCCGTCGGCGCCTCCGCCTGCGTTTTTTTTTTTTTTTCAGATAAAAAATATCCCCGCCAGTGCTCACGCCGTGACTGTGTGGCCATGGGCCGGGCCCACAGGTGTCATCGCCTTCGGGCCGGTTCGTTGCCATTTGCTTGGGACTGGTGTGCCCCGCTGGATACGTGCGTGGCGTTTCGGAGTGGTCCAGCCTTCCGTCGGACGTTGTGCTTCCATCTTCGTTCCGTCCCAGCCGATCAGGCAGGTCTACGCCGTCGACGCGGCCCTGGCCCTTGGCGCCCCCTGGCGACGTGGCCAGTGTGTACCTAGCCTTCCCACACTGCAGTGTCTGTGAGGATTGCTCGTGCAGGTTACCCTCTGCCTGTCCCGGCAAGCACCTTCATCGTGGTGGATTGGCGCCGCGGCGCGTTTCACAGAATCCCCGTGCATTTTGCCACAGGGCTGCACGATGCCCGAGCTTCCTTGGGCGTTGCAGTTCGGCCAGCCGGCCCCCCGCCGCCGCTGCCGCAGCTGCTGCCTCTGCGAGCTGGCCCGGCCGGCTCGCGCTGCGCCCAGCAGCTAATTAGATTTGCCTGTCGGCCCGGACAACTTCTCTCGCCGCCTGCGCGTTCGCTGGTGGCCGCGACCAAAAAATATCCCCACCAGTGCCATTTCGGCTGCGTGGCAGCTCGGCTGCTTCCCGCACTCGCGCGTTCTGCTGCCTCGGGACTATGCGGCTACGGCCACCCTGGGATGTCGCAGCCCGCCAACGCTCTCGCCTCCTGGCTTTGATTATTTGACCGACGGTCCTTCGGGCCACGCTGGTACTCACGCAGTTGTCCAGGGTTGCGTCCTTGCATTAATTTCGGCTTCTGGCCCAGGTCGTCGTGTGTCCCGACTCCTTGGCGCCCCGACGCTTTGCATACATGCGCGTTGGCAGTACGACTCAGTTTCAGCTGCCTCTCCACTCGCCGGTCCGCCGCGGCTGGGCTGCTGCGTGAGGGCTCGGTTAACCGCTGTAGGTGTGGCCACCTTCCGTCGCTTTAGGTTGATTCGTCGCTGCGTGCCCCGCTTTGACTGGACTCGCCGCCGGCGCGCTCGCCCGCGGCCGCTAACTAAAATGTATCCCACCAGCTCTTTTGCGGAATTTGGTTCGCTGCTCGTTAGCCGCGTTTCTTGACGGCGCCTGGCATCCTTGCGCGCTCGCGAACGAAAAAAAATATCCCCACCAACCCACCCAGACACGATGTCCAGGCGAGTTGAGGTGATCAGGGAAGTGCGGGAGCAAAGAGGGCACGACCGAACCGTGCGACGGAGGGAGGAGGCGAAGGAGGAGGCTGGATTGATGGATGAGGGAGTGGGGAGAAGGAAAATGAATAGGATGCGGAGGAGGAGGAAAAGGAGGAGGAGGAGGAGGGGGAGGAGGAGGACCAGGAGGACGAGGACAAACAAAAAGGCCAGAGGTCTCTTGGATGCCTCTCGGAGCCTCTTAGGATATCTCTTGGGCGTTTCTTGGTGGCCTCTTGCGTCGTGGGGGTCTCTTGGCGGTCCTGGGGGGTTTTTGGGCGTCTTGGGTGCCTCGGGGGGGGCTCTTGGGGCCGTTTGGGGTTCTCTTGGGGGCCTCCAGGGGGCCTCCAGGGGGCCTCTTGGGGCCATTTTGGTGCCATCCTGGGGCCTCGTGGGGCCTCCTGGGCGCTTCTTGGGGCCACCTTGGAGGACATCGATCAAAGAAGCGGGGTTCCTTAATTAGGAGAACTCGGGTTGCCCGCCCCTCTAGAGCCTCTAACATCCGCTCCTGGGGCGCTCTTGGAGCGCTCTTGGAGCGCTCTTGTTCGCTCTTGGGGCTGTCTTGAGGCTCTCTTGGGCCCCTCTTGGGGCGCGTTTGGGCCAGCTTGGAGCCATCATGAGGCCTCGGATGGCCATCTGGAACGAAAAGGCGAGAAGGCAACACTCATTGCTGTTCCTTAGGTTCTGGAAGGAATTTGGCCTCTTGGAGGCTTCCTTTGATGCCTCGGAGCCTTCGCCGAGCCGTCTTGGAACCTTCTTGGAGCATCTTGCAAGCCATCTGGAGGCATCTCGGGCTATATTGAGCCATCTTGGATCCTCTTGGAGCATCTTGGAAGCCATCTTGGAGGTCATCTTGTGCTCTCAGCGGCCCTCTTGAAGCCGTCTTGGGCCATCTTGGACGCTCTGACCGCTCGCGACTGGCCCCGTCCAGGTCCAGGGGAGGGGGTAGGGGGAGGGGTAATCGGCAGGTCACTGTGCGAGGCAGTGGTATCGGGTGCCGTCCCTGACCCATCGTGACTTTCCAGCTCTTCTCTCGTCGCGGCGGATCGTGACGGCGACGACGCCGACGACGACGACGACGACGGCTCGGACCTCAGGGCCTAGCCGCCCCCTCGTCGCAGCGATCCGACTCTGGCTGCCTGGCCGCCCCTCTTCTCCTCGCGTCCTCTGCACGCTCTAGCTTTGGCTCAGGCATCCGCTGTGGGTGCACTACGGAGCGCCTTCGGGCCAGCTCACCCGAGTCGGTCTTCTACTATCATTTGTGCCTCCTCCCCCCCCTCCCCGCGTACGTCTCCTCCTTTTTCTCTTCCTCCTCCTCCATTCAACGCACTGCGGTGAGAGGAACTTTGGCTCAGAAGGGATTTTGGTGTTCGCCCTGTTTCTCAGATCGGTAGGTCACCGTGGCCATAAAAGCAAGCTCGTTATTTTATTGTGCGTCCCTCATGGTCGCGCGATGACTGCATTCCTGCTTCTTCTTTTGCTCCGTCCCCTTTTGTGCTTCCCCCAGCTCTTCGCACGCAGTCGGGTCCGTGCTCAATGACAAACAAATCGGGCGGTGCCTCGCTGGGCTACCGACGCCTCCCGCCGCCGTCTATCGCCTCACGCCTGCCAGGACGTAAGATGTGGGACCCTGACTTGTTATTCATAATGTCACGATGGCCATGATACTGATGATGATGCTTATGGTGATGATGATGATAATGATGATTATGATGATGCTGATGCTGATGATGCTGATGCTGATGCTGATGATGGTGATGGTGGTGGTGTTGATTGTGATGATGAAGACGACGATGATGACGACGGCGACAACGATGGTGACGACGAGGGTGAGGCCGATGATGATGCTAGGGCGTGGAACCCAAGCAGTACGACCGTATACGAGTTACACCAGATCGAAATCCAAAGCAGTGATTTTCCTGGATTTTTCAATTGCACTCCGTGCCTGCCCTCTCATCCTCCCTCTCTCTCTCTCTCTCGTTCTCTCTGTTATAGTTTTATTGTGCAGATCGTCTCGGGTTCCCTGATATGCCTTCACACTTCGCTCTGCACTCTGTTGTCCCCAACCGAACTTACTCTGAACTACATGTACGTATCTGTATGCAGTGTTTGTGTGTGTCTCTCTCTCTCTCTCTAGCTTTCTATCCTCTTTCTCTTTCTTGATGTATATCTTTCTTCATCTTTCTCTATTCCCCATTTCGCCCTGTGCTCTCTGACATGTATTCCTCTCCCTCTCTCTATCTACGCATGTACTATGTTCACTCCCACTCTGACCTCTCAATCCATCTTACAGTATTAAACCGGTATGACCATCCTACGGGTGGTAAGGAGTTTTTCTTGTTTTTTTGGGGGGAGGGGGGGGCGCAGGGGGAGGCGCCCGATGTGCGGAACGACTATCGGGACAACCATCGGGACAACCATCGGGACAACCATCGGGACAACCATTGGGACAACCATCGGGAACCATCGGGACAACCATTGGGACAACCATCGGGACAACCATCGTGACAACCATCGGGACAACCGTCAGGACAACCATCGGGACAACCGTCGGGACAACCGGCGGGACAACCATCGGGACAACCATCGGGACAACCATCGGGACAACCATCGGGACAACCCAACCATCGGGACAACCATCGGGACAACCATCGGGACAACCATCGGGACAACCATCGGGACAACCGTCGGGACAACCATCGGGCCAACCATCGGGACGAGGCGCGGGCCAACCATCGGGACGAGGCGCGGGAAAACCATCGGGGGCTGCGCCTGGCCGGGGGGGGGGCGGGCGGGAGACCTTTTGGGCGCCATGTGGCCTCTACAAGTGCAGGAACTCGCGCAGCTTCGTTTCGCCCGCACGCACGACACGAGCCGAAACCGAGACCGATTTCTTGGTTGGGGTCACTTCCGTTCACACCCCCCCAACCTCCGTCAAACAATGGTTGCAAATACTCCCTCTCTCTCGATCCCTCTCTCTTTCTTTCTCTCTCTCTCTATCTCTATCTCTCTCTCTCTCTCTCTCCAAGCCCTATGTATGGTCAACCTTGCTCGCAACTCTCTGACGCCTGAATTCTTTTTGATCAGAGACCCAGGCGCTTGGCCACAACCAAGACATCCAGAACCCCAAAACCTTACGCTGGCAATACTCCAGAAACGGGAACTGGGAAGCAGGAAACCGACCTACCCTTCCACTGCTGGGGACCCCAGCATCGGAAACCAGGAGCCCGGAAAGCCAGCCGTCCACCGAACCAGGTACATTGGAGCCAAGCCAACCTTACACTGCCGGGAATCCTGGAACCCGGGAACCCAACCGACCTTCCATTGCTGGAACCCTGGAACCCTGGAACCAGGAACGGGAACCTGTGAACCCAGCCGCCTACCAAAATCGGCTCAGAATTTTCGCCAAATCCTTCAGTGTCCGCGAAGACCCCTTCAGTGCAAGCAAAACTTGTGGGGCATTGTGAAGGAGCGGAAGGTCAGCACCAACGAAAGCTTGTGGGTAGTCGGAGGACATCGGAGACAGCAGGGCCCATTTCGATCTGATCGATCCGATTCGATATCGAGTTCACCCTGTTCGATCCGAGCCGATTCGATTTTGGTTTTCCCGCGATCGTATGCGGCCCGATGCTGCAACAGCGTAGTTGTGCATTTGGGTGCGGCCGGTCCGATGCGATTTCGACTCCGTGCCGCCGTGCCGATGCGGCTCTACCTGATGCACATTCCAATTCGGTGCGATTTCACGCTTCGATGCTGACTGATCCTTCGAAGGAACTCGGCAACGGTGTGTGAGCACCAGGGTGGATGGTCGGGGAACAGGGCCAGACGGGCCCAGACTAGCGAAGGGATGAATCCTCGCCCAGCGGCCCAGAACCAAAAGGCCGTAACCGTACGTCTCGAGTCGGATCCCTCCCTCACGTCTCCCGGTCCCTAGCATCCCAAAACGTTCGAACCCGAACATATTTCAGGGCTCTGAATTTTTCGCTCGCCCTGGTCGCGTCGGGCTGTCAGCGCAGCGCGCGGGTATGTCGTGTATCTCCACGCGCGTTGTTCTAATGTTGGCCAGCGAGTATAGTGTCGTTCACTTGATAGGCGCAGAAATCCGATGCGATGTCGCAATCGTGCCGATTCGATTCGGGCGTTATGCCGACGCGATTTTGCTCTGGCTTCGAATTCGATTGGACAGAAGGCGATTGAGGAATGACTCGGATGTGCACCCTGGTTGCGTCGGCTTGAGCTGGCCCTCCAGCGGGCCGAGCGCACTTAGTCGGCCTCGGCCGCCCACCCAAAATGCTTCTGCTGTGCCGAATCGCTTCGCATCGTTCTCGGTAAGCTGAGGATGAACACTTTGAGCGACTCCGACGCTTGCAAACGTGGACGGGGCGAGTTCCACATCCTTCGCTCTCGCCCTCCTGTTCCTTGAGTGTCTGGCTCAAGAGGGCCACGGTGGCGACGTCGCCCACCGGGGGTGGGGGTCCGATTCTGAGGGCGGGGCTCGGAGTCGCGGCCAAACGACGCGCCCTCGGCGCGCGGAGAGCGCCAGCCGCCAGCCGCGCGAACACAGCCCGCCATAGTGCTGAGCCGCGCGCAATTTCGGGCGGTCATCCCCCCTCACTGATTGGGGCGGGGCGGCATGAGATCCCCCCCTCCAGCGCACCAGGCCAGACATCGGCGTCTCGATTTGTTCGATGCGTGGGCTCCCAGACGGCTGTTTTGTCACCCCGAGCCTGTTTTTGCCGGGCCCAGGGCCGAACAAGGTTTTGGCCACACGAAGCGACACGCAGACCGCCTTGATTTTTTTGAGGCGCTAGGGCTCTGTCTCCCTTCTTCGCGGCCCCCCTGGAGAGGTCTTGACCCCTTCCCCAGAGAGCAGGCTGTCGTCCACAAGGCATTTCTAATGGCCCTGGGGCCCGAAATGCCGAACCAGGGTGCTCCGCCCTCAGGGGCGGTCTGACCGACCCCTGGCAAACCGACTTCTTCCGTATTTAGTTGCCCTGATACGCCCGTGTTGAAACGCAACGCGTACCGTGCTCAGAACGTCAGAGTCAGCACGCTGCGTGTTGGCTCGGAACGTGTTGGACCACGTTTTGGCGAATGTATCGCGCCAAACGTACGTTCTCAATCTACGTGTATTACACCGGAGGAAACCCCAATCAGTGGACTATAGTTTTTTCGCAGGTGCCTCAATCGGCCTTCCTCCCCGCCCTAGTCGAATTTCAAATCTACGGTTTAGCCAAGTCTAGTTATTATATGGTCATCCCTATGTTGTTTGTTATGGTCCTCTCTCTTTCTATGTTATGTTTTTTTCTTTAGTTTTCTCTCTCTCTCTCTCTCTCTCTCTCTCTTTATCCATTTATATATACATATGTATGTATTGCTGCCTATAGGTTCCAGTGCACAGTTTTATAACATATGCGTATATGCACGCTCTGTCTCTTTTTTGTTTCTCTCTCTCTCTCTCTCTCTCCCCCTCTCTCGCTTTCTCTCTCTCTCTCCCTCTCTACTCCGCCTCTCATTATGGATTTGCCATGGTTGTTAGGCTCCCTTTCTTTATTTTTCCCAACCATCCTGTGGTGTTGGGTCGTCGTTTTGAAGAGACGGCGCCCCGCGTTCCCCCTCCTCCCGCCTCCTTCCCCCTCCCCCTCCTCAGTGTAATAGCCAGTGTGGACATAGCCTTACAATACGAACTTGTAATGCTCAGTGTGGACATAGCCATCAGTGCAGAGTTGGGTGACCTCACCAGACAGACCACCATCGACACGTGGGCCGAACATATCCTGGCCAGGAGAGTATGGAATACGGGGGGGGGGGCCACCATGCGATACATGGAGCGCAGCCAGATGGCTGGATGGCCCCCCCCTGCTCAGAACGCATGCTTGGATGTGGGGACTGCCCGACGTGACGGATCGACAGTCCCAGCAGCTTGACGTGAGCAGCAGTCTTTCGTGGAGCACTGTTCATTTAATTGACTGCCATCTGAATGCAGGCACGAACGCATGGATGGAACATCCAGAGCCTGCACGGTGGAGGTCTCAGGCACCATCGAGCTTCTACTGGGAACCCCTGGAGGCCACTCAGTCCAGTCCTGTTTGCTATACAGCCAACTTTGACCAATGTGTACACCACGAAGTGTGGCCCAGAGACCATCGGCAATGCCCCCCACCAGGCTCCTAGGGTTTCGCATGCCCATGCTCGCCGCCAACCTACTTAGTGCAGGATCCAATGGCCGTTGCAATCACCCCAGAGGATCCCATCTCTCACAGTGGGGAAAGGACGAGCAAGGGAGGTTTCGTACGAATCGTAAGAAAACCTACCCGACAAATATGTGCAAGCATATTGCAGCAGCCATTGCCGACATGATCCAGTCCCAGTTTGCCTCGCCCACTGAGTGTGATGTGAATGCCGAGGACACCGACACATCCCTGGTCGAGGATCTCTGGACTTTCTATTGCAAGGATATAGGAGATCAATTCGCAATTGCGCCCGACTTCGCCCGTCAGGTGCCACAGCCACAGCGTCAGCGGGTGGATCCAGAATTGCACAGGTTTCAGTATGAACGGGTGCAGTCTGAAGATGCTCCGACACCAGCTCCCGACCCAGCTCCTACTCCTGCTCATGAGCCCTCTCCTCCCCTTTTTCCCGGGGACCTGAGCTCTGAGCTAGATGTTGAGGTTTTCATAGGGGCCTCTGCCCGCTCCCCCTTCTCCCCCCCCCCCCCCGCCGCCCCCCCTCGCGGCAGCGCAGATCGAGCGCGTCGCTGAGCATCGACTCGGGGCGCGCCGCCGCAGGGAGGCCAGGGCGGAGGCTGCGGCACAGAGGCGGGCCCCGTGGAGAGGCACGGGCTTCTCCTTCGCCTCGCACTTCGAGGCCCGCCCGTGCCCCCCCCCATCTTTTCTCTTGCAGCCGGCCTCCCAATGAGGTCCGGCCCAGAGGACAGAGCACGGCGCCCGCGCCCATGCCTGCGTCCCACCCCCACCTCCCCCTCATCCTTCCTCCATGTGTTCCGCCCACCCAGTACAGCGCTGCGTGGCCCCATAGGGAGCTCCACCGAAGGTCCCAGTGGCACCACCCGCGCGCGGCAACCACCACCCAGGACAGCGCTTCGTGGCCCCGCAAAGGGGCTCCACCGAAGGCCCCCGTGGCAACGCCCGCATGCGTCAACGCCGCCCATGTCAGCGTCTCGTGGCCCTATAAGGATCTCCGCCGAAGGCTTCAGTGGGACCGCCCGCGCGCGTCAACGCCACCCAGGACAGCGCTTCGCGGCCCCATAGGGAGCTCCACCGGAGGTCCCAATGGGACCGCCCGCGTGCGGCAGGCCCCACAAGCGGGCTCCACCGAAGGCGGCGCAGCCCGCGTGTGTAAACGCCCTCCAGGACAGCGCTTCGTGGCCCCATAGAGAGTTCCATCGAAGGCTCCAGCGGCACCGCCCGCATGCGTCAACGCCACCCGGGACGGCGTTTCGTGGCCCCGCAGGGAGCTCCACCGAAGGCTCCAGCGGCACCGCCCGCATGCGTCAACGCCAGGCAGCGCTTCGTGGCCCCGCAGTGAGCACCGCCGAAGGGTCTAGTGGCAGGGTCCACATGCGCCGCCGCCTCCCAGGACAGCGCTTCGTGGCTCCATAGGGAGCTCCACCGAGGGTCCCAGTGGCGCCGTTCGCATGCGTCTCACCGTCTCCCCCACCCATGTTAACGCTCCGTGGCCCCATAGGGGGCTCCACCGACGGCGTCAGTGGCGCAGTTCGCATGCGTCTCCCCCACCCATGACAGCGTTTCGTGGCCCCGTAAGGAGCTCCAGCGAAGGTCCCAGTGCCAGTGGCGCTATTCGCTGCGTCTCTCCCACCCAGGACAGCCTTTCGTGGCCCCATAGGGAGCTCCCCCGAAACCGATACCCAGAATGCGGCACTCGCAGTTGCATATGGTTGGGTTCAGTTTTTTGTTTGTTTCTCTCTCTCTCTCTCTCTTTCTCTATCTCTCTTTTTCTCTCTCGGCGCCGCGAGGGCGAATTCGACAAATCGGAGCGAGTGTGGGGCCATTTCGCGCTGACGCAGCCAAGGGAACTTGAGATCTCCAGCGCTTGCATTTTCGGTAAAGTGCTGTATTGCCTGCGTACGGCCTTCCTGAACTGGGCGGAAACGAAAAGGCTCGACGCACTCCACGTGAGGTGTTTGAGGCTGATATTTCGCATGCCCCATTCATACATTAGCCACGTGACGTGGTTCAGTGTTTTGCAGCAAGCAGGTGTTTTCCCGCTGAGCAATATTCTACTGACTCGTCCGCTGCTGCTCCTGGGGCGTACTGCCCGAAAGCCAGCTGATGACCCTGCCAGATGCACTGTCCTACGCCCTTTTTCTCATGCAAGCTAGCACCACGGTGCATCAAACGAAAACAGGGGCGCCCTCGGATACCTTGGACTGAAACAGTTTTTCCCCGCGCTGTCCCGGCCGCGGGGCGAGGGGGCATTGCCGCAGCTTTGGCATACTAGCGCAATTTCTGCCGCAGCCTGGCGCGCAGCCGTGAATCGGTATTGCGCCGCCCTGTGGGGCCACGGCGTTTGTGTTCATGCGTTTTGCACTGAGCGTTCTCTCTCTCTCCCTCTCTGTCCTTCTCTTTTTTTTTTTCTCTCTCTCTCTCTCTCTCTCTCTCTCTCTCTCTCTTTCGCTCTATAACTATAGGAAGTTGGGGGGTGAGATTGCAGTAAAACGCTCCCCCCCCCACTGGTATATTGGTTTCGGATTCGCGTTCGTGTCGCGCGTGCGGGCGATGCGAAGCTGCGTGGGCGGGTAAGGGGCATAAATTCGCCGCTGTCAGGGCGAAGCCGAACCAAGCGTTGCTGTCCCCCGGGTTGGCCAGCAGTGGCTTTGTGGTGTCCCGATGGATTCCCGAAAGTGTCCCGTGGTGTCCCGTGGCGCAGTGGTGTCCCGTGTTAGGTTATATGTTTTGTGCGATCGATATTGAGATGCATTGAATGAGATCGACAGTGAAGTGATATATATATATATATATATATATATATATATAGATCGTGGGAACGATTGTAACATCGATGGTGATATCGGTAGGGAGGTCGATTGGAAGATATTGATAGCGAGATCGGTACCAGGATCGATAGTGATATCGATGGCTACATGGATAGTGAAATCGACTGAGTAGGATCGATCGTGAAATCGATCGAGGGAGCGATCGTGTGTCCGATGGTTGTACCGATGGTGGTACCGATTGAGCGATATCGATTGTGAAAACGACAGGGATATGAATCGTGATATCGATGGTGATATCGATAGTTACATCGATGATGGCATCGATCGTGAGACCAATCGTTAGAGCGATCGTGAAATCGATTGGGGTGTCGATGGTGAAATCGATTGTGTTTTGAATTGTGTGATCGACAGTAATATCGATAGTGGGATCGATAGGCATACCGAGAGTGAGATCAGTAGTGATATCGACAGTGGGATCGATTGAATTGAGATGGATGGTGAGACGGATGAGGACATCGATTGTGAGATCGACTGTGAACTCGGTAGCCCAGGGCCCAAACATTGAAACCGTGGGAACCCCAACGCCCACCGAAATCGGCCCAGAACCAGAAACCAGAAACCCGGGAGCCCGGAACGGGGAACCTGGGAACCCGGCCGCCCACCGAAATCGGCCCAGCATTTCCGCTCAATTTTTCAATATCCGCTAGGACCCTTTCAGTGCAAGCACTGATTGGGGAACGATGCGTGTTGCGGGTTGCGTATCGGGGCAGCTAAGCTTCTGTGACGACTCCCTGCCACGCTCCAAGGCGAGGGCAGGCAGCCAGCGTCGACGAAACGTAAGACTCGAGTCTGATAAATGTCGGGTCGGCCGCCACATCTTGACGGTTTTGGCGTGAGTTTTGACGGTCCGGTGTTCGTGAAATGTGTTCAGCGGGGGTTCGCGCCATCTCTCAAGCCAGGTCGTGCCATTTTCTGGCGGCCCCGCCATCCCAGCTCGAGTCCCCAAACCAGAGAGGGCTTCGCGAGGGGGTCGTCACGCAGGGGGCTCGTCACGGAACGGGATCGGTCACGCTATGCTCGTGCGGCGAAGCCGCGTTGGCGACACCGACGAAGGCGTTCAAGGTTGAATTCCGCGCGATGAGGCGATTCAGAAGCACCGAGGGAAACGGTAACGCCTCAGGACCCGACGGGATTCAATTTTGAACGATCGGGGCCGCGACCGCTCCACGTTGAACGATCGAGGCGGTGTCTCGCATGCGCCCGCGCCGCACGAACCTACCGCAATGCCGCGGCCGTCAGGACGAGCTGGCCGAGCTGGACTGGCCCGCGCCCCCGGCCGCGAAGGAACCCCCCATGCGGCCGCGAGCCCGCGGCGCCGCCGCGGCGCTGCCGCGGCCCCGTCGCGGTCGAATCGCCGACGTCCGTGGTCGGATTCGCAGGTCCGAAGGTCGAGGATCGGGCGGGTTGTCACAAGGACGCGCGGAACAAGGTTTGATTGCCACCGCATCTTGATTGTAGATCACTCGCGCGCTGCTGCCATATGCGGATCATTAGCGGACTGACGAGCAATACATGCGAAATCATTTTCAGAT
Source organism: Prorocentrum cordatum (assembly GCA_963575745.1). Taxonomy (NCBI): domain Eukaryota; class Dinophyceae; order Prorocentrales; family Prorocentraceae; genus Prorocentrum; species Prorocentrum cordatum. The sequence continues at coordinate 505,871 of CAUYUJ010001381.1, forward strand.
TATTTTCAGCGCAGTAACGATTCCTTGCACTTTGAGGTCGTCACGTCAAAACAAAGGTCGGGAATCGACGCTCCCCACATGGTGCCACCTGCACGCGAGAGGAAGAGAATACACCGATACGGCTACCCGTCCCTCGTCGCCACGGCTGCATGTGCATCGAAATTCTGGTCAGAGCGCGCCCATGGCGAGGTCCGAAAAGTAGAGGTATCGGTACCTTTGGGTTTGCCTACACACGGGTCACCGCTCGCAGGAACGGCTTTTGGTGCGCAAAATAAAAGGCTGGGCAGGATTCATGATCGCACGTGATTGCTCAGGTTTGGCCACCCCGCGTCCCCTTCAAGCCGCGCAGTGAAAGTCACTCTTGCGTAGGGTCACCCCTGCATGCAGCCGAGTCGAGGATCGACGTTTGTGTGCGAGTTGCGCCCTTTGTTGGCCTCCCCGAGTTTCTTGGTCGCCACGGCTGGATTCACCTTGGACAGTCTGGTCGAAACGTACACCACGAGAGGTCGTGGGGGAAGCTCGAGACGGGAGCCCCTCCCCGTCCCGACCCCTGAGGCTCGAGGCCGAGGCGGAAGGGCAACCCCTTCCCAGGCCTGGCGGCCTCGGTCAGATTCTGGCAACGAATAGGAAGGCCCAGGCCTCGCTCTTCGGATTCGGAGTCTGGCTTGACTCCTCGTTTTTTTCTCCTTCTTCGATCAGCCATGGGCGCGAAACGCCACCAGCGCAGCGTGCGCACGTGGCGGCCGTCCAGTCGCAGTCCGTCGCCATTTCGTACGCGACGTGCGAGCCGCACGCCATCGCCGAGGACGGCTTCATCATCCACCGGCTCGCGGATCCGCAGTGAACGAGATCGTAGACATCGTGCGCCATCGCAGGCGCCTGAGTGGATGCGTGGCCTTATCCATGGTATCAACAGTATCAACCAACGCTTGGAACAAATGGATATGATGATGATGACGCAAATATGCACGATGAGAGACTTCTTGGATGCACAGGGCTTTCGCATATCGCAGTTCGGGGTGAGAGCCCGAGTTGGAAACGTTACATAACGGCTTTCTGTCGGAGCCGGTGCAGAAGGGTATTGGAGGGGTGGTGGATGACAAGACTGTTAATGTCCACTCGCAGCTCGGCAGGCTACAAGAACGCACGAGCTCCCCGGACATTGTGCAGGACAGGGTGGAGAATTGAGCAGAAGCTCAAGCAGATGTCGGCCGCGAACCAGAGAGGTGCGCGGACTGGCTCCGCGGCGCAGAGCTCCAATACGATGGCGCAGGAAGGCGCCTGTCGGTTGATCGTGGTGGGCTTCGAGTCGCCACTAATGGGACGCACGCTGCACCGTGCTGCTGAGATGGTACGTTATCAATGCTTGCCGCTTGCTGATTGCGATGGAGTAGTTATCAAAGCGTTCACATTCAGGAGCCAAGGCTAGTTTAAGTTCCAGAGCCCCCAATGCAATTAAGTTGTGTACTCACTGCGCGTGATGCGCGACGTCAGCCAGCAGGGCATGTTTTTTGTGTGAAGCGCAAGGTTCGGGATATCATTGCTGGATACTTGGGCGGGCGTTGCGAGCGCGGCTCGCGCGGCTTCGGTCGCGCCATCTATGCGCTACTCAAGCGTGAGAGCCCCGTCGCGTTAGAGCAGTTGAAGCATGGCGGCGTCAGCGCGGGGCGCGCGTTAGTCGGCGCCGCGGGATCCATGGTTCACTAGCGGTGGCGCAGGCGGTGCTGAAGGCCTTCTTTTGGTTCGTCTCTTTGCAGCGCGGACAGTGTTGACGAGGCTGTTGCCGCGGCAGGGGCGGCGGCTGGGTGCCTGCGCGAAGATGCAAGCGACGCGCTCACGTTGCAGCACCGAGTTTGTTTTGGAGGGTGCGCCGCTGGATCTCCCCAAAGGGGGGGGGATGCGAACCCCCCTTCCCTTCCCCGATCCGTCGCCCCCCCCCCCCCCGTGAAAGGCCTCATCCCAGACCATTCGGCCTAGGAGCTCCATCTAGGCCACCTAGAGATCTAAAGATCTAGGTGGCCTGAATGCGCATCCAATCAACGTCGAAGGGTAGGCTCGAAGCAAACTAAACTACATACCCTCGTGCTCAATATCAGCTTTCTCGATCCCGAAAGACCCTAGGGGCAAAGCTCATGTTTGTGTTTGTCTTGTTCTGGGCAAGATCATTGGGTCTTCCCTGTGATAAGTTTGTGGTTCCACCGGCTTCGCGGATTAATCGTAATGGCCGCATGTCGGGTCTCGAGAAACATTTAGCTGCACAGAAGCACCAAAAAGGCTCTTGCCCACTACCAGGTTTCTGGCACTCAAAAAGCTTTAGTGGGCAAGAGATGTTTTTCGGTTGTTTTGGGGGTCGCCGGGACCGCCACAAGAACATTCCAACGTATGAAGATCTGGGTGCTTACCTTTATGGCATACTGGGGTACGCATCCGAGCTTCACCACTGACCACGGGCATTGTGCAAAACTTCTGGTAATAACAATGAGAAGTACGACATTCCCGATGCATGGTTTCATTTTCTTTCGCAGCCCCAGTCGTACAACCTGACTGTACTAAGATAGTAAATGATACCTGCGGTGGCCGTGCAAAATGCTAGCGGTCGAGCAGAGTGATCATAAATCACCGTGCTCTCCTTATCACGTCCAGTCTTACTGTCTCCCGACTGAACAGTGCAGTCACAGAGGCGTGCGGCGGCGATGCCTAATAGCGGCGCAAGAGCAGGGCAATCTTACGGCGCTTCGTGCCTCGAAGCGCAAGATTCAGGGAACTGCGCCTCAGGCCTGGATCCCCGCGACCTCCTCGACCACGGCGTGTACGGTGGAGGGTGCGGACTTCCTCGTCGACGTCGCCCTCTTCCTGTGCCCCCACGGCTTCTTCTTTGCAGGCATAGCCTTGCTCCACGCGGCTGCCCTCTTGTTCTTTCCCTCTTTCTGTTTCGCGGCCAAGCCGACGTCCACCTTGACGAGGGACTTCCTGAGTGCGCCGCGGTTGGGCCCATTTCCGTTGGGCACAGAACCGCTCGGGCCATCCTCTCCGATAGGCAGCGATCCGTCTGGCCCGATGCCGTCCCTGAGACCGCCAGCAGCGATCTGGCCGGCCAACATCTCTGCGAGCCGCAAGGGCGGAAGCCGCGTGCCGAGCGACTCGTGCTGGGCGGCATGGACGAGCATGCGGTAGAGGGCGTAGACCTCCTTGAGCACGTGGACGCGGTCTTCGTGCTGCTGCCACACGCACCACGCCCAGCGCTTCATGTTCCTGTGCTCGGCCTCGTTCTGGGGCGTGCCCTGGGCGACCAATTGCCCGCGAGAGAGCTGGGCGAACACCGAATTGTTGCGCAAGTAGTAGTAGTTCTCCGTGGAGCTCGCGCTCTCCAAAACTTTTCGGAGCGGCACGCCTTTGGAATTCTTCCTGTCCATGATCTTCTCGTGCTTCTGGACTATGCGCCTCAACTCGGCCACGTACTCCGCGTGCGAGACGAAAGGCTCGTTGCAGAAATCCGCCCAGTCCTTGTCGGCACGCTCGCGCGCGGGCTGCGCGTCACCCCAGACCACCTCGGGCATCGGGGGGCCATGGTAGATCTCCCTCGTCAAGTACTCCTCGGGCACGCCGAGAGGACGGGAAAACTTCCTCGTGAGCTGCAGCAACTCAAATGAGCAAGCCGTCCTCTTCCCGTCCGTGCACTGCTCGGCCCGCAAGGCAATGTGCAGTCTGTCCTGTGCCACGCCGAGACACCTCGGCAGATGCTCCAACATCTTCGCGCTCGGGGCGTCGGAGTAAAGCATCCGCACCTGCTCGACCGCAGCGGGGGTCAGCCGCTCCCTGACCGCTGCACCGAAGCTCTCCGTGCTCTCATCGGGCTGGACGCTGAATCCAGGGCAAGCTCCTGTCATCCCCATCAGAGTGTGGCCGACGTAGATCCCGCCTTTCTTCTGGTCCATTTTCTTCTGGCCGATGACCGAGAACAAGAACTTGAAGGTGCCATCGTGGGTCAGTGCCGTGAACTCGCCGCGGGCCACTTCCTCGCCCATGAGCCGTCGCACCGACAGCTGCGCCAGGCCGTCGGGGCGGCGGAACACGTGGTCCATGATCTCCCGCAAGAGCTGGGGGCGGCAGGCCAGGAAAGGCGACGTGCCGTCGCGGGACCACTGCCTGTGGAGATGGCCCATCACGCCATTCATCGCCCCGTGCGAGACCAAGGCCAGGCTGATCAGGGAATCCTCGACGCCTTTGGTGTACGAGATCTTGGCGTTAATGCGGACGCAGTCAATGCACTTGGCGCGCAACCAGTACCGCGGGCCCGCCTCTGTGAAGACGAAGACGAGGTGGGCTTCGTTGGAGTGGCGCGCAGCCTCCAGCGCTTCCGCTGGAGCGTCGCGATTCCATTCTCGAAGCAGACCGGCAGCGCGGGCCAGGTAGCCGCCGTCTTTCTGAGCCGCGCGGTTCAACACCGAGCAGACGCGGTCGAACCTGTACAGCGACATAGCGACCTTGAAGAGGGCATCGTCCTCCCGAGACGCGACGAACTTCGGCGGCCTGTGGTGCTTCTGGTGCTCGATGAGGTGCTCGCGGCGGCTGAACGATCGCCAAGGGCACAGGAGACAGCGGCATTGAACGCGGGATCGACATCCACCGACCTCGACCTGGTAGTCCGCGGCCTCCTTTCCAAGCACGTTGCAGAACATCTCCATGCATGAGGGCTCGTCGGGTTCGTCGGCGTCCTCCTCGCAGTCGGACGGCAACCCCACGTCGACTCCGCCTGGTTCTGCGGCGGCGATCGGCAGCTGCACATCGACTGGCGGACTCGCAGAGGCGCCTGCTTGCAGGTCCATCAAAGCATCCGTGGAGCGGGCCATGCTGCCGCTAATGCGGAAGAGCACGGCCAGGCTTTTATCGGCCGCGCCCCCGATCGCCCTGCAAAATTCGACCGCGCTAACCCTGCACTTGGACCGCCGTTCCTCGTGACCACAATGGGTGCCGATCAGATCGAACGTCTGCTCTGGTCCGTTCTCCCCCTGAACCACTGCCGACGCGCGGAGAAGCACGCAATGAGCCTCCCCGCCAGGCTCGCTGTGCAAGAGGTAGTCGCCTGTATCCAGGGCGCGGCCCGATGCGAGCTGGAAGAGCACGTCCAGGACGCAGGCGCCGTGGAGCCTGATCTCGAAGTGCTGGGCGACCTCGCGATAGGGGCGCGAGTTTGCCTCTGGGGCTGGAAGGGGTGGCTTGCCGCACCCGCAGGATGCGACCACTGCGGCCTGGATGCAATTGCCATCGGTGAAGTACGACGCCATCTGGTCGGGGCCCCCAGGCCCGTCGTCGACGGGCAGCTGCTGTCCGCTCGCCGCAAGTGTCTCAAGCAACGAGCGCTCCTTCTTCGCAGCGAGGTGCATCTTGTAACCCGTCGCCTTGTGGACGTAGTTCTCAGCATCGGTGATGAAAGCGTGCGCGTCGTCGAGCACGCCGACGTTCACCCCGATGCCGTCGAACTCCCAAGCGAGGTGGGACACCGCGCTGCCCCGCTTCTCCTGAACGAACTTCACCAACGCCTCGGCGCAGGCGTCCTCCGCCCCTTCGAGGAGCCTCGACACGCACGTGAGCTCGGGGTTGTCCCTCTCGTCCTCGACGGCGGCCTTGAAAACGTCGGGCAGTGCAGACGATGCCGCCCAGCGGAGCACTCTCGCGCCCCGCCCCATGGCCTGGTACTGGTCGCCTGCATTCTTTTTGCCAAACAGGACGCTGAGCGCCAGGGTCTTCTTGGCGTCGATGTCGGGCCATGCGGCAACGGCCTCGATGGCGCGCCCTTGCTCCGAGGAGTGGCCGTTCAGATTTATCTTCATGCGCTTCATGACCTGGGGCGCGAGGGTCAGGAAACATTTGCGCCAGTCCAACTTCACGACGTCTGGCTGCACAATAGTCTGGATCTGCTTGCTCAGGCTCTGCGACGCCGTGCCCTCTGCGCGTCTCCTGCTGCGCACGCGCAAGTCCCCGATGGCTGAGAAGTGGTACTTGACCTGGAGAGCCCCATCGCCGCCCTCACGTTCCTCGAGCAACTGGTTAGCCGCCGCCCAGGTTGACTTGAGCGACTGCTCGTGTCGCGACCACGCCTGAAATACTTCCAGGTCATCTTGCGAAGACCTGCTTTGCTTTCTGACGCCCGCCGCCCCTGCTTGCGCTGCCTCAAGATGCTTGATCAGCGCATGGTGGTTGCGCTTCCTCTCCGGGCACCTCACGTAGTCCTTCAGGCGGTCAAAATGGAATTTCTCGGGGAAGACGGCCCCGATGGGAATCGCGAGGTTGTCAATGTCCGGGAACAGTGCGCTGAGGTCGGCGTCGGCGCACAAGGCTGGATAGTAGTAGGGGACCTTGCGGCCCCATTGTCGCACTACGGGTTTCCACATGGCCGCGGCCTTCATGCGGTCCCAGGCATCCTTCTTGTCAGACTGCCGCCCCCCCTTGATGCAAGCCCCCGCCTTCGCGCGCTCTCGCTGGCTGTCCGTCATGCAGGTGTCCTCGTCGAGATGCATGACGGCAAGGAGCGTGGAAGCCCGAGAGAGTGGATCCGACGCGGCGTCCGCCTGGTCGCCGTGGCCACGAAGCCCGCCAGCCAGGCCAGCTCCGTCGCGGCCGTCCGACGCCCTGATGTCGTTCAGGAACTCTTCGTTCATTGCAGCGCGCGCTGGTGAGGGATTGTCCAGCTTGTCGTAGGCCGCGGACGCCGAGTACTTCTCGATGAGAGGCAGGATGCCTCGGGTCATGTGGATGAAGCCCGCCGCGCCAGATGAGGCCCAGTCCTCCAGTTCGGGGTCAGCCAAGAAGAGGCCATGCTCAACCGAGACCAAGGCCGCGTTGCGAGTGAAGTCGCCCTCGAAGGCGATCAGCAGCAGACGGCGCCGCCAGGCGTGAAGCGCATCATCGTCGCACTCGATGCGGAAAGCGTGATTCAACTCGATGACGAAGTCCGCGAACGTCCACGCGTAATGGCGCTCGTCCTCTGATTTCCCATGATTCTCACGAACGAGCAGCTCTGCCCTGGCGAACAAATTCTTAGCCACGACCTCCTGGATCTTCTCGCCCTTCTGCACCTCCTGGAAGATGACGGCCATGGCGCCGATGAGACGCTTTGCGGAGACCTGGAACTCCCTGTCTCTGGTGAGGAGGTACGTGCTGGCAAACTTCACCATGGTCTCGCCGAGCGCAGCCAAGGTCAGCTTCGACCGCAGCGACTTCCCGTTGCCACCTGAGGGAGGCGACCACATGATCTATGCGGTATATGCAACCCATGCGATGTATGCGACCTATGCGATCTATGCGATCTATGCGATCTATGCGACCTATGCGATCTACGCGATCTATGCGACCTAGGCGATCTATGCGACCTCGGTCGCCATCTGGGCGATCTGTGCGACCTATGCGATCTATGCGGTCTATGCGATCTATGCGACCTATGCTATCTATGCGACCTAGGTCGCCACCTGTGCGACCTATGCGATCTATGCGACCTATGCGATCTAAGCAATCTATGCTATCTGTGCGACCTAGGTCGCCACCTGTGCGATCTTTGCGACCTATGCGATCTATGCGATCTAGGTCGCCGCCTGTGCGATCTATGCGACCTATGCGATCTATGCGATCTATGCGACCTAGGTCGCCGCCTGTGCGATCTATGCGACCTATGCGATCTATGCGATCTATGCGACCTAGGTCGCCATCTGGGGTCGGATCGCATAGATCGCATAGATCGCATAGATCGCATAGGTCGCATAGGTGACGGCCTAGGTCGCATAGATCGCATAGATCGCATAGGTCGCATAGGTGCCGACCTAGGTCGCCACCTATGCGACCTATGCGACCTATGCGATCTATGCGATCTATGCGACCTAGGTCGCGATAGATCGCGATAGATGGCGACCTAGGTCGCATAGATCGCATAGATCGCATAGGTCGCATAGATCGCACAGGCGGCGACCTAGGTCGCATAGATCGCATAGACCGCATAGGTCGCATAGATCGCACAGGCGGCGACCTAGGCGACCTAGGTCGCATAGATCGCATAGATCGCATAGATCGCATAGATCGCATAGGTCGCATAGATCGCATAGGTCGCATAGGTCGCATAGATCGCATAGGCCGCATAGGTGGCGACATAGGCCGCATAGATCGCATAGATCGCATAGGTCACATAGATCGCATAGGTCGCATAGATCGCATAGGTCGCATAGATCGCATAGACCGCATAGATCGCATAGATCGCACAGGTGGCGACCTAGATCGCATAGATCGCATAGATCGCATAGATCGCATATCTAGGCCCCCCAGGCGCCCTAGATCCCCAGATCGCTGGATCGCGGTCCTGAGCGCCTTACCTTTTCCCTTCCGAACCCGCACGCGAGGTGGCTGCCGCTTGTGCATGAGGGCCAGCGCCTCGCCAAGGACTTCGATCTCCTTTGATTCGACGTCGTCCCCGTACAGGGTGGCCATCATGAGGTCGTACCTGTCCACGTCGGCCGCGGGCGGCTTGTACTTGATGGATCAGTCCATGTACGCGTAGCAGTTGACCTCGGGGGCTTTCTTGATCTCCCTTGCTGCCTGGCCAGGCTGGATCTTCAAGCACTTGTCCTTGAACGCCAACGTGGGCTCCGCTTGCTTCGGCTGGTCGCACCACTTGCAGAATGTCTTGAGGATGTTGACGTTGTTCCCAGTAGTGAGAAACCTGTTCAAACTTTCCCGGAGCATCTTGCGCGCGATCGAGAAGCTCTCATCGGGGTCGTCGTCCACGTCGGCCTGCGTCGCCGCGGCAGGGCTCGTGTAGTCAAGGAGCCACCCCTCGTCCCAAGACGGTCGCTTCACGTTTTTGTCCTTGCTCATGCGAAGGAGGATCGCGTCCGCTCGGTTCACCGCGTGCTCCAGGCGTAGGGCCTGCTGGACGTTCATCGCGGCGGTGTACCGAAATGCTCCGTTGTGGTACCGATGCGCCTGCCCGTCATGCGCGCGCCACGGGCTCCTCGGCCCGCCGAAGACAGCCATGAACACGCGCAGGAGGAAGAGGTCGTGGACGCGGGCGCCGCCCCGTTCCATCTCGTCGACCTGGGTCTTCACGACGCATAGCTCGTCATACTTGTCCCCGAGGCGCTCCGCGTTCCTTTCCACCAGCTTCTTCGCGGCAGCGTGCGTCTTCGCGACCTGATCGTTCAACGACATATTGTCGTCGCCCATGTCGACGTCGTCGGCCACCGCCGTGAAGCGGTCCGCGAAAGCGCTTGAACTTCGGCCGAACTTCTGGAAGACGCTCTCCTTGTACTTGCCCGGAGAGAACACTGCGGATGGAGTGGGCGCGGGAGTCGACCGCGGGCTCGGCCGCGGGCTGCGGCTCCGACCCCGATCTCCCTCGTCCCAGGACATCCCCGAACGCGTTCTAGCTGGCACCGCGAGCGGCGGGCGCTCGCTCTCCCTCCCCGAAGGGCGCGACGAGCACGCTCTGGGGCCACTCTGCCGTCGAGCCGCAGCGGTTGCAGTGATGGTAGCGACGATGACGATGATATAGGTGCATCTCGGGGGCCGCGGCCGTCTGTCGGGCCTCGAACAATCAAAAGACACGCAAACCAAACAGAAACGCTCTTGCCCACTATCAGGTTTCTGACCCCGAAAAAGGCTTAGTGGGCAAGACCGTTTTTTGGGTGTTTTTGGGCTGGGCCCCTGGGCTTTCTTTCGGCAAAGTTATTGTTTGCTATGGTCGCGCTAATTAATCGCCGCGGCAGTCAATCGGGCCTCGAGAAACATTGGGCGTGGCCAAAACAAGCCGAAACGCTCTTGCCCACTATCAGGTTTCTGACCCCAAAAAAGACTTAGTGGGCAAGAGCGTTTTTTGGGTGTTTTTGGGCTGGGCCCCTGGGCTTTCTTTCGGCAAAGTTATTGTTTGCTATGGTCGTGCTACTTAATCGCCGCGGCAGTCAGTCGGGCCTCGACTGACATTGGGCGATGCCAAAACGAGCCAAAACGCTCTTGCCCACTATCAGGTTTCTGACCCCAAAAAAGACTTAGTGGGCAAGAGCGTTTTTTGGGTGTTTTTGGGCTGGGCCCCTGGGCTTTCTTTCGGCAAAGTTATTGTTTGCTATGGTCGTGCTACTTAATCGCCGCGGCAGTCAGTCGGGCCTCGACTGACATTGGGCGATGCCAAAACGAGCCAAAACGCTCTTACCCACTATCAAGTTTCCGACCCCAAAAAAGCCCTAGTGGGCAAGAGCGTTTTTTTGTGCTTTTGGGCAGGGCCCCATAAGCTTTATCTTCGCAAAGTCGTCGTTTTCTGTGGCCGCGATAATCAATCGCAACGGCCGTCAGTCGGGCCTCGAAGGACACTGGTAAAAACCCAAACACTCCGAAACGCTTTTGCCTGCTACCAGGTTTCTGGCCCCCCAAAAGCTATAGCGGGCAGGAACTGTTTTTCTGCGTGCAAAGCACTCTCATGCGAAGAAGGATCGCTCCCGCCAGGGCCACTCCGCCCTCCAGGCGCAGCGGCTGCTTGACAGACATCGCTGGACGTTCATCGTGGCGGTGCGCTTCCAAGCTCCATCGTGGTACCGATGCGCCTGCCCGCCATGTGCGCGCCACGAGCTCAGTCGTCGTTGTCGCTCCCGTGGTCGCCGTCCTCGGCGTCGCTGCCAGCCGCATTGCCCGCGTCGCCGCGCAGCTTGCGCAGGCGCCAGTACCGCTTGTGGAGGTTGTAGTGGAACGTGACGACCTTGGCTATCTCGCAGTACACGAACTGCAAGCCCGTGTCAGACATACCAAGAATGTGTTCCACGGCTTCGCATAGCTCCCTAGCCAGGGCTCGCTTCGCGCCGCGTGCCTTCTTGACCAACACCTGGAGAGACTGCAAATCTTCCCGGAACAAGCGGCGCAGCTTCTGCATATTAGCGTGGGAGTCGTCGAACTGCTGCAACACATCCCCGAGCTGCGTGCTGCCCGTCCCGCTCTGCTTCCATGTCCCGTTGATGATGTTGACGCCCGCCAAGGCGCCGGGCCCCATGAGCGACCCGTGTTGCGAGCACCACCCGGGGCGGCGATAGTTGTTCGCGTAGGACTGCTCCAACAAGGAAAAGGCGTTCTTGCCCAAGAACTTGCCGCACGCTCTTACAAGGTCTAATGACACTTCCAGGCGCGATGCGTTGTCAAAATTGATATCACCACTCAACTTGTCTCTGATTCTGTGCATGCGCTTGTTCGCCAGATCACGTTTGGTCCACGAATTGAACGCCTGCCGGTTGAAGGCGCCGGTGAAAAGCTCTTCGGGGTCAATCTTGTTCACTAAAGTATGAGCAGCTTCCCAAAACTGATCGCCTGTCCAACCGTCGCCCGGCAGTTTCTCTAACAATTCCTTCAGAAAGACACGGCCGTTGATCGTGGCACACACTGCGGCGGCCATCCGTCGTTCGAATGACTTCGCCCTGACTTTGTCTACGATGCGGAGACAGAGGACCGTCTGAGGGTCTGTGTATTCCTCGTTTATCTTGCAGTTCGTAAGGATTGCAGCTGCGGACCTGCGAACCCTTACATCGTGAGCCTCGCCCTGCTGATTCATAACATGATATTTCACATACACATCTTGCAACAGATTGTGTTCTTCCAGGCTATCATAATACGCTGCTTGGGCGCGGCGGCCGCTAACCTCTTGCAGCACCGCAGAATGCCTGGCAGCAAACAGTCGCGCCACACCGAGAATCCCTGAACAGCGAAAGGTCGACATGGCGCACCACTTGCAAAATGTATCGAGGATGTTGTTCCCAGTAGTAAGAAACCGCTTGAGCCAAAATGGAGACGGAGGTAACGATGATGACGACGATGCTGGCAAACATACAGTCGAAGTTGATTGGGCAGGACACCCGAGAGGACACAAGACTCTTCCGAGGACAACGCGGCCCTGAACAACCAGAAGACGCGCAGAGGACGTGGGACGGGATAGACAGGACACAAGGGCACCCTTCATCTGGCAGGGTCGACCTACTAATAAAATCCGACTGTAACGCATCGGGCTTCAGAGCGGCACAGAGGAGCCCGGCAGATCTTCAAAGTGGCCCACACATCTAAGCAACCCCAGGTCTTGATGTCCCAAGAATGCTCCTACTCCTCCGATGTCATCGTCGTCGTCGTCTTCCTCCTCCTATTCCTCCTCCTTCCCTTCCTCCTCCGACTAACCCACCCTCCTCCCCCACCTAATCCACCTCCTCCTTCCCATCCTTTTCCTCCTCCTCCTCCTCCTCCTCCTCCTCCCTCCTTCTCCTCTCCCTCTCCCCCCCCCCCAGATAACATAGATCCCTGGATCGCCTAGGTGGCCTAGGCGGATCTCATTGGCCAAATGGTCCGGGATCAAGGTTCATACCCCCCCCCCCCCCCCTTGCCGATCCGTCGTCGCCCCCCCCCCCCCTCCCCTCCCCCCCCCTTTCCCCGACCCGTCGCCGGGGCCCCCCGCCCCCCCACCCCTTCCAGAAGGGCGGGGGAGGTTCCGATCCCCCCCCCTTCGCCGCGCTGCCCCCGGACTCTGGCGACCCCCGCCGCCCCTGCCCCTAGTCCTCATCCCAACCAAAAGCCCTAATCATAACCCCAACCACTGACCTCAGCCCCAAAGAGTATTGTTTACTCATTACTCACTACCCACTACTGAGTACTCGCTATTCGCTACTCACTTCTCATTACCCCTACCCACAACTCACGATTCACTACTCACTATCCACGACTCACTACCCATTACCCACTACTCGCTACTCACTACTCCCTACTCACTACTCCCTCCTCCCTAATCACTACTCACTTTTTCACTCCTCGCTCCCCGCTACTCAATACTCACTACTCACTAAGCACTACTTACTACTCCCTACTCACTGCTCACTGATCACTACTCATTACCCACTACCAACTATCCACTACTCACTACTCGCTACTAACTACTCATTGCCCACAAATCACTACTCACTACCCAGTACTCGCTACTCCCTACTCCCTACTCCCTACACAATACTGACTACACAGTACTCAGTACTCGCTACTCGCTACTCCCATACTCGCTACCCAATACTCACTACTCACTCCCCGATACTCACTATTCACTTCTCACTACGCACTACGTACTACTCACTAGTCACCACATAGTCTCTAGTCACTAGTCACAACTCACTAGTCACAAGTCGCTAGTCACTACTCACTACCAATTACCCACTACTCACCAATCGCTACTCACTACCCACTATTCGCTACCCACTTCTTACTACTCACTGCTCACTACTCCCTACTCCCTCCTCGCTACTCACTACTCACTACGCACTACTCGCTACTCCCTACTCGGTACTCACTAATCACTACCCACTACTCACTACTGACTACTCCCCACTCACTACTCACTACTCACTACGCCCTGCTCGCTACCCACTGCCACTACCCACTACTCTCTATTCATCACTACTCACTATTCACTACTTAGTACGCACTACGTACTACTCAGTACTCACTACTCACTACTCACTACTCACCACTCGCTATTCACTATTCACTACTTACTACTCACTACTCACTACTCACTACGCACTACGCACTACTCCAGGAAGGGCCCGGTGCGGGCCGGTTCGGGCCGGTTCGGCGGCGGGCCGGTTCGGTTGCACCAGTTTGGTTTTCGGCGCCGGTCCGGTTTGAGCCGGTCCGGTTTGGCGAGTCCGGTCGGTTTTGCCGGTTCGGGTCGGGCGGCGGTCCGGTTTTGAGCGGTTCGGTTCGGGGGTCGTCGACCTCCGGGGGGGTCGTCGACCCTCGGGGGGGTCGTCGACCGGCGAGGGGGGGGGATCGCCGTTGAACAAACAGCGAGGAGGAGGCCAGCGCCACCCCCCCCGTGGCCCCGGCCACCTCCCCCGTGGCCGGGGCCACCCCCCCGTGGCCGAGGCCGCCCACCCCGTGGGAGCCCCCGAGGGAGCCTCCGAGGGAGCCCCCGAGGGCCCGCAAGGGCCGCAAGAGGGGGGGGGGCACGGGGGGGTGGCCCCGGCCACGGGGGGGGTGGCCCCGGCCACGGGGGTGTGGCCGGGGCCGCGGGGGGGGTGGCCGGGGCCGCGGGGGGGGTGGCCCCGGCCACGGGGGAAGTGGCCGGGGCCACGGGGGGGGTGGCCCCGGCCGCGGGGGGGGTGGCGGGTGGGCTGCTGGTGGGGTGGTTCCCGCGGGAACCCGGGCACCCCGGATGCGGCCCCCTGCCTTCGCGCGGGGGGGCCACCGATGGGGCCCGCCCTCCCGCGGTCCGCCGCGCGCCCGACTCCCGGTCGTCGTCGTCGTCGTCGTCGTCGCCGCCGCCGCCGCCGTCGTCGTCGTCGCCGTCGCCGTCGCCGTCGCGCGCGGCGCCCGCCAGGGGAGGAGGAGGAGGAGGCGGAGGAGGAGGAGGCGGAGGAGGAGGAAGGACGGAGGAGGAGGAGGAGGAGGAGGAGGAGGAAGGGAGGAGGAGGTAGGACGGAGGAGGAAGCGGAGGAGGAGGAGGAGGAGCTGCGCTGCCCATAGACGGGGCGGCGGGGCGGCAACTCCAGGCATCATAGCAAAGCATCGCAAGCATTGCATAGCAGAGCAAAGCATTGCATAGCAAAACATCACATAGCATCGCATAGCAAAGCTTCGCAAAGCATATCATCGCATTAGCATTAATGGTAGCATTCGGTAGCACTCATTGTAGCATTCATTAACATACATAGCAATATCGCAATGCTTATTGTAGCAACACATCATACACTAACATACCAGACCATGCTATAACATACAATATCATTCATTGCATGGTATAGCCCCGTAGCGTAGCAGACCGTACCCTATGATATCATATTTGCATCATAATAGCATGGCATGGCAGAGAATGGCATAGCATCGCATCGTACCATAGCAGACTATAGCAGACCATACTACAACATTCCATAACAAGTTCATCGCATAGCATAGCGTACAAGCCAGCGCTCTGCCCCTCGCAGAGACGAGAAGATCGGGAGCAGGAGGGGGAGGGAGGAGGTCGCGGGGAGGAGGTGAAAGAGAAAAGGAGGAGGAGGAGGAGGAGGAGGAGGAGGAGGAGGAGGTGGAGAGGGCCCGTCGCCGTCGTCGTCGTCGCAGCCGGGGCCTCCTGGGGCAGAATCTCGAAGCGGACCCAGCCGCGGCCACGAGGGGCCTTGTCGGACGCCCAGAGAGGGCGACAAAAACGCCCGGATGTGACTTCGATGTCACATGACCGTCGTCGTCGTCGTCGTCTGTGATTTCTAAGGGACCCTGAAGTCACATCGCCTTCGTCGTCGTCGTCGTCGTCGTCGTCGACGTTGCCGTCGCCGCCATCGTTGACCCCGCCGACGCCATTGCCACCTCCTCCTCCTCCTCCTCTTGCTCCTCCTCCTCCTCCTCCTCCTCCTCCTCTCCCTCCCCCCCGGCCCAGGCAGGCCCCGGCCCCCAGGTCATCAGCGGCCTGCCTGGCCTGCTGGCGGATGGCGCCCAGGCGGCCTGGCCCCCAGGTCATCAGCGGCCTGGCCCTCGACGCGGCGGATGGCGCCCAGGCGCCGGCGCCGCCTCGGGGCCGGGAGAGGCGAGGGCTAAGCTAGACAGGGGAGAAGGAGGAGGATGAGGAGGAAGGAGGAGGCGAGAGGAGGAAGAGGATGAGGATCCCATTGGCGCCCATTTTGTAGCCCGTGGCATCGACCACGGAGCGGGCGATCCACACAGCTTCGAACTTCATCCTCAGACTCATTCTCACATCCTTCTGCTGCTGCTGCTGATGATGATCCTTCTCCCCCTCCTCCTCCCCCCTCCGTCTCCCTCCTCTTTCGGTCCTCGCGACCTTCGACCCCTTCCGAGCCTCGACCCTAGATCTCTCCCTCGACCCTACTTGGTAGGAGCGGGCTCCAAGGGTCGAGGTTCGGAAGGGGGGGGGGGGCTGAGTGCTGATGAGTGTCGAAGGGTCGACGTTTTCCTCCTAGCCCCTGGCGCCCTACCACCCCCAGCCCCCCCCGTCGGGATCGCCGCGCAGCTCGGCGCGGCGCGGTCTCAGAGATAATCTACTTATGTTTCCACCGCGGGCAGCCCCCCATGCTCCGAAAGCAACAGGGGATCATGCCGAGGGCGAGGGTGACGGGAGGGGGGGCGATGGCGAGGATGAGGAAGACGTGAGGAGGAGGGGGATGAGGAGGATGAGGATGAGGAGGAGGACGAGGGGGAGGAGGACGAGGAGGCGAAAGACCAAGAGGAAGAAACCGATCGGGGCAAGGCATCCGTCATCTCGTCGCATGTGCCACTGCCGTTTTGGCAACAGGTGTTGTTGCACACTGTGCCCCCAGGCCTCCCGCTCTGTGCTCTCAGCCTGCGCCCGCCATGGCCCCGAAAGCCATCAGCGCTCCGCGTCCGTCGCGAGTGCGCGAAGGAGGGGTTGAAGAGGAGCTCAAGTACCGCAACCAGCTGACCAAGCGGAACGGTAAATTCAGGACGGCGTTGGAGGCCGCCGGCAGGCTTGGCGCGAGAGCGATCAACGCTGATTCCCAAAGAACGGCTGTCAAGGTGCAGGCGCTGCGGCAGCGTGATGCCCCGCCACTGCCCGACAACGCTGATTCCCAGAGAACGGCCGTCAGGGTGCAGGCGCTGCGGCAGCGTGATGCCCCGAGGACTCGGACTAGGTTCTAGGCTTGCCAGCACGCTGCTCCGAAGAGCGGGAACCAGCAGTCTGCGGTGCGACCCCGCGCTGCAGGACCAGGCGCAGTGACATTCATTCGTCATCGTCGTCTCGTCAGACTGTCTGCATATCCTCTTCGTCAGTCGGCCCTCAATGGGAAGCAGATGTTGACATGTACATTTAGATAATTGCAACTGTGGTCAAATCCTTTTGTCTCCGCCTGCCCCGCCTGCCCCCTCCGTGGCCAAGAACTTAGGGGTCGTCCTGCATTCCAAGGGTCCCTGATGGTTTTGGGGAGTGGCCCGACGGCTTCCGAAGGTCGCTGGATGCGCGGCAGGGCCCTCATGCCCCCCCCCCCCCACCCCCCCCCCCCCCCCCCAGCCCCACCCACCACCCACGCACGCGCACACACACACACACACACACACACACACACACACACACACACACACACACACACACACACACACACACACCACACACACACACACACACACACACACACACACACACACACACACACACACACACACACACACACACACACACACACACACACACCTCCTCCTCCTCCTCCTCTCCTCCTCCTCCCCCTCCTCCTCCTCCTCCTCCTCCTCATCCTCCTCCTCCGCCTCCTCGTCATCATGCTCCTCCTCCCATTTGAAAAAATTTTCAAACGCTACAAAGCCCCTCTGTTGCCCCGCATCCTCCCCCTCTTTCCTCTTCCTCCTCCTCCTCGGGCTTCTCTCTGCCTCGTCATCGCCCCCTCTCCTCGTCCTGCTCCTCCTCATCCAGGTCCAGTCTTCCTGGTCCTCCTCCTCCCTTCTGTTCTCCTCCTCCCCCTCCCTCCGCCGCCAGGCCTGTGCAGGCCCTCTGAGCCGTCCGAGCAACCGAATGTTCAGCGCCAGCGACCGTTCCAGGTCTAGCCAGCCAGCCGCAGATTGCAATAATGATCTGCAACAGCCAGATGTAAACTTCAGCAGTGAGCCGCACATAGCAGACTATGATGCAGATGAGGAGGCCAGCAGAGAACTCTTTGGAATGTTCTCTTGAATTGCTCGACCGTCCTGCTTCTCTCCCCCGCTGGTGCTGCTGCTCCCTTCCTTCTCCTGGCCTCGTGCGTGGTCTGTGTGGTGCGCGTGGCGTTGTGTGGTTGTGTGTCCCGCTCCTCTCCTCTCTGTCCTTTCTCCGTTCTGCAGTTGGCCGGTATATCAGCAGCGATATCAGGACTTTTCTCAGCTGCCTCGCATGTTCTAAACTGTGTTAGAACATGTTGGAGAAAGCACGTCTGATGGGTAGCGATGTAGGTATCTCAGCAGCTCCTGAATTGCCCCCCTGCCGCCCTGGAAGGCAAGAGCTTGCGGCCAGGGCGCCGCTCAGTCCCCCCGCGCGGGTCCTCAACAGGGAGGACATCCGCCAGCCGCTCACAGTTTGTGGGCGCAGCTGGCCTCCCGGTCTGGAGCACCTTTGCAGCGCTGATCCCGATATGTGTTTCACATCGTATTTCAGGCATTCTGAGAGTCAGCATTGCGCCAGGCGGCCCGCCGCTGCTTTTTTCGAGGCCAGCGGCGAAGCAGCTCGGGATCCGCGACGACCCGAGGACCAGCACCTTCAGTTTTCCCGAGGAGCTGGGCGTGCCACCCGTGCCGGTCACAGAAGCTGACTCCCAGCATCCGCTGATCAACTTGTTTCAGTTCCCAGCAGAAGGCTGGGCGGCGCCGCCAGGAGCAGTCTTGGACGAGACGGCGCCAGAGATTCAATGTCATATTCAAGGTCATCATCATGATCGTCAGCCGTCTCATCGCCAGGTCCAACAGCAGCCGGGCACAAAACCATAACCAACCATGACGAAAACCAACAACAGGGATATCTTGTCCACCTTTCTTCACCAGCTACGCACAGTTCCGCATAGCATCGCATCGCATCGCGTAACATAGCATAACATCGCATAGCGTGATACCGCGCAGCATTGTATATAATGATTATCATAGATAGTCTAGCATAGCACGCATACCATGTAGCATCGCGCAACATCGCAAATTTTTGCATAGCGTAACACAGCAACCGGGACGAGTTGTCGCCCTGGTGCCCAGCTGTTTCTTTTCATGTGCATGCTTCCTCCTCCCCCGCGTGGCCATATGTTTGCCCAAACGTACGTCGTGGATTTCCAACTCTTGACGCTTCGCGTACGTCAACGCATCCTCGCCAGCCCATCCAGTAACGACGCCAGAGCGATAGAGGTGATCAGGGAAGTGAGGGAGTACACAGAGTAATAAAGGGCTGGGGAACCCGTCTTACCCAAGACGGCGAGGATGGAGGAGGAATCGGAGGAGGACGAGGAGGAGGAACTGAAGGAGGAGGAGGAGGGGGCGCGGGAGGAGGGAGGAGGGAGGAGGAGGAATGGGTGGATGAGGGGGAGGAGGAGGAGCAGCAGGAGGAAAATGAGGAGGAGGAGGAGGAGGAGGATAATGAGAAGGAGGAGGAGGAGTCTCTTCGGATGTCTCTCGGGAGCGTCCTGAAGGCATCTTAGGGCGTTTTGGGAGCGTCTTGGCGGTCCCGGAAGCCTCTTGGAGCGTCTCGGGTGCCTCGGGGGCCTCTTGGGGCCTCTTGGGGGTCTCTTGGGAGCCTCTTGAGGGCCTCTTGGGGGACTCTCGGGGCCTCCTGGGCGTCTCCTGGGGCCCTCTTGGGGCGCTTTTGGGAGACTTGGGAGCGCTCTTGGGGCCATCTTGGAGGAGATCGATCAAAGAAGAGGGGAGCTTGAATTAGGCCCCCCCCTCGGGAGCGCCTAAAATCGCCTCTTGGAGCGCTCTTGGAGCGCTCTTGGGCAATCTTGGGGCTGTCTCGGGTTCGCTTGGGCCTCTCTCTGGGCCTCTCTTGGGCCGTCTTGGAGCCATCTTGAGGCCTCGAATGGCCATCGGAAGAGAAAAGGCGAGAAAGCAACAAACATTGCGTTTCCGTTTGTTTTGAAAGATTTTGGCCTCTTGGGGGGCCTCTTCGGGCGGGGCCCCGTGGAGGCCTGGCAGGCGACGGCAACGACGGCGGCGACCACGACGACGACGTCGAACACGACGACGGCCACGACAAAGACGACGACGTTGACGACCACGCTGACGAGGAAGACGACGACGACGACGACGACGACGACGACGGGGACGACGACCACGACGACGACGACGACGACGACGACATCGGCAGCGAAGACGGCGGCGACGACGACGAGGACGACGGTGGCGGATCGGCGGCCCAGGGCGGGGCCGCGTGGAGGCCCGGCAGGATCGAGGTCGTCGTCGTCGTCGCGATGTTCGTCTTCGTCGTGGTCGTCGTCGTCACGGTCATCATGCTCGCAGTCGTCGTCGTGTTCGTAGTCGTTGTCTTGGTCGTCGTCGTGACCGTCGTCATCGCGATCGTCGTAGTCGTCCTCATAGTCGTGGTCGTGATCGTCGTCCTCATAGTCGTCGTAGTCGTCGTGGTCGTCGTAATCGTCGCAGTCGTGACCATCTTCGTCGTTGTCGTACTCGTCGTAGCCATTGTATCATCGTAGTCGTCGTCGTAGTCGTGGTAGTCGTCGTGGTCGTAGCCGCAGTAGTCGTACACGTCGTCCGGGCCGTCATGCTCGTAGTCGTCGTCGTGGTCGTAGTCGTGGTCGTCGTCGTGACCGTCGTTGTCGTGATCGTTGTGGTCATCGTCGTTGTCGTTGTCGTCGTCGTCGTCGGCCTTGTCGTAATCGCAATCGTCGTAGTCGTAGTAATCGTCGTAGTCGTGACCGTCGTCGGTCGTTAGTCGTTGGTCGTCACCCGTTGGTCGTCGGTCGTCGTCGATCGTGGCAAGTCGTTGATGTTGATCGTCGGTCGTCGCATCGTGTTCAGAGGGTCATCGCGGTCACCGTCGACAGTCGTCAATCGTTGGTCGTCACTCGTCGGTCGTCGTCGATCGTCGTCGGTCGTTGACGATCGTCGTCCGTCGTCGCGTTGTGTTCTGAGGGTCGTCGGTGTCGTGGTCGTCGTCATCGTGGTCGCAGCTGTCGTTGTTGTCGCAACGACGCCGCCCAGAAAAAACTTAGCATCAACGGTAATTGCGCGGCGTCGTACCGGAACGGCGACGCAACAGCTCCAACTGGAAATGCACGGTTTCGCAATGGCACGGCACAGCACGCGCGGCGTCGTAACGGCACGGCGTCGTTCGTCGCGTCGTCGTTCTCTTCCTTCTCCTCCTCCTCCTCCTCCTCCCTATTACCGGCGTTCCTGGCCCCGTCCTCGCGCTTCGGTCGTCCCTAGTCGTGCTCTCGTGCAATGCGATGCGGTGCGCTGAACCGCTATGCAATGCCATGCCTTGCGCTGCAATGCTCTGACACGCAATGCTTGCCTACGAAATGCCACGCGATACTATGACATGCTACGCAATGCCGTGTTTCTCTGCAACATGCTACGTACCATGTTCGTTATTTGGTTTCGAATGCAGAAGGGGATCTGCGCAATGGTAAGGGCTGGGAAGAAGCGATAGAACGTCATATAAGATGTGAGCGGAGCTAGCTTGTACCCCTCCCCCTTTAATCCGTAAGGGATGACCTCCTTCTCCTCATCCTGTTTCACCTCCTCCCCATGATCCACCTTCACGAACTTGCCCCCCCTCAACCTCGTCAACTTTTTGCTAAGGTCCTGAAGCGCGTGCTCTTGACGCATCGGGGATGTCTCCAACGCGCGAATGCAGAGGTCGCCGCGCTAGGCAAAAAGCAAGAGAGGAAGAGAGAGAGAGAGAGAGAGCAAACTCACAGGCGGACCCAAATTGGAAATCTGCGCGCACGCGCGTCCCCAGCTGGACGAAATGACGACTGCGCGCCTTACCGCAAGCGGAAACAATGGAAGGGGAAGGCGAAACAAAGCGACAAGACAAATAAGGCAGAAAAAACAATATTCAAAAGCCCAAACGCAAATTGAATACATCAATGACGAAACGCAGACCCGTACGGAACAAGACGCGGAGCCGCGCCGAGCAGGACAGGAGGAAGGACGGAGCAGTACGGAGTACGGAGCAGTACGGAGCAGCACGAACAGAATTAGGGGAGTCATGTAATGACTTATTCCCCATATCCTAAGATGGGGTTCTTGTTATTACTTGGACGCCTCCTACTCCCTCTCCCTCCTCCTCTTTCCTCCTCCCCTCCTGTTGGACTTACTCATACTCAGACTTGCTCATACTCAGGCTTACTCATACACAGACTTACTCATACTCAGACTTACTCATACTCAGACCTACTCATACTCAGACTTACTCACACTCAGACATACTCATACACAGACTTACTCATACACAGACTTACTCACACCCAGACGTACTCATACACAGACTCACTCATACCCAGACTTACTCATACACAGTATTAGTCATACTCAGACTTCGCTTGGAGAGCAGATTGTGAGGATGTCTCAGGCGGGGCGCTGGTTTCAGCACCCCTAAGGGGAGCCGCCAGGGGTGTTTGCACGGGCTCGTTCGCGGCCATTTTGTGGGTATGTCTCAAGCGGTTTGCTTGTTTCTGGGCCCAACATCCTTCGCTTGGAGAGCAGATTGTGAGGATGTCTCAGGCGGGGCGCTGGTTTCAGCACCCCTAAGGGGAGCCGCCAGGGGTGTTTGCACGGGCTCGTTCGCGGCCATTTTGTAGGGATGTTTCAAGCGGTTTGCTTGTTTCTGGGCCCAACATCCTTCGCTTTCGGAGCAGATTTGGAGGATGTCTCGAGCGAGGCGCTCATTTCCCCCCCCAGGTGGGCCAGATTTTGAGGATGTCTCGATAGGTTTGCTTGTTTTCGTGGCCAGGCTCGTGGCCCTGAGGGGAGCCGCCAGGGGTGTTTGCACGGGCTCGTTCGCGGCCATTTTGTGGGGATGTCTCAGGCGGTTTGCTTGTTTCTGGGCCCAACATCCTTCGCTTTCGGAGCAGATTTGGAGGATGTCTCGAGCGAGGCGCTCATTTTCACCCCCCAGGTGGGCCAGATTTTGAGGATGTCTCGATCGGTTTGCTTGTTTTCGTGGCCAGGCTCGTGGCCGTAAGGGGAGCCGCCAGGGGTGGTTGCACGGGCTCGTTCGCGGCCATTTTGTGGGGATGTCTCAGGCGGTTTGCTTGTTTCTGGGCTCAACATCCTTCGCTTTCGGAGCAGATTTGGAGGATGTCTCGAGCGAGGCGCTCATTTTCACCCCCCAGGTGGGCCAGATTTTGAGGATGTCTCGATCGGTTTGCTTGTTTGGGTGGCCAGGCTCGTGGGCGCAGATTCTTCTCAGGATGCCACAGGAGGCTCCAACAGGCTCCAGGAGGCCCCAGGAGACCACATGAGGTCCCAGGAGGCATCAGGAGGCCACAGAAAAACTCAAGAGGCCACAGGATGTCCCAAGAGGCTCCAGGAGGCCCCAGGAAGCTCCAGAAGGCCTCAGGAAACCACAGGAGGCCCCAGGAGGCAACAGGAAGCGCCAGGAGGCCTCGGAAGGCAACAGGAGGCCCCGAGAGGCCCCAGGAGCAGGAGGCCTCAGAAAGCAACAGGAGTGGCTCCAATCCCATGTGTTTTACGTATGCTCCTATCGATTGGGCCTTACCTGGAGCACGATTCTTTGATGTTCTACGTATGTTTCTATAGATGGTCCTTCTCCTGTGTACACAATCCTAAATGTTTTATTCAAGTTCCTATATATTGGGCCTCTCCTGGGGCACGAGTCCTTGGTGTTTTACGCGTGTTCCTATAGATTGCCCTTCTCCTGTGGCTCTAATCCGCAATGTTTTATGTACGTCTGTTGCTATAGATTGCGCCTCTCCTGGGGCACGAAACCTTCCTAGGAGGTCCCAGGAGGTCCCAAGAGGCTCCTGGAGACCCCAGGAAGCCCCAGTAGGGTTCAGGAGGCCCCAGGAGGCCCCAGGCTCATGCACAGAGACGCGCTTGTAGGCTCATTCACACTCCAATTCATTCGCAATTAGATTGATGTCCAGACCGTCACAACTGAAGCCCGTTAATATTCGAAAGCTCTTGCGCCTAGACATTCACGGCGGACAGGTCCATGCGAGTAGATGCACATATGGGGAGCTCCACGCAGTGAATAATTGAGGTCCCCAGGATCGGCCACGTAACCTTATGGGCAGCCTTGACAGCTAACGCGATCAAATGTAGACCTCGACCCTGTGCGAAGAGAGTGGGTAAATTACCCTATCGCTACGCACAGTCGGGGACGTCCCCGACTGTGCGTAGCGATAGGGTAATTTACCCACTCTCTTCGCACAGGGTCCTCATTTATTTCGGACGTGACGTTGTTTCACCGCCGCCCCTCGGGGGCGTCACCAGTTACGTGGCCGATCCTGGGGACCTCAATAAGTCCTTGAGTGATGTTCCGTACTGCTCCGTGCTGCTCCATATCCTGCTCCGTATCCTGCCCCCTAACCTCGCCCCCGTCGTCACCTTCTCCGTGACCTCGTGACCGTCGTCATCGTGATCGTCGTAGTCGTCCTCGTAGTCGTGGTCGTCGTCGTTCCCGACGTAGTCGTAGTCGTCGTGATCGTCGTGATCATCGCAGTCGTGACCATCTTCGTCGTAGTCGTCGTACTCGTCGTAGCCACTGTAGTCGTCGTAGTCGTCGTCGTAGTCGTGGTATTCGTCGTAGTCGTAGCCGCAGTAGTCGTAGACGTCGTCGTCCTGGCCGTCATGCTCGTAGTCGTCGTCGTGATCGTAGTCGTGGTCGTCGTGACCGTCGTTGTCGTGATCGTCGTAGTCGTCGTCGTCGTCGTCGTCGGCCTTGTCGTAGTCGCAATCGTCATAGTCGTAGTAATCGTCGTAGTCGTGACGGTCGTCGGTCGTTAGTCGTTGGTCGTCATCCGTTGGTCGTCGGTTTTCGTCGATCGTGGCCGGTCGTTGATGCTGGTCGTCGGTCGTCGCGTCGTGTTCAGAGGGTCGTCGCCGTCACCATCGACGGTCGTCAATCGTTGGTCGTGACTCGTTGGTCGTCGTCGATCGTCGTCGGTCGTTGATGTTCGTCGTCGTCCGTCGTCGCGTCGTGTTCTTAGGGTCGTCGGCGTAGTGGTCGTCATGATCGTGGTCGTGGTTGTCGTTGTTGTCGCAACGACGCTACCAATTATTCACTGCGTGGAGCTCCCCATATGTGCATCTACTCGCATGGACCTGTCCGCCGTGAATGTCTAGGCGCAAGAGCTTTCGAATATTAACGGGCTTCAGTTGTGACGGTCTGGACATCAATCTAACTGCGAATGAATTGGAGTGTGAATGAGCCTCAGTAGTACAAGCGCGTCTCTGTGCATGAGCCTGGGGCCTCCTGGGGCCTCCTGAAACCTACTGGGGCTTCCTGGGGTCTCCAGGAGCCTCTTGGGACCTCCTGGGACCTCCTAGGAAGGTTTCGTGCCCCAGGAGAGGCGCAATCTATAGCAACAGACGTACATAAAACATTGCGGATTAGAGCCACAGGAGAAGGGCAATCTATAGGAACACGCGTAAAACACCAAGGATTCGTGCCCCAGGAGAGGCCCAATATATAGGAACATGAGTAAACCATTTAGGATTGTGTACACAGGAGAAGGACCATCTATAGAAACATACGTAGAACATCGAAGAATCGTGCTCCAGGTAAGGCCCAATTGATAGGAGCATACGTAAAACACATGGGGTTAGAGCCACTCCTGTTGCCTTCTGAGGCCTCCTGCTCCTGGGGCCTCTCGGGGTCTCCTGTTGCCTTCCGAGGCCTCCTGGCGCTTCCTGTTGCCTCCTGGGGCCTCCTGTGGTTTCCTGAGGCCTTCTGGAGCTTCCTGGGGCCTCCTGGAGCCTCTTGGGACATCCTGTGGCCTCTTGAGTTTTTCTGTGGCCTCCTGATGCCTCCTGGGACCTCATGTGGTCTCCTGGGGCCTCCTGGAGCCTGTTGGAGGCTCCTGTGGCATCCTGAGAAGAATCTGCGCCCACGAGCCTGGCCACCAAAACAAGCAAACCGATCGAGACATCCTCAAAATCTGGCCCACCTGGGGGGTGAAAATGAGCGCCTCGCTCGAGACATCCTCCAAATCTGCTCCGAAAGCGAAGGATGTTTGGCCCAGAAACAAGCAAACCGCCTGAGACATCCCCACAAAATGGCCGCGAACGAGCCCGTGCAACCACCCCTGGCGGCTCCCCTTAGGGCCACGAGCCTGGCCACGAAAACAAACAAACCGATCGAGACATCCTCAAAATCTGGCCCACCTGGGGGGTGAAAATGAGCGCCTCGCTCGAGACATCCTCCAAATCTGCTCCGAAAGCGAAGGATGTTGAGCCCAGAAACAAGCAAACCGCCTGAGACATCCCCACAAAATGGCCGCGAACGAGCCCGTGCAACACCCCTGGCGGCTCCCCTTAGGGCCACGAGCCTGGCCACCAAAACAAGCAAACCGATCGAGACATCCTCAAAATCTGGCCCACCTGGGGGGTGAAAATGAGCGCCTCGCTCGAGACATCCTCCAAATCTGCTCCGAAAGCGAAGGATGTTGGGCCCAGAAACAAGCAAACCGCCTGAGACATCCCCACAAAATGGCCGCGAACGAGCCCGTGCAACCACCCCTGGCGGCTCCCCTTAGGGGTGCTGAAACCAGCGCCCCGCCTGAGACATCCTCACAATCTGCTCTCCAAGCGAAGGATGTTGGGCCCAGAAACAAGCAAACCGCCTGAGACATCCCCACAAAATGGCCGCGAACGAGCCCGTGCAAACACCCCTGGCGGCTCCCCTTAGGGGTGCTGAAACCAGCGCCCCGCCTGAGACATCCTCACAATCTGCTCTCCAAGCGAAGAGATGTATGACTAATACTGTGTATGAGTACGTCTGGGAGTGAGTCTGTGTATGAGTCTGTGTGTATGAAGTCTGTGTATGAGTATGTCTGAGTGTGAGTAAGTCTGAGTATGAGTAGGTCTGAGTATGAGTAAGTCTGAGTATGAGTAAGTCTGTGTATGAGTAAGTCTGAGTATGAGCAAGTCTGAGTATGAGTAAGTCCAACAGGAGGGGAGGAGGAAAGAGGAGGAGGGAGAGGGAGTAGGAGGCGTCCAAGTAATAACAAGAACCCCATCTTAGGATGTGGGGAAAAAACAAAAAACTGTTCATCATCGATAATTGTGCGGCGTCGTACCGGAACGGCGACGCAACAGCTCCAACTGGAAATGCACGGTTTCTCAACGGCACGGCGCAGCACGCGCGGCGTCGTAACGGCACGGCGTCGTTCGTCGCGTCGTCGTTCTCCTCCTTCTCCTCCTCCTCCTCCTCCCTATTGCCGTCGGTCCTGTTCCCGTCCTCGCGCTTCGGACGTCCCTAGTCGTGCTCTCGTGCAATGCGATGCGGTGCGCTGCGCCGCCATGCAATGCCATGCCTTGCGCTGCAATGCTTTCACGTGCAATGCTTGCCCACGAAATGCCACGCCATGCTATGACATGTCGCGCACTGCCGTGCTTCTTTGCACCATGCTATGCCATGTTATTTCATTTCGTGCATGTACCCTTTCGGGTCCATTGCCCTGTTCGCCATCCAGCTTCGAATGCAGAGTGGGGGATCTGCGCAATGGTAAGGGATGGGAAGGAGCGATAGACCGCCATATAAGACGTGAGCGGAGCTAGCTTGTACCCCCCCTTCCTCTATCCGTAAGGGAAGATCTCCTCCTCCTCATCCTGTTTCACCTCCCCCCCATGATCCGCCTTCACGAACTTGCCCCTCTTCTCCACCTCGTCAATTTTTGCCAAGCTCGGAAGCGCGGGATCTTGGAGCATCTGGGCTGTCTCCGCCGCGCGAATCAAGAGGTCGCCGCGCTAGACAAAAATCACGAGAGGAAGAGAGAGAGAGAGAGAGAGCAAAGTCAAAGGCGGACTCAAGTTGAAAATCTGCGCGCACGCGCGGGACGAAACGACTGCGCACCTTACCGCAAGCTGCGAAATTGGAAGGGGAAGGCGAAACGAAGCGACAAGACAAATAGGGAATAAAAACAAGATACAGAAGCCCAAACACAAATGGAATACATCAATGGCGAAACGCAAACCATACGGAACAATACGCGGAGCCGCGCCGAGCAGGACAGGAGAAAGAACGGTTCAGTATGGAGCAGTACGGAGCAGCACAAATAGAATTAGGGGAGGCATGCAAGGTCTTATTGAGGTCCCCAGGATCGGCCACGAAACCAGCGTGAAGAATATCATTACAGTTATCAGCACCACCATCACCACCATCTTTATCGCCGCTGCTGCATCCGCACTCTTCATGACAGGAAAAAAGGCGTTACGACAAAGACAGTTTTTTTTCGGGCGGCGTTCTGGCGCCGCCGTGCCGTTGCGACAACGGCGGCCGCGAACAGCGCGGACAGTCCGTACTCCTCCACAGCAGTACGAAGCAGGACGCAGGAGCAGAACGGAGCAGCAACGAGCAGTACGGAGCAGTCCGGAGTAGCACGGAGCAGTACAAAGCAGTCCAGAGCAGTCTGGAGTAGCACGGACAATACGGGGCAGAACGGAGCAGTACGGAGCAAGACGGAGCAGTACGGAACAGCAAAGAGCACGACGGAACAGTCCGGAGCAGTTTGGATCAGCACGGACGGTACGGAGCAGCACGGAGCAGCACGGAGCAGTACGGAGCAGAACGGAGTAGTACAGAGCAATACGGAGCAGTACGGAGCAGTACGGATAGTCCGTACTGCTCCGTACTGCTCTTCCGTGCTGCTCCGTGCCGCTCCGCCGGCGACGGCGCCGACGGTGGCGACCACGACGACGACGACCACGACGATGACGACGACGCCGACGATGGCCACGACGACGACGACGACGACGACGGTGGCGGTTACGACGTCGACGACATCGGCGGCGACGAGACGACGGGTGGCGACGGATCGATGGCCCAGGGCGGGGCCCCGTGGAGGCTTGGCAGGCGACGGCAACGACGGCGGCGACCACGACGACGACGTCGAACACGACGACGGCCACGACAAAGACGACGACGTTGACGACCACGCTGACGAGGAAGACGACGACGACGACGACGACGACGACGGGGACGACGACGACGACGACGACGACGACGACGACGACATCGGCAGCGAAGACGGCGGCGACGACGACGAGGACGACGGTGGCGGATCGGCGGCCCAGGGCGGGGCCGCGTGGAGGCCCAGCAGGATCGAGGTCGTCGTCGTCGTCGCGATGTTCGTCTTCGTCGTGGTCGTATTCGTCACGGTCATCATGCTCGCAGTCGTCGTCGTGTTCGTAGTCGTTGTCTTGGTCGCAGTCGTGACCGTCGTCATCGCGATCGTCGTAGTCGTCCTCATAGTCGTGGTCGTGATCGTCGTCCTCATAGTCGTCGTAGTCGTCGTGGTCGTCGTAATCGTCACAGTCGTGACCATCTTCGTCGTTGTCGTACTCGTCGTAGCCACTGTATCATCGTAGTCGTCGTCGTAGTCGTGGTAGTCGTCGTGGTCGTAGCCGCAGTAGTCGTAGACGTCGTCCAGGCCGTCATGCTCGTAGTCGTCGTCGTGGTCGTAGTCGTGGTCGTCGTCGTGACCGTCGTTGTCGTGATCGTCGTAGTCATCGTCGTTGTCGTTGTCGTCGTCGTCGGCCTTGTCGTAATCGCAATCGTCGTAGTCGTGGTAATCGTCGTAGTCGTGACCGTCGTCGGTCGTTAGTCGTTGGTCGTCACCCGTTGGTCGTCGGTCGTCGTCGATCGTGGCAAGTCGTTGATGTTGATCGTCGGTCGTCGCATCGTGTTCAGAGGGTCATCGCGGTCACCGTCGACAGTCGTCAATCGTTGGTCGTCACTCGTCGGTCGTCGTCGATCGTCGTCGGTCGTTGACGATCGTCGTCCGTCGTCGCGTTGTGTTCTGAGGGTCGTCGGTGTCGCGGTCGTCGCCATCGTGGTCGCAGCTGTCGTTGTTGTCGCAACGACGCCGCCCAGAAAAAATTTAGCATCAACGGTAATTGCGCGGCGTCGTACCGGAACGGCGACGCAACAGCTCCCACTGGAAATGCACGGTTTCGCGACGGCACGGCACAGCACGCGCGGCGTCGTAACGGCACGGCGTCGTTCGTCGCGTCGTCGTTCTCTTCCTTTTCCTCCTCCTCCTCCTCCTCCTCCTCCCTATTACCGGCGTTCCTGGCCCCGTCCTCGCGCTTCGGTCGTCCTTAGTCGCGCTCTCGTGCAATGCGATGCGGTGCGCTGCACCGCTATGCAATGCCATGCCTTGCGCTGCAATGCTCTGCCACGCAACGCTTGCCTACGAAATGCCACGCGATACTATGACATGCTACGCAATGCCGTGTTTCTCTGCAACATGCTATGTACCATGTTCGTTATATGGCTTCGAATGC
Organism: Prorocentrum cordatum; assembly: GCA_963575745.1. NCBI lineage: Eukaryota > Dinophyceae > Prorocentrales > Prorocentraceae > Prorocentrum > Prorocentrum cordatum. The sequence goes on from CAUYUJ010001381.1 coordinate 535,841, forward strand.
AGAAGGGGATCTGCGCAATGGTAAGGGCTGGGAAGAAGCGATAGAACGTCATATAAGACGTGAGCGGAGCTAGCTTGTACCCCTCCCCCTTTAATCCGTAAGGGATGACCTTCTCCTCATCCTGTTTCACCTCCTCCCCATGATCCACCTTCACGAACTTGCCCCCCCCTCAACCTCGTCAACTTTTTGCTGAGGTCCTGAAGCGCGTGCTCTTGACGCATCTGGGCTGTCTCCGCCGCGCGAATGCAGAGGTCGCCGCGCTAGGCAAAAAGCAAGAGAGGAAGAGAGAGAGAGAGAGAGCAAACTCACAGGCGGACCCAAGTTGGAAATCTGCGCGCATACGCGTCCCCAGCTGGACGAAATGACGACTGCGCACGTTACCGCAAGCGGAAAAAATGGAAGGGGAAGGCGAAACAAAGCGACAAGACAACTAAGGCAGAAAAACAAGATACAAAAGCCCAAGCGCAAATTGAATACATCAATGACGAAACGCAGACCCGTACGGAACAAGACGCGGAGCCGCGCCGAGCAGGACAGGAGGAAGGACGGAGCAGTACGGAGTACGGAGCAGCACGGAGCAGCACGAACAAAATTAGGGGAGTCATGTAATGACTTATTGAGGTTCCCAGGATCGGCCACGTAACACCAGGGGTTGATCAACCGAGAGTTCGACTGTCACGCTCTAAGGTGGTAATTGGAGCTGGGGCTCATATGATGGGTTGATTATGTTTGCATCGGGCTTGGGTTAGTAGCAAAGGACTCGCTGGCGTTCGGATGTTTGTTGGCGTAGACACGCAGTTAAAACGCCGCCCATATGTTGAGACCTCAGAGTGTTTTCAAGAGGATACTGGTCCTGGTTCCCGCTCTTCGGAGCAGCGTGCTGGCAAGCCTAGAACGTAGTCCGAGTCCTCGGGCAGTGGCGGGGCATCACGCTGCCGCAGCGCCTGCACCCTGACGGCCGTTCTCTGGGAATCAGCGTTGTCAACATCAATCGCTCTCGTGCCAAGCTTGCCAGCGGCCTCCAGCGCAGTCCTGAGTTTACCGTTCCGCTTGGCCAGCATTTGGTTGCGGTACTTGAGCTCATCGATTTCTTTCAGGGCAGATTCCAAGCGCCTCTTCAACCCCTCCTTCGTGTACTCGCGACGGACACGGGGCGCTGGTTTGGGTTTGGGAATGGCTTTCGGGGCCATGGCGGGCGCAGGCTGAGAGCGCAGAGCGGGAGGCCTGGGGGCACAGTGTGCAACAACACCTGTTGCCAAAACGGCAGTGGCACATGCGACGAGATGACGGATGCCTTGCCCCGATCGGTTTCTTCCTCTTGGTATTTCGCCTCCTCGTCCTCCTCCTCCTCATCCTCCTCCCCATCCTCATCCTCCTCATCCCCCTCCTCCTCGCGTCTTCCTCATCCTCGCCATCATCCCCCCTCCCGTCACCCTCGTCCTCGGCATGATCCCCCGTTGCTTTCGGAGCATGGGGGGCGGCCCGCGGTGGAAACAAAAGTTGCTTATCTCTGAGACCGCGCCGCGCCAAGCTGCGTAGCGATCCCTTCGACACTCAGCATTCAGCCCTCACCCCCCACCCTTCCGAACCTCGACCCTTGGAGCCCGCTCCTACCAAGTAGGGTCGAGGGAGAGATCTAGGGTCGAGGCTCGGAAGGGGTCGAAGGCTGCGAGGACCGAAGGAGGAGGGAGAAGGATGGGGGGGGAAAGAGGGGGAGAAGGATCATCATCAGCAGCAGCAGCAGAAGGATGTGAGAATGAGTCTGAGGATGAAGTTCGAAGCTGTGTGGATCGCCCACTCCGTGGTCGATACCACGGGCTAAAAAATGGGCGCCAATGGGATCCTCCTCCTCTTCCTCCTCTCTCCTCCTCCTTCCTCCTCATCCTCCTCCTTCTCCCCTGTCTAGCTTAGCCCTCGCCTCTCCCGGCCCCGAGGCGGCGCCGGCGCCTGGGCGCCATCCGCCGGCCGGGGCCGCCGTCGAGGGGCAGGCCGGTGCCGCCCGGGCGCCTGGGCGCCATCCGCGTCGAGGGCCAGGCCGCTGCCGCCTGGGCGCCAGCCGCCAGGCCAGGCAGGCCGCCGACGACCTGGGGGCCGGCGGGGCCTGCCTGGGCGGCCGGGGGGGAGGGAGAGGAGGAGGTGGAGGAGGAGGAGGAGGAGCAGGAGGAGGAGGAGGAGGAGGAGGAGGAGGAGGAGGAGGTGGCAATGGCGTCGGCGGGGTCAACGATGGCGGCGACGGCAACGTCGACGACGACGACGACGACGACGACGACGACGAAGGTGATGTGACTTCAGGGCCCCTTAGAAATCACAGACGACGACGACGACGACGGCGACGGCGACGGCGACGGCGACGACGACGACGACGGTCATGCGACGTCGAAGTCGCATCCGGGCGTTTTTGTCGCCCTCTCTGGGCGTCCGACAAGGCCCCTCGTGGCCACGGCTGGGTCCGCTTCGAGAATCTGCCCCAGGAGGCCCCGGCGGCGACGACGACGACGGCGACGGGCCCTCTCCACCTCCTCCTCCTCTCCTCCTCCTCCTCCTCCTCCTCCTTTTCTCTTTCACCCTCCTGCTCCCGATCTTCTCGTCTCTGCGAGGGGCAGAGCACTGGCTTGTGCGCTGTGCTATGCCATGAACTTGTTATGTTATGTTGTAGTATGGTCTGCTATAGTCTGCTATGGTACGATGCGATGCTATGCCATTCTCTGCCATGCCATGCTATTATGATGCAAATATGCTATCATATGGCACGGTCTGCTGCGCTACGGGGTTATACCATGCAAACAATGATATCGTATGTTATAGCATGGTCTGGTATGTTATTGTATGCTGTGATGCTACAATAAGCATTGCGCTATTGCTATGGATGTTAATGAATGCTACAATGCATGCTACCATTATTGCTAGTGCGATGATATGCTTTGCGAAGCTTTGCTATGCGATGCTATGTGATGCTTTGCTATGCAACGCTTTGCTCTGTTATGCGATGCTTGCGATGCTTTGCCATGATGCCTGGAGTTGCCGCCCCGCCGCCCCGTCTATGGGCAGCGCAGGGAGGAAGAAGGAGGGGGGGGCGGAGGAGGGAAGAGGGCCCCGAGGGTCTTCGAGGGTTCCGCGGGTCTCCAAGCGGTCCGAGGGTGTCCAAAGATTTGCCTGGGGGGCCGGCTCGGTTCCAGCCTTTTCGGTTTGGGCGCCCGGGCCGGTTTCGCCTCGCCAGTTCGGTTCGACGCGGCCGGTCCGGTTCTGACCGGTTCGGTTTGGAGTCCGGTTCGCGCGGTTCGGTTCGTTCGGCCGCCGGCTCCCGGTTGCCAGTTCGGTTCAGACCCTTCCTGTTACTCACTACTCACTACTCACTAATCACTACTCGCCACCCACTACTCACTACCCATCATTCACTACCCACTACTCATTACTCCCTACTCCCTACTCCCTACTCACTACTCGCTACTCGCTACTCACTACTCAGTACTCAGTACTCGCCACTCACTACTCACTTATCAGTACACACTACTCATTATTTACTACTCACTACTCCCCACTCCCTACTCCCTACTCCCGACTATCCACGCACTACCCACTACTCACTACCCAATACTCACTACTCACTACGCACTAGGTCACTACTCACTACTCACCACTCCCTACTCCCAACTCCGCACTCCCTACACGAAGGGGGGAGAGGTCCGACCCCCCCCCCCTCTTTCCAGCGCCAAGGAGGGGAGGCCCCCCCCCCCCCCCCCCCCCCCTTCTCCTCCTTAAGAGGGCGAGGGGGTCCGGACCACCCCTCCCCTCCCCCCTCGTAGGGGTGTGTGGGGGGGGGTTCTGGGCCCCCCCCCCCTTTTTTAGTGTGTTCAGGGAGATCCACTGGCGCACTTTCTCTGTTTTGCATTTGCGCTCGCCACTGCGCGGAAGGCTGGCCGGTCGGCTGGGGGAATTGCTGCTGACGCGGCGATGCTTTTTGCTGTTGTGCCGCCCTTGCTTCCCCCAGCCCGTGCGGGCGCCGCTTCATCTCGACCTGTCTTGCTCTCTCCCCCCCCCCTCTCCCCTGGTGGGCGGCCGCTCTGGCGCAGGTTTGCGCCGGCTGCGGCTGTTTTCAGAACGGCGTCGCCGCGGCGAGCCTTTCGGCTTTCGCGATTTCGCCTCCTGAGGCACGAAGAAGCACTCGCGAAGCAGGTGCCGCAGTGGGACCTGCGCCGCCGCCGACGCCCGACCCCGCGGCGCTCCGTGGGCGGAGGCGGCCGACATGGGCATGTGGCAGGTGCGCTGCTAGTGCCAACTGGGCATCGCGGATCCGTTGTCAGTGCGGGAATGAAGCCCCCATGCGGATCAAGAAGCAGGCCTGGGAAAAGCACGACAGCGCCCAGAGTGGCCGCGACAGCGGCGGCGGTTCCATGTCCAAGAAACAACGGAACGAGACCGCGAAGAAGCTTGCCGAGCTGGAGAAGATGCTGCGCTCGCACATCAGCACGGCACCGAGTCCGAGTGCAGCAACTGGGGCCGCGCCAAGTTCAGGGAAGGCGCCGACGCCAGCACCCTGGGCGACAGCTCCCCCAGCCCCCTCTGCTTCGGCCCAGCCGATTGCAGAAACGGGCGATGACAAGATCAAGCGCGAGAAGTTGGCGGCTCAGCTCAGTATGTATGAGAACGCTCTCAAGACGTTGCCAGGTACGGAGGATGACCCAATGCGCCTGGCCACTGCGTCGAAGATCAAGGATCTTCGTGGTCAACAGAGAGCACTATGTGCACCCGATATTGCCTACCGCAGGTCGGCGCAGGATCTGAGCGAGGCCAAGCTGCAGAAGGACAAGCTGCAGAAGGATATTGACACGAAGACGGCCCAGCTCACGGTGCTTCAGGAGCCCCTTGAGGCCAAGAAAGTGCAACTACAGGCCAAATTCGTGGAGACCACAGCGTTGGAAGCAGAACGCAAGCGTGCTGCTACCGCCATGGCTGAGAGCAAAGAGACTGACCCTGCTGAGACGATCCATGTTTTCGATCTTACCGCGGACGAGGTGAATGATGACGAGGCCGAACATTTTCTACAGTCCGCCCAGTGGACCTCCATCCTCACGGCGATCCTGGAGAAGCTCAAAGCCAACAACTTGAAGAATGATAAGGCAACTGCTGCAGGTGATGATGATCGGCAACCTGATGTTCCAATGCCTGGGACCCCTGATACTGCCAGGCGTTCCTTTGATGAGCTGAGTGAAGATAAACAGCGCCAAGTGTTCGAGCCCAGCAGAGGGGATGATTTCAGCAAGTTTGCAGGCTGTCTGCGACAGGTGGCCAAGAAACAAGGTACTTCCTGACGAGAACCACAGTGCACGAAACAGGTGGGCACCGATCTGATTTTGTTCCTGTAAGAGTCACTGGACTAAGGCCAGGCCCTTGCCGTCGCCCACAGCGCACAGAACCCACCATCGGCGGTTTGTACACGTTCGAGTCACTAAATGAGGGTGGTGGCAAGGACACCATTCAAAGTAAAATATATCGGTCTCTGGTGCATGTGCTATTGTTACAAGAAATAGGTTACCATGATGATGATATTGAGTCCTTCTACACGTGGTGTTCGGTGCGGGGGTGGAAAGTCATGGCATTACCAGCGCGCGCTGGTCGTGGGCATGCAGTATCAGCAGGCGTAGCAGTGCTTGTTCGAAGTGATCTAGGGCTCCGTGCACCGCCAGACAATCCCACGCAGATTGTGCCTCGGCGTTGTCAGCATGTCGTAGTTGACCTGCCTGGCTGGCCTGCCATCCATGTGATAAATGCTTACCTCAAGGACTCCCTGGGACCAGGAGGCATCAACAGCGAGATATTATCGAAGATGGGAATGGTGTTCAATAGTGTGACGTCGCCCTGCGTTGCAGGTGCTGGCTGGAACATGCAGGGTGCAGAGCTTCAGGCGCCTGGTTTCCCTCGGCTGGCGTATATCACCCTTGCAGTTCCGAAGCAGATCACCCTCAGAGCTGGCGCAGGGTCGACAACGACAGGCTACTTTGCGATGAATGACCAGATGCTTTGTGGTTTCCGCGGGGTCAAGGCCGATATGCGATGGAGTCGACGCCATCGCCGACTTGTGCCCATGCAGGTAGTGGGCAGCGGTAGGAAGATCAAGAATTTTATGCACATGGTCACGCCGCCGCTTCCAGTCGAGAAGGTCATTGGGCCAATGCGGGCTGAGGCAGATTGGCAAACACATGGCGCGCTGGCTCAAGCATGCGTTGGCATGGCAAGCGACGGCTCCAGTGATGCGGCGGTGGCATGGACTCTAATGTCGCGAGTTCGGGCACGTTTCGCAGTCAGGGTCGCTCGAGAGGTTGCTCATGCAACTGGATGCGACCTTCCTGAGGCTGGTGCTTTCGGGAGGACACTTCATCCACGATGGGTTGGCGTTGAGTACTCTGAGCAGCCGACCCCCATGTTGAAGACAGTTGCAGAAGGATGGCAGCGGATGGCTCATAGCTTGTTTACGATTATGCTGCTGTATCGCGGTACGGACCACATGGAGGCATGCTCTGAGGAGATCACTACGTTTCTCACGATGCAGTAAATCGGGCAAGGCTTAAGTTTTCGGCTGGATTCCACGGTCCGACAGGCCCGCGTGGAGGTGGGCAGGATCCCGATGGATGTTGAAACGATAAGGCAGCTTACCGAGGATATTTCAGAGGATGTTGAGTGCGCCCAAAAGGCGATGCACAAGGATGCCAGTGAGACGTGGGCCGGCTGGTGTCTAGAAGCATAGGCCAAAGGGTCACGTACCCTGCATGCATTGACGAAAGCCAAAGCATTTCCAGTTCCTGCAGTTTCTCAAGGCAATGTAATCTCAGGCAGTCCGATTGAGGTTGTTCAGGGCGAAGTTGATGCGTGCCGAAAACTCTGGCGAGCTGCAGACAGACCACAGCTGGCTTGGGTACCAGATCGAAGCGCATGCCCGAGGCTAACGCCATCAGAAATTCGGAAGGTGGCCAATACTTTCCCGAAAGGAACGGCGTCTTCCTTTGATCATTTTCACCCCCGCCACGCTCTGTTTCTTGGGGGTGCGGGTCTGGAAGTTCTAAGCTTGATCTGGGAGGCCTCGGAGGCGATCGGACTGCTGCCGAAACAGTTGCGCTGGATCCAGATGCCCATGCTAGGCAAGCCCGCGGGAGGAAATCTGCTCATCAGATTGTACGCGGGCATGTATCGTATATGGCAGCGAGCGCGACGGTGGATGCTGCAGGGTATTTCTAACAGTTTTGATCGCTAGTACTGGGGCGCCTCCAAAGGGCGATCAGCTGTAGATTGCGCCTGGGTCCAGGCCACGCGCGCTGAAGCTGACCGCATGCAAAGTAAGCATTCCGTTCTGTGGGTGATCGACAGGTCCAAGTATAATGAGTCAATTCCTCTGCAGGAGCTCAAGTGGAAGTGTCTCCAACTAGGCGTACCCGCGTGCTGGCTCAAGCTGGTCTACAACGCATGGTGTGCGCCAAGAATTATTCGTCGTGGGCGGCGCCATGCTGTTGAACCATTGTATGCAAGGCATGGGCTGCCCGCTGTTGGCGGTTATGCAGATATTGTGATCAAGATTCATGCTGTGGCTGCCATTGACAGTTTCCTGGCTCGGTGCCCAGCAGTTGAGTTCCTCAACTACATCGATGGCAGTGCAATTGGTGCTTCGTCCTCGGATGCTGACATAGCGAAGATCACTGCGATAGAGGCGATGGTCAATTTTCAGGAGATGTCTGAACAGCTCAGCGCCAAGCTGAACTTTGACACGGAATCCCTCATTGCGTCCTCGAAGGAGAGTGGCCACTCCGTGTGCGAGAGGCTCGGCATCCAGCCATCGGCAGTGAAGGGCAGCGCCACGTACCTGGGCGTGGACGAGACAGCAGGGAGGCGCAGGTCAGCTCCAAGAGCCAGGCCTAAGCAACAGGGCAGGTTCGTAGCAGCACAGCTCAGACTAAGGAAAGTGAAACGGTTTCGCCGATTGTTCAGGGGATGTGATAAGGACGCCCCTTCTTTTCCAAGGTTTCCCGAGCTGGAGTTTCACTGAGCAGTTTTGGAGTCGAAGTCACGGGTTTGAGTCTTGATGAATGGAAGGCCCACCAGCGGCTCCACTGCTGTGCTACTGCCCCTGCCCATGGAGGAGTGTCCATATTGGCGAAACTCGCCCTTGGGGGTGATCCGAGCTTTCGTTTAGCAGTGGCGCCAGCAGTACAATGGTGCCGGATGATTTGGTTTGCCACGACTCAGCCAGATAGAGCACTAATAAGCCGCCGTTCGGAGTTACTTCGGCTGTGGGATCTGGCGAGGCTTCCTTGCGCGAACGGTACTCGTGCTCTCGAGGGTGGGCTGGCAGGTAGAGGGGCCCTTGGGGTGGAGAGACCACAATGGTCTGATGGTTCATGTGGACCAGACCCCCCCAGCGCTCCTTGTAGACCAGCTCGAAATCAGCGTTCAACGGTTCCATGAACTTGAACTGGCAAGTAAGTTAGGTTACCCCCCAGGGCACAGGGCCACCTTTGATCTGATTAGATCACGTTTGGGGGCCAAAAAGCTCGAGGCCTCAGTCGGGAAGCACAATTTTTGATCAAGAGCCGTGGATGCAACGGGGTCGTGGACCGAAGAGAGAGGTCGGTTGGCGGGTTACGCGACGGACGGGGGGTGCTCTTGTGGAAGGGTCGACACGCTGCACCACAGACTATACACATGTACTAGGCAAGATGTGACTGATGCGCGCACCGAGGCAGAGGTGCCACCTGAGTTTATCCAAGCGGCTCTTGATGAGCCCATGCTTGAGATTTTTGCTCGCTGAATTTTTGTGTACTCCGGGATCGGGCTGCCAAAACCGAGTGCGTCGTCTGAGGTTGAGGTGTTGGGTGGCTCTGGCAGCCCGATCGATTTCGAGCCCGAAACTTTGGCTACCCTGTCCACGGATCCAATTTTGAGACTGGTCTCTGATGGTTCTTGTTCGAGGCCTCCCCTCCGTGCGCTCCAGCGAGCTGCGTGGGCGGCCGGGGTGCTAGCAGCGAGTGATCAGAACTCTGATCCAGTGGCAGTCATGCGTGGAGTAGTCCACGGTACTTTTCCACAGACCCCAGCGATGTCCGAACATGTGGCAATCGCGCTGCGCGGTCAGATAGCGAATAGACCAACGTTGCTAGCAGCAGATTGTCTCGCTGCGATCAGAGTGTTGCAGCAGCATGTTGATTGTCAGGTAGCAGCGAGCAGTGAGTCTGCAGGCGTCCGTTTGTTTGCTCAGTCTTTGGAAGGCACGCAGTTTGTACAGCAGGTACGACACGTCAAAGCGCACCGTTCTCAAGAGGAGATTCAAGCCCTCAGTGCAGAAGAAAAGGAGTTTGCTGCAGGAATTGCTCTGGTTGACTACTACGCAAAAAAGGCGGTGGACTTGCATGAGCAAGCAAGTCCTGCATTCCTTCAGTGTCTCGACCTCGCGGAAGTCAGAGCTATGAACTTCTGTAAGCTTGCAGGTCACATTCTCCCATTGTTCGACGTGTCTCCGACATGGCTCAGGAACGCCGCCCGCCGCAGGAACAATCGAGTGCGCCAGGACTGGCACGATTGGGAAGCTTTTCCTGAAATAGGCATGCGATGTCGGCGGTGTCTGATGCTGGGAGGAGATGATCAGTCGAAGCTAAGTCTCAATGATTGTAAAGGAGTCCCCACCAGCATTCAGCGTCTTCTCACGGACCCCATGGGTCACCTCGTCGCGGCGGCTGGCCTGCAGCTCGATGGCCCTCGTTCTGAGGTGCTTGGAGCTAAGGTTCATGAGTTCATGAGAAGCGGTGCTGGATCTGTTTAAGATGCGGGGGCTGGTCTCAAGGTAGAGTAATTCAGTTAGCTATCCCCTGTTTAAAAGTTGGTGAGCGCCCCACTAAGAAAGGCCAGGAGGTTTTGAACCGATATGCCCAGGGTAAGCCGCCGAACCGTCATGTTTGCGCGTTCCTGGGCCGTGGGGCGGTCATTCCTCGGTACCCTGTTTCGGTTTTGGAGCAGGCCCCCTCGGAGTCGGTCCCTGGCTTTACGGTGGTTCCTCGTGCGTTCTCGACTTCTGGGGATGCGCCGATGTTTGAACAGCGAATGGCTGCACTTCTCCAGCGAATTCGAGAGAAGGAAGCCCGACATTCTGGCTAGTGTAACTGATGCTGTCAGGACCTTAGTTCTGTGCACTTCCCTTTTTGGGCATTCCATTCCATTCCATCCCCCTGTTAGACCCGATTGGGGCTCCAGAGGGTTTTCTTGAGGATCGAGGCGCGTTGCGCAGCCCTCCATCCTCTGCGACGGCACGTACTTGGAGCACCAACGGTGTGTCTGGGAGGATTCGGGAAGGTAGTTTCATTTGCAGGGAAAGGGGTCTTCCAGGGGACTCGCCGCCGACATTGCAGTTGGCCCTTGCCAAGCGCGAGCAGAGTCGCCGCCGCCCCGCGGCGGGGCTCGCGGGGCAGCATTATTGGGCGACGACGGCGACCCGAGGAGTTCGCTAGCAGCGGTTTGAATTGTGCGCCCGTGCCTTTCTGCTTGCGTTTAGCTGGGGCGTTTTTTTTGTTGCGGGGGGGGCGCGGCGCCGTGGCCTAGGGGCGCTCTGCTCGCGCGCCGGCGCGCTGCAGGTTCAGCGCGTTGAGCAGCAGGAGGGGGGGCTCGAGCAGAACGGGAAGGCCGGCGCGGAAGAGGGCGAGGAGACTCGAAGGCGCGTGCGGAACCGATTCCAGCGCATGCGGACGTTCGACGGCGTGCCCTATTTATTGGAGTTAGGGGCGCGGAGGTGAGGCGAGTGAGAGTGCGGGGCAGGTTTGTCGGGCATTAGCGGATTGCTGGGCCGGCGTCTTTCGCGCCCAGACTGTGGGCGGGGAGTTGTGGCCAGAAATGTTGCGGCACTTTCAGTGGGCGAGTAATCTCTCGCCCGAGCTCCCGCCATAATCGCGCCTCAGCTTCGCAGGATCTGCCGCGCGGGTTCGTTGGAGGAGGAGTGCTGCCCCCGGGAAGGATTGACTGCCGTGCGCTGCCTGGCAGGTGGAAGGGGGGATTGAATTCATGCGTTCCGTTTATGAAGAGCTACGCGAGAATGGTGACAGTGCCGCGCCCCCCGCGAGCATGCGGGACATGCTTCTTCTTTCTTCCGAAGGGGTCGTGCCCAGACGACTCGAGCCACGGAGCCACTCGATCGGCGGACGCCGCGCGTCCGCTTGCCCTGTGCGACTCCGAAGCCAAGATCATGCCCCTTTGCGTTTGGTTCGCCGCTCGCGATATATATATATATATATATATATATAATATATATATATATATATATTATATATATATATATATATATGTCCACGCTGCACAAGGAGGGGCCGAAGGGGGAATGATCACATCCAATATCGTGATTGCCGATTGATGGGGCATCCGACAGCACCTAGGCGGCGCGCCGCACAGTTTGCGGTTACTTACTGATTTTGCTGCGGCGTTTCCATCGATTCATCTTGTCTGGATCTTGCAGGTGCTTGCCATGATGAGCGTACCCGTGCAATTCGTTGCGTTTGTTGCTGCCGTGCGCGCCGCCAACACTGGGACGGGTATGATGAGTGGGATGGTCACGGGGATTAGCAGTGATATCGGGGGGGGGAGTGAGGCAGGGCGATCCGTCCAGCGTGCGCCTCTTTGCGCTCGCTACTGACCCTGTGCTGTGGTGGCCGTTGCACCATGGGGGTCGGCACATGGACCGTATCTTGGCTTATTGTGATGGCCTGGCTTGTTATATTCCGAACGCTGTTTCGGGGTTGGGCCCGATGTTGGAGCTTCTGCGTCGGTTGGAGGGCTCTATCGGGCTGGCCTTTAATGCGCAAGATGTGTTTTGCTGATTCTGGGCGACGCTACTGTCGACAGGATGCGGGGGTTGGTAACTACGTTGGGGCCGAGGTTCAGCCAGCCTGTGGTTGCGAGGTTGGCGAAGTGTCTCGGGGTGAAGATAGGGCCCGGGGGGCCTCGGCACGCTTGGAATGAGGATGCCCCGGAGCTTCTGGACCGTGCTATGGACGTGAAACCGGCTGGTCCGGATCTCTCGCTGGCGCTCCGCGCGTTCCATGTTCGCTGCTTGTCACTTCTGCAAGATGTGCTGCAGTTCTATCCTCCGCCGATGGCTTTACTGGGCGATGTTAACAGCCGCGCTCAATGTTTGACCAACGGGCAACGGAATGCCACGCCGCGTGACTTGTTGGAGGGTTTGCACATCTGTGGAAGTGGAAGAGGATTCGAGCATGTGCCGCGCGTTAGTATTGCCGCTCGTGCGCGGCGCGCTGCTCATTGCCCTCGGCGCCGTGCGGTCTTGTCTGCCCTCGGGCGAATGCTGTATTGCACGAGATTTGAGGCGCTGGCGGAGGCACGGCATCACCTTTCGAACGGGGGGAGGCTCATGGTTTAATGCTCCCAATGCTCTTTTTGTTGCCACCGCTGGTTTTGCGTAAATCGATCCAGCGCAAGCTGTGCTCCTATCTCACGCGCATGTGTCCGAGCCCTGGCCGTGGTGCCCCCGGGATCCTCAAGGCTCGCATTGATAAGTGGCTCCCTGAGGTCCCTTTGCGTGCCATCCCTAATCTGCTTATGAGACTGCAGCATGTCATTAAGAAGACGAGCCCATACCTTGCGTTAACCCAGGTGCGGCTGGCCTGCAGAGGCCTTTGTACTTCTTGTCGCTTCAGGTCTGCGGCGAGGCGTTGCTTGTTTGTGTGCAGGGACGATTTGGGCCTACGATTGTCTACGACATTATTCGGTATGCCCCAAGATGCGGGATGTGCTTGGGTCTCGGGCTCGGACAGAATTACCACCGCATAGAAGGGACATGGTTGTCCGATATCCTGTTTTTGGTGCCTCGCCTCAGTCCTGAAGCAGACATCCGATATCTTGCGCTGTGCAATACCTTGTATGTTCTGCATAGCGCCTGGCGGCTTGGCGTCAGAATCGGGCCTCGACTGATATTTGAAGGAAGGTTTCGTTCCTTGTGCCGCAACACAGTATTAATTGTGCAGGCGGTGTGGGATCAAAGGCCTGGTTGATTTTGTTGCAGTTTGGGTGCCGCTGCGACTCATAGTACGCAGCGGCCACCCCGAAAGCCGGCCACTGGCTGGAACCGTGCCGCTAGGGAGGCGGCACGATCAACGCCGAACGTCTGGCCCCTGGGTCTCCTGGCCTCCCGAGACACCTTGCCCTCCCTAACAACAATTATCCAGGCGAAGGCCCCAACCATATGCAGTTGTGCATGCCGAAATTGTGAATATCTTCTTCGGTGGAGCTCCCTACGGGGCCACGAAGCGCTGCATTGGGTGGGGTGGCCCCATGGGGCCACGAAGCGTTGTACTGGGTGGAGGGGCCGCATGCGGGCGGTAGCACTAGGGCCTTCGATGGAGCTCCCTATGGGGCCACGAAACGGTATACTGGGTGGGTGGGGGGGC
>CAUYUJ010001381.1:554267-633482 GCA_963575745.1 Prorocentrum cordatum
CAGGATGGGCGGGCCCGGATTGACGGCCGCGCGCGATGTGCGCCGCGTCCCATATGTGCGCCGCGTCCCACTGCTGCCACATATTTCGCACCGTCGGCGACAAGGCAGGCCATGCTGAGAGGAAACAACGGAGACTTTGTATTGATTTTTTACAGTCAGGATGGGCGGGCCCGGATTGACGGCCGCGCGCGATGTGCGCCGCGTCATATTCCTGCCACGCTTTTCGCATCGTCGACGACAAGAAAGACGATGTTGAGAAGAAACACGGCCACTTTGTATGGATTTTTGACAGTCCGGATGGGAGGCCCCGGATCGGGTTGCTATCGGCCGGAATACGAGGTAGGTGGGGGTATATAGTAATAAGGAACAATGATAAACCCCTCCCCGAAGGGGAAGAAGGGGGGGTGGAAGAGGAACGGCTTTAAACCACGGGCGCCCAGAGGGCTGGTGGGATTCATCGTCGATCCCCAGGAAATTGCATGAAAACATGGGGAGTGGAGGGGAAGACTAAACTCCAGAAAGTATGGGAAACAATTTGGGGAATCCTGGGGTGCGTGTCTCTTGATTTGCGTGTTCTCGGGCTCCTTCAGAGGAGTGGGGGCGGGGGACGAAGAACAAAAAATTGCACGAGCACGCGCTCAAGGAGGCCTGCGCGGAAGAGTTGGGCCGGCGCTGGATCCCAGCGCGCGCCAGGGAAGGGGGGCCCGGCGCCAGTGGTGTCGACCTCTTCTCCAGGACCAGTTTGCCACCCCTAGTTGCCTTTTGGCGGCGTGGAGGTCCGTCCGAGCCCCCCCAGAGTCCACACCCAATGTTCACAAACCCACCGCCGCGACTCTTCCACGACGCGAGAAGGTCTGGGCACCCGGTGCCCTCTGCGCATGCCCCCTTCCCGTCGCGGGCGCCCGCGGCCCCGCCACGCCCGCAGAGGACGCATCCGCCGGCGCCGGCGGAGGAGCGCCGCAGGAACCCCCCCCGGAGCGGGCGCTCCCGCGGCCGTCCTCCTCGCGGGCGCCCCGGGCCGCCCCCGCGGCGACCGCGGACGCCGCGGCGGCGCCGCAAGAGCGGCCGCCAGAGCGCCGCAGGACGCCGCCGGGCACCGCCGGCGAGCCCCTGGGCGAACCCGCCGCGCCGCTGCAGCCGAGGCCGGGCGCCCTGCCTGCCGCGCGCTTGCCGGCGGCGCCGCCCGACGGCGCCGTGGAGGCGGACCGCGCAGGCGCGCACCGCGGCGCGCGGCGCTTCCTCCGTTCCTCGCTCCTCGTTCCTCGCTCCTCCTTGGTCCTCGCTCCTCTGCCCTCTTCCTCCTCCTCCTCCTCCTCCTCCTCCTCCTCCTCCTCCTCGTCCTCCTCCTCCTCCTGGGGTCCGCCCCCACTAGCCTGGCCGCGCCTCCTGTGTTCGCCTCCTCCTCGCTCCTCCCCGCCCCAGCCTGGCTCTGAGGTTTTACAACGTAGCAGCGGGCAGATCCCGCCAGCGCCGCCCCGCGCGCGCGGCGCCCTCGGATTGCGGGCCCACGGAGGGCAGCCCGGCCCGACGGCCTCCGCCATGTTATCTTCGGACTCGAGGATCACGGATCGGCTCTCGTCAAATCATGAATGGTAAGGAAGACCATTCTAATAGCGGGTCGTCGTCGTCGTTTTCGTCATCGTCATCGTCGTCGCCGTCGTCGTCGGCGGCTTTCCCCGCCTCCTTGTTCTTCTCTTCCTTCTGCTCATCCTTCGTGAGGAAGGGGAGGATGAGTTGGAGGAAGAGGGGGAGGAGGAGGAGGAGGGAAAGGCGGCGGAGGAGGAGGAGGAGGAGGAGAAAACGGAGGAGGAGGAGGAGTCTGCTTGCTTGCGCCTCCTGCATTAATGCCCATCATAGTCCGCAGTAACCGACCGCTCTCGGTCACCGCAGAGGATCCATCTATCCACTCTGAAGCCAAGGGGGGCTCAGACTCCCTCGATGACGCTAGGCCTGGCAGTACTGCGCGGCAGCGCGCACGGCGCAGGGCAGCGTCACCAGCGGGGCCCGTTCGCCTGGCTCGGTCCGATTCGATTTCGTTTTTCCAGCGATCCGATGCGGCCGGATGCTTGTATGGCGCTGTTGTGCATCCTGGCGCGGCCGATGCGACTACGTGCCGAGCTGGCCCGATCCGACGCACATTTCGATCCGGTCCGAGTTTCTGGTTCGAAGCCGCGTGACCCTGCCATAGCGCGGGGGTGAATCAGAACAGAAGGTCGGTCTCGGCTCTCGGCCCTTCCTCAGAGTTCTGAGTCTAAGAAGCTTCAAACGGTCTTCTCGGGAGGCAGAAAGGGGGGCCAGAGGGACGAGAAGGGGCGAGAAGGACACCGATGTTGCTCCTGTGGTCTGCTACCACCTGTGCTGCGGGCTCTGGGCAGAACTCATGGGACCAAGAACGCTTGCTGGTACACTCCTTCTGTCGTTCGCCAAGGGAGGGAGCTACCCCGATCCCCATAACCAGCGTTTACTAACCAGTCCTGGGCGTGTACTGGACGGTCCGGCCCTGTTCGATTCCGTCCTCGAGTGCGCTCACCAACAGGCGTCGCTTGTCGGGGTGCTGATCATGTGTGTGTGTGTGTGGCTCTTCTTCGGCGCTCCAAGGCTCACTGGCCTGCCTCCTGCCCCCGATAGAGTGCGCGATACCACCGATCGGAGCATTATCAGGCAACCTCTTGGATACTCGCGGCTCTCGGGCCACGGCGCCGCGAGCCTCTCAGGTCACGTCTGCCCAGAGTGTTAGCCGTGCCTGGTCCCTTGCTCGAGCGGGTGGTGCTTCTCCGGCCAGCTCCTCAGCTTCTCCTCCTCCTCCTCGATGGTGATCAGAGGAGGATGAGATACCGATGCCACTGCCCGTCCTTCGTCGCCACGGCTGGATTCGCCTCAAAATCCTGATCAGAACGCGCTCCAGGAGAGGCCCAGGAAGTAGCGGCATCGGACTGTTTTGCTCTCTTGGGTGAGTCCGAATGGCTCTGTGGGCCGCGGAGTCTGGACAGGAGTCTGGTTGAGCGCCTTGCAGTTGATGGTATCCGCCTGCTCTGCATATACTGGCTCTGGTCCTCGAACTTCGTGGGGGTGGACGCCGTGCGCCTCTCGTTCAGCCTCCCTGGCGCCAGGAGCATGCATTTGATCTCGTCTGGTTATCTCGCCAGGACTGCTGCGAGTAACATCGACATCGACATCTGTGATCGTCAGCTCAGAATATAGAAGAGGCGCTGCGTCATATTCCAAAAGGTAGTTAGACAGCAACAGACTGTTGTTGAGCAGGAATGAATGCACACACCGCACCGCACAACTTGATGTGCTATGCGCTGTGGCGCTCGCACACCAACATCTTTCGTGCGCATCGTGTGACGAAAGTGCCAGCGAGTGGTGCCCGTGCCCAGTGGCCATGTTTGCAAAGCCAGTCTGACATAACGCACCATAGTTGGAGAGCGTCGCAACGAAGGGAATGCGACTGGTGGCACAAATCAGTCGCAGCATTTCCTCGGTGTCCTCTCTACACTTGGCATGCGCTCTGACACAATGCGACATCGTGCTCGTCCTGTCGGGAGAACTTCTCTTCACAGACTGCACAAAGCTCGCCCTGTCACTCCGACGGCCACGTCGTCTGACGTCTGGAGGCCGCGGGGCCCCTGCGGAGGCTTCTCCGAGCCCTCGAGGAGGAAAACAGACTGGCAGCTCCCCAGGTCCAAGTTCCAGAGCTTCTGGCGCAGAAGACCGGTCATTCGCTTCTCCATTTAAGCAGGTCCTAGCGAATCCCATTCAGGAGGAGTTCAAGAAGTTCTGTTCACTCTCGCCTCACTTCTAAAGCCCATGTCGACGACGACTTCCGCCATAAGATGGAGGATGGGATGGATGATGGTGCTGGAGGAAGAGGAGGAGGAGGAGCCCAGAAGCATAGTTGACCATGAGAGCAAAAGTAAGCACTGGCCCAGCAGCCTGCCCTCCAGGCCTCTCCAGCTCAGCTGCTTCTTCGTCGGCCCCACATGCCCGAGGGCTGCCTGTGAGACGGTGCCATGCAGTTCAGACGCTGTCAGAAGGACCACTGTGGGCTCGGGGGGGGGGGCTCTGGCTTCGGGCCACTCGTCAGATCTGGGGTCGGGGACCCTATTCGCCCCGTCCCCGATCCAGCGCGTGATCCCAGGCAGCCTAGAGACTCTTTTTTTAGGGTCCGGCGCTAAACCGGGTTATCGGGCTCGTCGCCCCCTACCCCGCTTCCCCGCCCACGATAACCCAACCTGGCTGGTTGTGCAGGTCCGGGGGGGCGGGCGCAGAGAACTCGCAGGGAACGCTGTGTTCAACGGTGCGGTGGTGTTCGCCACAGCATGCTGGTTCTTGGATGAACGTTGACGAATCGTTGGGGCTTGGAGAGGCACGGGGAGACGACAACGACGACGACGACGACAGACGACGAGGGACGACGACAGACGACGAGGGACGACGACAGACGACGACAGACGACGATGACGACGACGACGACGAAAACGATGACGACGACGACGACGACGACGACGACGACGACGACGACGACGACGACGACGACGACGACGACGACGACGACGACGACGACGACGACGACGACGACGACGACCGACGTCGTCCATGGGCATCTGGAAGTGCACGTGAGCAGCGCGTACACAGGCATTGCGTTGTGCACAGACAGCGAAGCGATTTGGTGCGCGCATTTGCTGTTGTTGCAACAGGATCTGTTGTGTACGCAGGCGTTGTGGTGCACGCAAGCATAAGTGCGCGCAGGTCGCGCGGTGTACGCGGGCATCGTGATGCACCATCAATATGGTGAAGACAGGCTTTGTGGTGTGCACAACTGTTCCTGCAATCCCGGGCATGGTGGTGACACACTGCGGTGCACGGTCATTGCGGTGTACCACATTTGCGGTGTGCACGGGCGCTGCAGTGGCACATCCGTTGTTGTGCACACATGCGCTTTGGTATACACAGGCGTTGTGGGCCCAAAAGTCGGGACCGTTCCCCGCGCAAGGCAATTCAATAATCACAAATGGCTGGATTTGATACGTTCGGATCCCCGGCGATTTTCTGGAGGTCGGTCCCGCCGGGGGCCCTGGAAATGTACGCAGTTCTGTGGTATACACAAGCACTTTGGTGCACGAGTATGGTACTGAAGCATCAAACGTGGTGCACATAGGCGTCGTCGTGTACACAGGCAGTGTGTGTGTGTGTGTGGTGGTACACAGGCGCTGCGGTGCACACGGGTGCTGTGTACACAGGCCTTGTGGTGTACACACACATTGTTGTGTAGGCAGGCGAAGCTGTGTACACAAGCACTTGTGGAGAACAAAGGCGTCGTGGTGCACTCTAGACAGGCGCTGCGGTGTACACAAACATGGTCGGCCAAAAACGGGGGCACCCCGGCCACACATGACTTACCTATACGACCACCCTGCGGGTGATAAGGAGGTTGTGGGGGGGTGGGGGGAGGGGGGGGCTCATGACGACAACTGTGATGAACGTGGTGCTGATGGGCGATGATGGTGTGGATGACGTGGCGGATTTTTTTTTGTTCCTTCGCTTGGGCGACTTGTGTCGTTCAGTTACCCGCTGCGCGACGCGGCACTCAACCCACGACGTCCCAGTCGACGATGGGTGCACTGGCAGTGCCTGGTGCGTGCGTCCGGACCTCTCCTATCCTGGCTTGGGAGTCGCGCTGGCAGTGCCTGGCGTCGACGAGCACCCTCCGCCCAGCGTCGGTGGAGACGACTGGCTGTTTGTGGCGGGTGGACAATGATGAACAACCATGATGAACATCAGGCGGGACAAAGATGAGCAACCATGATGAGCAACCATAACCGTCGGGACAATGATGAGCAACCATGATGAGCAACCGGCGGGACAATGATGAGCAACCATGATGAGCAAGCATGATGGGCAACCATGATGAGCAACCGGCGGGACAATGATGAACAACCATGATGAGCAACCCGCGGGACAATGATGAGCAACCATGATGAGCAACCATGATGAGCAACCACGATGGGAAACCAGCGGGCAACCGACGGGACAACGTGGGCTACCGCTTGACAAGGCCGGGGTGGGTGGGTGGGTGGGAACATTTGTGTTGGCGGACCCGTAGCGACAGCAGAGTGACTTCCTCTCGCTGGCCCACGCAGCTTCGCCTCGCCCGCACGCACGGCACGAGCGCGAACTCGAAACTCGATTTCCCGGTGGGGGGGGCGCCTTTACACTGCGATCTCACACCCCAACCTCCGACATATTGAATTCTTGGCGCTTCGCGTATCTCCACCAGGCCCCATCGCCTGTGATTGACACGCCCTCTGGACTTTTCTTTGCGGGCCGCCGAACAAAAAAAAAAAAAAAAAAACATCCAGAAACGACGCCCAGGCGAGTAGAGGTGATCATGGAAGCGGGGCAGCATACAGAGGAACAAGGGGCTGGGAAGGCCGTCGTACCCCAAGGGGGGGGATGGAGGAGGAGTCGGAGGCGGAAGAGGAGGAGGGTGATGAGGGTGGGAGGGAGGAATGATGAGGAAGAGGAATAGGCGGATGATGTTGTTGATGTTGATATTGATGATGCGGATGATGACGATGATGGTGGTGGTCTTGACGATGGTGATGGTGATGGAGATGGTGATGATGATGATGATGATGATGATGATGATGATGATGATGGTGATGATGAGGGGGAGGAGGAGGAGGAGGATAAGGGCGATCAGAAGAGCCAAAAGCCTCTTGAATGCCTCGCGGAGTCTCTCGGGATGTCTCTTGGGATACTCTTTGAGGTCTCTTGGGGCGTCTTGGGGGCCTCTTGGCGGTCCCGGGAGCTTCTTGGACCGTCTTGGGTGCCTCGTGGGAGCCTTTTGGGGCCTCTTGGGGGCCTCTTGGGGGTATTTGGGGGGACTCTTGGAGGCCTCTTGGGGCCCCCTGGTCGCTTCTTGGGGCCTCGTGGGCGCCTCTTGAGGCCCTCTTGGGGCGCTCTTGGGAGCCTTGGTAGCGCTCTTGGGGCCATCTTGGAGGTGATCGATCAAAGGAAGGGGGTCCCTCAATTAGCACCCTCCCTCGGGACAAAACCATAGCAAAACCGATGATTTTGGTTTCCTCGCCGAAACCATTTTGGACGCTCTAACTACCAGCGAAACCCCCCGTCCAGGTCCAGGGGAGGGGGTTAGGGGGAGGGGTAAACCCCTCCCCGAAGGGTATGAAGGAGGTTGGAAGAGGAAATTCCCGGAACCACCTACGCCCTGAGGGCTGGTGGGATTTGCTACGTTTGGGCCAGGCCCCCGGAGATTTTGCAGATTTGGACCCGGCGGGATTTTGGAGGTGCACGGAAGCGCTGTGGCTCAAATGTTCGCCATGCGCTGTGGTGCACGCGGCGCCTGTGGTGCGCACAAGCGCCGCAATGTAGACAGGCGATGTGGTGCACACGGCTTCTGTCGTGTACACAGGCATCGTGGTGTACCAAGGCACTGTTGTCTAGACAGACGTTGCGGTGTACACAGGCAACTGTGTTATACAAAGGCGTCGTGGTGTACACTAGACAGGCACCGTGATGTACACAAGCATGGTCGGCCCAAAATGGAGAGGGAGGGGCCGTACCCCATGCCAGAAAATCAACCATCACAAACAACCTACATTTTGTATTCGGGCCCTCGGGGGTTTTCCAGATTCGGGCACCGGCGGGACCTTGGAGGTGCGTGGAAGCGCTGTGGCGCAAATGTTCGCCATACGCTGTGGTGCACGTTGCTCCTGTGGTGCGCATAGGCATCGGGGTGTACACAGGAGCTGTGGTGCACGCAGAAGCCTCTGCTGTAGCAGGACCTGTTGTGTGCAAGACCGTTGTGGCGCACGCATGTTTTGTAGTGCTCCCAGGCAGTGTGGTGCACGCGTGTTCTATAGATAGTGTACACAAGACTTCGCAGCTACGCTTAGCAACCACATCCCGCGTATTCCACCGCGAGTTGTCCAGACATCCTTAGGCATTCTCAGGCGGCGCCCGCATCGTCGCAGCACCAATAGTAGCATCGCGGCAGCATCGATAGCAGCAGTGGGGGCCGCAGCACCGGTGCGCGCGGGCATATGCAGGGTTCCCCACAGCGCGAAGGTTAGGTTATCGGCCGGCCCCCCCCTCCCCCCCCCCCCTCCCGGGATAACCAGGTTGTAGCCGATTCAACAGGAAAACGGCTTCTTAGGGTCTGTTGTGCACGCGGGAGTGCACTCTGGTGCACGGAGGCAGTGCGGTGTGCACGGGCGTTCTGGCGCATGAATCTGTCGTTGCAGCAGCAGCAGCCGTGGTGTACACAGGCATAAAAGGGTGTACGCAAGCATAAAAGGTGTACGCAAGCATTGTGCAGAGCCTGTGCTGTGTGCACAGGCGCTGTGGGCTTGAGCGGCGACGACGACGACGACGACGAAAACGACGACGACGTAGGCGGCGCGCCTCAGGGAGTGCGCGCCGCGGCCCCAGTTACCGCTACCCCCCCCACGCCCCCCCTCGTCCAGGTAACATGCGTTATCCCCCAGAAATGAAAAGATGGTCTCTTGCCTTCAGGTGGCACGATGGTTGTGACCTCTCCAGGCGCGGGTTGCAGTCAGCCCGAATCGTAAACATGCGCAAATTTCCTGGGTTACCCTTTCATCCTTCCCGTTCGGCCCATCCTTGGCCGCTTTCGCTGGCCGCGCCACGCTCGCAAAGCGTCGGCGTGGCTTTCCAAGGGCCTTGCATCCTTGTCGTGCGTCCTTGTAATACGGGTTGGCTGTAGGAGTGAGGAGTAGAATGCGCCCTCTTGGCCTGGCCAGGAATGCGAATGCACCGGTCCTGCGCCCAGGGTAGGCCAGGTCATTATCGGTGAGGTGGTCGGTTGACGTTCCCCGACAGTGAAGCTGATCGGAGAAGCCTTCTGCAACTGTTTGACTAGATTGGTGGTCGGACATCCGGACAAGCATGGCCCAGATGGCCAGGAAAAGCTGGCCGCACGCCCGCCGTTGTTGACAGACGAGGTCAATTCTCTACCCGCCGGGCCCCCGCCTCACAGCACGGCCCCATCGGGCCTTCGGAGTCTCTCTGCGGGACCCCCTGGCCCTTCCAGGCTTGCCGAGCTTCCTCCCGCATGAGCGACGTGCGTAGAGGGGGGACGGCTTCGCGGACACTCGCGCGCAAACTGGCCGCCTAAGGTCGTGCGTAGGTACTTTTCTGTTCGCACGTTCTGTGCTGCGTCGGCGGTCTGTGTGAGCCACCGCGTAAGTTCGCCGTGCCACCACGCGCCAGACCCCGGAGCCCTTCGGCGACCCTCGGAGCCTCTCGGCGGTCCTCGATGTGGTCTTCGGTAGCCTTCGGCTGCATTCGACGGCCCGCGGCGGCCCTCAGCAGCCCTCGGCAGCCCTCGGGAGGCAGTCGTCGCTCGCACGGCCGGAGCGGAAGACGAACCGTGCAGCTGTCGTCGGACCCCGCTGCCCTCCTGGCGATTCTTGCTGGACCCGCCGCGCGCCCGGGTCGCGCGCCGGCGCGCAATGTGCCGCCCGAGCCCGTGATGGCCTGGGGGCCTCGCGGCGACAGCCTCCAGGCCAGCCGGCGCGCGCCCTGCTCGATGGCAGTCGAGTCTGATTTGCAGGTCGGCCCGTCAGGGTAAGAGTGCGCTTGTGTCTGGCGTTTCGCACCACAGCGTTCTTGGGTCAATGTGGCTCTCGGAAGGGTCTCGTGTCCTCTCGCTAGTCCTCTCGAACCAATCTTGATTGTACGCGTAAGAGCGACTCTTCACCAGAGTTGCCCTTCGTTGCAGGCTCACAGAGGTCCCCCCGACACCAGCTTGCGCGCTCGGATTTGGCCTCGAAGCCGCCGCGCACCGAAGAGCAGTCTTGCCTGATGTCACTCTCGCATGTAGCCGACCTGCTCGGGTGTCTCTGGGATTTCCAGGGATGCCCCGTGGCTGCCAGAGTACCCCTTCCAAGGGCCAGATCGGCATCTCCCAGACATGATCATACTATGTGTGTGTTGGCTCCGCACGGGAGAAGCGCACGATCCGATTTCATATAGCATAGATCAGTGGTGGGCGTTTGTGCCGAACCTCCTGGGCAACGATATGCTACAACAGACTGGTATTCCGGTATTGGATGTTCGGGTCGGGCGTGCGTCTCCAAAAGAAGCACATTGTACTAGTATGACGTATGACCTTCTGCGTCCCACCATCGCGCCCCCAGTGCACCCCCAAAACGCACGGACAGCTGAGGGACAACCTGGTCCAGGAACACCTTCGGCGCTCACCGACCTGCTCCGGGCCTCCCAGAGAGGGCCGCGCTAGGAGGACCTCGCCGCGTCGCAGGTACAAACAGGATGAGGATGAGGACGAGGAAGAGGAGAGAGGAGAGATGCAAGCTTGGTGCGCTCGCGCCACATCTGACATCCTACCCATCCCACCCATCCCTGATGCGCTGAGTGTTTGTCGATCCGCAGACGCGTGTCACAGCGGAGAAAGGACACTATCGTTTGATGCGCATTCGGAACAGGAGAGCTGCGTACATTGGAGGAGGAGGAGGGGGAGGAGGAGGAGGAGGAGGAGGAGGAGGTGGCGGTTGAGCGGGAGGATGAGCAGGAGGAGAAGGAGGAGGATGCGGAAGGAGGAATATGCGGACGAGCAGCAGCATCAAGAGCTGTAGCGGAAGGACCAGGAGTAGCAGGACGGCCATAGGAAGGCGGAGGAGGGGCAAGGAGGGGGACGACGACGATGAGGAAGGACCCGGATCCAGAAAGGTTGCCGATCCTAAAATGAAACCTCCTGCGCGTAAAAACATTACGCGGAGAGGGCGGGACATCTTCGACCCAGAGTCAGGGGAGAAGGGAGAGCAGTATCCACAGTGAGTGATTTTCGACAGGGG
Source organism: Prorocentrum cordatum (assembly GCA_963575745.1). Lineage (NCBI taxonomy): Eukaryota > Dinophyceae > Prorocentrales > Prorocentraceae > Prorocentrum > Prorocentrum cordatum. The sequence continues at coordinate 565,127 of CAUYUJ010001381.1, forward strand.
TAGGAGGTGGAGGTAGAAGGGACATGAGGAGGAGGAGGAGGATGACGAGAGGATGACGAGAGGATGATGAGAGGAGGAGGAGAAGGCGGATGAGGAGGATGTGGAGGAGGAGGAGGAGGAGGAGGAGGAGGAGGAAGAAGAAGAGGTGGAGGCGGAGGAGCAGGAGGGGGAGGAGAAAGAGGAGGAGAAAGTGGAGGAGCAGGATGAGGAGGAATAGTGAGGAGGAGGAGAAACAGAGGAGGAGGAGAAGGAGGAGCATGAGGAGGGGGAGGAGAGGAGGAGGAGTTGGAGGAGGAGGAGGAAGAGGAGTTTGAGGACGAGGAGGAGGAGGAGGACAGCCGTCTCGAGCAAGCCTTGCTTAGAGAACGGCTCACGTCTTCCTTTGACTTTAGTACAGCCCTGTCTTTGCTGCCTCCGAATGGCTGTGTTTGCTCGTTTTCGGTTGATCTCAGCGACAGGCAGCTAGTCGCCATGTGCATATCTAAGTTGGCAAGGCCAGGGGCCCCGACAAGGTGGTACAGGAGTGCTGTCTTGGGAGCGTGTGCCACCCTGGCCCTGCACACTCGTTGGTGGTTGGCTCGGTCTTGGATGGTCTCATCTGCAGCCTTAGAGTCTCTCTGCTACTGACCGCGGTGATGCGCACAGCGACGGTATTTCAGTTGTCCAGATCTTGGTGCACAGCCCGCAGCTGAGCAATGGGCTTGATAACGGCAAGGATGGCGACGTATTTGTCAGGGAGTCCGAGTGTGACACTGCGCTGGAGGAGGACCAGGACAAGATATCAGCGGACCTCGCCTTGCTTCAAACTGGCGCGTCAATTGGCACGGTCAGCAAGGGCACCGATGACGATTACGTCGACGTCGTGACCCCGGGGCCTGAGGATGACTCCTCGCTGGAGGAGGGACATGACAAGATATATTCGGGATTCATATGGCTTCCAGCTGGTTCTCTTCGCCGTGATGCACCTGTGTTTCGACCTGTTGATAACATACCTGATCCCGAGCGCGCCATGAGGCAAAGCACATGTTCGCAGCCTTGGCAAAAGTGACGGCGCTCCCATTTTCGCACGATGTGGGCAGTACTGTAGCTGCAAGGTTTCTTGCATTGCTGGCGCGGCGCAAGGTCCCGGAGGCCAAAGCGATATCCGCTTTTGCCACGGAAAGGGTATACACACACTTGAATGCGTGGGCTGGCTGGACAAGTGGTCGCAGAGCAAGAACATCGCGAGCAGTGATCGCGTGTGCGACGAGCTCAGGACGATCATTGATGCAGTGCGCGGGCAGTCACGACCAGCTCAACCTCGGGTCGCTGGCGCTTCTGCTTATGAGTGCAGGCGATCGTGGTCGCGTGCGAGAACAATCCGAGCAGGCCAAGTTTCGAGAACGCGAAGTACTTCTCGGGGCTCAGGAGTTGGTCAGATGCGGCGTCGCCTGACCTGAAGAGCTTCGCGGCTCGCAAGGCGAAAGATGAGGCCGAGGCTGAGGGGCAGCGGCAGGAGGTCAAAGAGCCCCGAGGCAAGACCGACGGGAGCGGGAATACTGAAGCCGCTGGAGGTAAAAAGTGATACAGGCGGCCGTGCCAGGAACCTCCAGTGGGCGCGGTTCACAGATGAGACTGGTGGGTCCTACTCCAGGGAGCACATCAACCCCGAGAAGATTCTCCCCGCGCCGATCTCGAGAAGGAAGGGCCCGCCCGCGGAGTTTCGAAGGTTCGTCGGCGAGTCAGGCGACGGCGCGCGTTGGACAACAGGGGCAACGAGGTTTTGCATGCTTTGAACTGGATGCTGGGCCGCGGTGGCGATGCTGGAGCATGTCGAGCTCCTGCTTCCGCGGCCCCCGCCCATCGGGAGATTTGCGAGCGCGTTTTGAAGGCTGTCCACAGCTGGCCGGCACCAGATCGCAGAGACCCCCACGTGGAGGCCGCGCGCGCTTCTCCGCGCCGAGTCGGCGCATGACCAGGCGCGCGTGATTGTGGCGCCTTGCGAGGAGGGCAAGGCGTCGCTTCCCGACGACGTCCGCGACGCGAGGTACGTCGGCGTGATCGGGGGCACGCGCGCCGGCGATCTGCTCGAGAGGTTCATCGAGCGTAGTCTGCGGAGCCCCGAGGAAGTGACCGAGCTTGACCAGGCTTTTGGGGTTGTTCCGCCGCGCGTGGATCGTTGTTTGGAGTCGTCGGCTCGGCTCTGCAGGAGGTGCGTTCGCCAGCTTGACCAGAAGGGTACGATGCATGGGGCGAGGAGCTCGGAGCGCCCCATCTCGCTGTCTTTCTCGAAGTAGAAGAAGAAGAGCGGGGCGCCTCGGATGATCGTAGATGCGAGGCCAGTGCACAGGCAGTTCACACCGCCGCCAGGAGTGCAGTTGTGCGCGGCCGAGGGGCTCGGTCGCATCGAGCTCGGGGCGGGGGCTGGCGGCTGGCGACGCCTACCTGGCCCAGGCGGACGTGGCGGACTGCTTCCGCCGCCTGCGGATGCGCGAGGAGCTCGCGGAGTGCTTCGCGCCGCCGCCGCTGCCAGCGCGGGCTGCGGGCTTGCTTTGGCGCGCGGGGCCGGGCGTCAGCTCGGCCGGCGAGCTCTGGCCCTGCCGCGCCACCTTCCCGATGGGTTTCAGCTGGGGCCTCATCGCGGCGCAGGGCGTGAGCGACTGCCGCGCGGCGCAGGGGCCTGGGCCAGAGCTGCAGCCGCCGCTGGCGGACCGTCGCGGGCCCGCGGCGCTGGGGGGGCGCCGACGTCGCACTGCGTGTGCGGGGGCAACCTGGGCGCGCTGGGCGCGGGCCGCCGCCGCGGGGCCGCCGGCGTCGCGGGCGCGCGCGCGCGCGTCTCGCGATCGGGCGGGCCCTGCCGTGCACGACCGCTTAGGGGCCCGTCGCCGAGAGGCGCGAGGCGCGACTCACGGCGGCCCGCTACTTGCGGCTGGGCGCGGGGCTGCCTGGGCTGCCGGCAAGGCGGAAGGTCTCGACGCACGTGGTGGAGGTCTTCGCGGGCCATTGCGCGAGCGTCGGCCTGCTGGTCCGCCAGACCATTTCCGCGTCCTACGCGGCGCGCAAGTTCGCGCGGGCGCACCCCGCGGGGCTCTTTCCCATGTGGGCCTCGGTGAGGGCCGAGTTCGCCGCCTTCCTGGGCCTCGCGCGGCTGTTGATCGCCTCCTGGGAGCTTCCCTGGGGCGGGGTGGTCGATGCCAGCGACGCCAGCGAGACGGGGCGGATGGGCTGCTCTACGTGGAGGGGCGTGGAGGTTGCGGCCCAACGCGGACGAGTGCCTGAGAGGTCGAGGCATCGTCTCACTTCTGCCTCCGCCAGAGATCGCGCTCTACAGCAGGCAGGCCCGGAAAGCATCGACGACGACGACGCAGACCTGCCCGAGGGCGCCTTCGAGGATGTCGCCGATTTCCCAGAGATCCACAAGAGGCTGCTGGAGAAGGATAACTGGCGCGTCACGCTTCGAGGCCACTGGCGATCAGCAGAGCGCATCGCCCTGCTGGAGGCCCGCGCGTCGGCGACAATCTCGGGATGGTGCTTGCCCTCGAACGGTGTCGGGCACGAGTTGACCCGGGCGAAAACTGGTGCGCCATGTGTCTTGCAAGAGAGACTCGGTCCGCTACAGATGGATTTCTTCTTGCCGATGAACCCTCCAGAGACCCTACGACAGGCCCTCGCCGTCTACCGCAGCCGCCATGGCTGTAGCTTCGAGCGGGGGCCTCCGCGGCCCTTTCGGCGCGGCCCCAGGCCGCGGTGGATGGGCGCGCGGGCGCTGCCATCAAGTAGCGGCGAAGCGTCCTGGCTCGCCTATAGCCCCACCAAGCAATGTTCTAAGAACCTTTTGTGGTTCCCGCGATATGTTATTAGAACATTTCTGGCTGGGGCTGATTTGTTTTAACACATCGGGTTTATGTTCTAAGAGCATTGTTTTTGTTCTAAGAACATTTTTGGGTTCTAAGAACATTTCGTGTTATGACTATAGGAATGCCAGGACGGGCGGCCCCTGCTAAATGTCCAACGACTTCCAGCAGCCCCAGCCGGCCGGCCGCCCGCGGATGCTGACGGCTACCGCTGCCGGACTGCCGCCGAGCCTGCGGGCCGCGGGGCCCGCTGCCGCGGGCCGCCGCAGGGTGCCGACCGAGTCCGCAACCTTCAACTCGTTGACCTCCAGGCCGCGCTGCAAGCTGGCGAGGCGCGCGCGGGGGCCGCGAGGAGATCGACGAGGGCGAGGCGTCGAATCATCGCGAGTCCGAGCAGAGCAGCGAGAGCGCGTCTCAGGCGGTGAAGCCTGGGCCGCGGAAGGCGAGGCGCTTTGAGAAGGGTGAAGACCTGGATACGAGGAGGGGGTCTGCCCGCCTGGAGGGGAAGAGCGCGACGCCGAGGGTCATGGGCGACTACGGGCGCCGCGACAGGATCACCATGGTTTTCGCGCGGAGGCGCGAGCTGGCCGCCAGCCACGCCGAGGACGTCGACTAGCTGCTGACCCATCTCGCGAACGCGTGGTACCGCGACGGAGAGCACAGCAGTTGCGGCGTCAAGCTGCTGGCGGCCTAGATGGTAGTCTTCCCTGAGTGCGGCAAGTACGGCGCCCCCCGCCTCCCCGGGAGTGGCCGCGCCTAGAGGGGCTGGGAGCGGCTGGTGCTTGGCCGCGCGCGGAAGCCCTACCTTTTTCCCAGTTGTGGTTGGCCTGGTGTCGGCGCTGATGCATCTGGACGAGCTGGAGGTGGGGTTCCGGGTGCGAGTGGCTTTCGGGTTTTACTTCAGACCGTGCGAGTGCCTGGGTATCCAGCCCGAGGGCCTGATAGCGCCCGTGACGGGCGCGTCGAACCACTGGGACCTGCTGGTGGCGCCAGAGAAGCGCGAGGCCCCAACCGAGGCGGGCGCTTTCGACGACGGCCCGCTGTGGGACGCGCCGCACCTCCTCTTCATGAGCGCAGTGCCGAGGTGCTGCGGCAGAGGCCCCAGGGCCGACCGCTGTGGGCGCTGGACTACCTGCGCGTACTGAGGTCTGTCAGGGTCGCGTCTAAGGTCTAAGTTGACCGGCGTGGGCGCGATGCCCGACCACACGCGCCACTCAGGGCCGAGCTGGGACAGACTCAAAGGGATCCGCACTCTGCAGCAGATCCAGAAGAGAGGTCGCTGGGCGACGACAAAAAGCTTGGTGCAGTACGGGAAGCACGGTCGCCTGGCCATGCAGATGTCAGAGCACTCCGAGGCCCGGCAGGAGTGGTTCAGAAGATGCGAGGCGCACGTCGGGAAGTTCGTCCCAGGGTCGAAGACCATCGAGTGGCCGCCGCCGCCATGAGAGAAGGAGTCCTTCTGGATTTGCGTTCGGGCTCCGGCGGCGTCGCCAGGGCTGCGAGATCGGAAGGTTTCAAGGCCGTCGAGTGGGATCGACAGCTTTTTTTGGGGGCCTATGACTTGACCAGAACAAGGCACGTGAGGATCAGGAAGAGAATGATCAGTGCGGGTGAAGTCATCGCTGCTTGCTTGGCCCCACCCTGTTCTAGTTTTTTCGATCGCTCTCGATCGGGCCCCCGTGGTCCACGTCCGAGACCACCCGCGGGGTTTACCCGATCTTCGAGAGATCAAGCAGCAACAGGTTGAGGAAGGCAACAGTTGCCTGGGAGCCACTCTCCAGAAAATTTGGCGTTTCAACAAGTTTGCGGTGCCCTGGGCCTGGGAAAACCCTCTTGCGAGTAGAATGTGGTTGACGCCCCGGGCCCAGGGAACACGGCATTTGCCGCGCGTCGATAAAGTCGCGTGCGATTTTTGTATGATGGGGACTCTTTGGAGGACGTGGGCCCAAGTACTTCCTGGCAGTGCGCGGGGCCAAGATTAAGACAATTACGTTAGCATGAGATGCGCAGGTAAGAACGGCTTGCGCCTCGCACTCACGCACCGCATTTCCACCTTGCAGTGGGGGAGGGGCCCAGCGGTAACAGATGGACAGCCATCTCTCAGCCCTACCCCCCGAAGCTGCGCCACCTGCTTGCTAGGAGTCTCACAGAGCCCGCGCGAACCCGCCAGCAGCCGGCTTGGTCCAAGATGGGCCAATTCTCCGTGATTCGGGATGCCCGAATCTTCGTGCTATGGGTTGTGGTCCAGAGCTTCCTGTGCCTCCTGGGGGTCGTTGTGTCCCAGGGGCTCTCGCTGCGTGTCGACTGCGTCACATTCATCTGAAATAGAATGGCCAATTGTAAAGAGACCTTCCCAGTAATTGGCGTGCGTGCACAGGTTTGAATGGGATGTGGTGTCTGGTCGATGTTACAAGCGCTTATATTCCACAACTGTTTGCTCCCGATTCTTTCTCGCGGCCCAATGCCACGCCCTATAATATATGCCCCGCCGTGGAAAAAAGCAGCGGCGATTCAGAGCCCGCCGCCATCCCAGCTGCGCGTCCTCGGCTGTTCTCGGCGTTTCCTCCTCCTCTCCTCCTGAGGTGTCGGCAGCGGGCGGGCCCTTGGTCAGGATGGAACGCCCGCAAGCGGGCCGCCATCTTCACCGAGATGCGCTTGCTGTTTGTCTAACGCCGCCGAGGCCTGGGTTGCGGTCGAAAGGTTTGGGTGCCTCCTGGAAGCCGTTGTTTCCCAGGGGCTGTCGCTGCGTGTTGACTGCGTCACATCCACCCGAGATATAATGACCCACTGTGAAGGGACCTTTCTTATACAATCAATATGTACTTTCTTGTTTCCGTACTCGTAGCACGACTGCGAGTGTTGCGATCATCGTCGGGATTAGTATTAGCACCGGTACGGCGACTTATTTCTTATTTGGCATGCTTGCGATTGCCAGTTTTATTATCGTTGTCATCGTTGGCATCATCATTGGTACTGCGAAGGTTGCTACTCGTATTCTGTCGGGGCGCCCGCCTTGGAGTATGTGTTTCGCCAAGTTGCCCAAGCGCGCTGGTTCAAACGAATTTCAAGGCATGCCATGGAACACACCTTTTGCAAGCAAGAAGGCTCTTGGGCCCTGGCTCGGCCCTTGTGGGTTTTTGGCCTTGGGGCGCCCCTTGGTGGGCTGGCGAGTCCCGTACTCGTGCTTTTCCGTGCGGCCTCTTGCGTTCCTTTCTTCTCTCCTCGCCCCCTGCGCCCCCCCAGTTTGGGTGGTGTTTGCCTGTTGTGGCTCCGGTTTTTTTCCGCGCCCTCGTCGCCGCATTCTCCGCCCCGCTCTGTCTCGCCATTCTCCCGCAAGTGCGCTTCGACCTTCCTGGCCTCGACCGCGACCGACTGAACGACCGACCGACCAACCGACGGGGAGGAGGAGAAGGAGGAGGAGGAGGCGGATGCTGAGACGGAGGCGGTGGCAGAGAAGGGGGAACAGGAGGATGACGACGCGGATGCTGACGACGATGAGAATGCGGGGGACGAGGAGGAGGAGGAGGAAGAGGAGGAGGAGGATGAGGAGTAGGAGCGGTAGGATGAGGAAGTGGGGGAGGAGGAGGAGCAGGAGGAGGGGAGGAGGAGGAGAAAGAGGAGGCTTTGGAGTAGATATGCTCCTCTCCGCCTCGTACTAATATCGCTTATTGTAGCACATTGCATGCTGTGCGCTGTATGACTTGAACTTATAGTGCATTCTGCAGCTGTTTGTTTGCTTGCAGGAGAAGGTACGAGCTGGCCCGCTCGCGTGCGCCGCGGGGTCGCCCCCGCGTCGTCGTCGTGTCCTCGGCTGGCCGGCCGCCTCACTTACCATTCCTGATCTAGTAAACTTGCTTACCGGTTACTTGTCTTATCGATGTCTCATCCCGTGCCCTCTCTCCCTGAGCAGAGTGAGCATGAGATCTTAATTCCTTTGTCATCGCACCCCGATTCTCAGAGGAAAGACTGGTTATCAACCGAAAGCCGCGACATAGTCGAAGCGGGCTCATATCAACCAGAAGCAGGGACTTCTGATGAACCCCTCGACTTAGTAGCTGCGGGCATGAGCTATGATAAGACAGCAGAGATGTCCGTCACTTCGCGAAGGGCAGATTATGTTGTAGAACATGACGGACATGATCCCCAGGACAGCGGCCCTGGTCAGGGCCGCCTTCCTTCTTCTAGTACCGCCACTCGGGTATCTAGCGGTAGAAGCACTGAAGAGGCTGTTGAGACATCGGAAGATGGCTCTCCCTCTGGAGTTCCGATCGGTAATCGCGAACAAACCCCAGACCCGCATGGGCGGAATGGCACAAGAGCAAGATCTAGACGAGGGGCATTCTCGTCTTTGATCGCCGAATCGACGGAGTCGATCAGTCATATTCCGAATGCTACGCGTGCATTCGTACCGGCCGCTGGTGAAGCCAGCCGACCGGGGGGAACCCGCGAGTCCACTGGAGTGCACCCCAACGCCCCAGGCGGATGGGGAGGCACGAGCGGAAATGTTCCCATCCCAATAGCATTGAACGGACAACTCGGCCAAGATAGCGATGATCTTGTTGACAGAGAACATGCAATCAACTCAATGGAGAAAGATTGTGATTATGCCAGCAAAAAATCTCCTGAAGCCGAGAATTCTCCTCACTAGTGGAAGCAGACCACCCCGCCCAAGGCGAGAGGTGGCCCCCAGACGGATCAGATGAAGATACCAGTGACCTGACGCCTCAGGCGGACAAGGCGGAGACTCAGGCGAAGCACGACAGGGGGTCTACAGGGCGGACCCCTGCACCTCAACTCAAGAAGCAGAGGAACGAGGATTACGATCTAAACGACTCACCACTTAAAGAAGGTTTCTATCGTCTTGCCGTCGCCTCAGGCGGTTGGCAACCCTCGATGCCGGCTGTGGTTGAGGATGAGAAAATGGTTGGGCAACCAGCTTCGTACACTGAGCTTATAAGACAGGACGAAAGGGATGAGGAGCTTCTAGAGGTATCTAAACCACCAGAAAGTACGCTTGTGCGTCCCAGATCGAACGCTTCTAGTAGGGGAAGACCCACAACGCCAAGATCAGGAGCGATATCTACTTCAAGGAGCAACATCAACATCTCCATGATGGAAACATGCTGGAACTGGAATCCTGATTGCGCGCCTCAGGCGGAGAGCAGATGTCCGGGTGAAGCCAACAAGCCGGAAGGTGCATGTAGGCATCCAGTGTGTAAGAGCTGCTCTGAGGTATGCCCTAAGTGTAGTATCCAATGGTTGTGTGAAGATTGCTCCCCTATGAATGAGCATAACTGCACATATCTCCTTATACAAACAAGTCAGGACCAGGCTAGACTAGCTGAAGTTAAGACACATCAAGAATTTTTGGCCAGCGAAGCGCATCTGGCCGAACGGGCCCGATTGGATCGAGAGGATATGATCGCAACCATGGCAGAAGCTCGGAAGACGTTCGAGGCTGAAAGACTCGCTCTAGCCAGGGCTGCCAGAGAGCGAGAACGAGAACTGGTGGAACAGGTGCACCATCAGACCGCGGCCGCCAAGCGGCAGGCGGAGATAGAAGCCGAGAGTAGATATGTAGAGATGTTGGCTTCAGAACGACAGGCCGTTGTGGCGGCGACTAATCAGTCTGTTGATGCCAAAACGGTCACCGCTGCTGTTGCGGTGGCTAGAGTAGAAGGAGAGCAAATCGCTACAGCTAGGGCGGAAAGAGAAAAACATGATCTTCAAGGGAAAGCTTAAACACGCCAGGCTGGAAGTGTTTAACACTCAAGTTGTAGCTGCGAAAATAGCTGACCATAACAATCAATACCGAGAGGAATTTAAATCGCATGAAAATGCCAGGGCATCTCTGCAGCGTATGCAATTGAGCAATGGTAAATGCCCGCTGGCCAAGCCGACTGGGACGGACAGACGACCGTCGCCAGCGGCTCAGTCGTTTGGCACAACGTCCGTTCCGCCTCAGTCTGTTTTGACAACTGTAGTCAACGCGGGATCGTCAACTTTGCAGGTGAGGGCTGCGCCGCGGCCTCAGCCCGCGGAGAGGGAAGGAACTCAAGCAGCGAGTTTCACAGTTTCCCAGTTTTGTTCGTTTTGCTTCAACCCGAGGACGGGTAATTGCGCTGGCTGTGGTTTGCTGGCTTGCAAAGATCACTTCGATGCGAGCACTAGAAGATATTGCAAATGTGCCCTGCGGAAGAGCGAAAGGTCAGCTGCCAACGTGCGGGAAGAAGAAACCGTGGCGAACGCAGTCGAGTCAGAGAAAAGAATGGTGAAGTTAAAGCTACATCACGAATCCAATCCCGCACACAGAGAGTGAACCAGAAAAAGGGTTCACCTCGAGTTCGTTCGACTTGCCGTTGCTTTCGCAAGAAACTCCTGTGGGGCCCTTGATGCGCCGCAACTTTACCGCTCCCGGTCCTGCTCTAGAAGGTCCGGCTAGGCCGAGCACCCCTGAGAATGGGTCTCCAATCAACGCGAAATTGACAGGGTCTAATGATGATAACCTTTTTGTCAAATATTACCCGTTTTCCAGGGGTGGCCCTGTGGGGCCGCCGGCGGCTAAGCCGTCGGGCGATGCAGGGCAGGGCGAAGAAGGGGGCGACAAGAGTGACGCTCCGAACGCCGAGATCATGTCGACGCGCGACGAAGATAACGCTAAACGACCATATAAATCGCCTCCAGGGAGTCCGGGGGGATCGGGACCCTCAGATGGTGGAGGCGGCCGTGGGGGGCCTCGGGGCCCTGGCGGGCCGCGTGATCCAGGAGGTTTTGATGAAATTACGCCGTTGGACCAATGGAGACAGGTTGGAACCAATCAGAAGATTGACTTGTTGGACATCCCCGTTGTTACGAACATACGGGAGTGGCAAATGCATGCAATCCGTGCGATCGCTGGGTCGTCGCCCGAGAGCCAAGCAGCGCAGAACTGGATCACGGAAACTATGAACCCAGCTGTGGACGATGAACAACTGAAAGAAGCAGGGCGCTTCCAGCGTCTTGACCTCATGGTCGCTACTAAGCTGATTGAGAAATTCAATAAAATGCGAGGAAATCGCAGCCGGCCTGGTCATCACATGCACTTCCTCCAGCAGGTCACTCGAATGGAGTGCAGCGCCCAGAATGAGGGAAGGCTCTTAAATGGGCGCGAGATGGTACGAGCCATTTGTCATTGGTGTTCTGTTAGGTCGGAGTTGGGCCAACATCGCATTTCGCGTGGCATCTTCACGGTTGTTATTGACCCCCACAAGCCAGACGCTTACCTTTATCATTTCTATAACGAATGTACAGACGTATACCAACAGCTCTACGGCGCCCGACCTCCGTCCGATGAGATGAGAGCTTCGATTCATGCACGCTTTATTGAGCAGTGCAGAATGCCCAACACATTGAATTTCGTATGTGAACTCTGTGACATGTCCAAGGATAAAATGGGACATGGCGCGAAGACTTACGAATGGCTGATGGGGCAGATTGAAGGAATGATGTTGCGTGATAAAGAAGAGTGGAACATCAGCGTGCATGAAAGCACCTTAAACCAACGTGCTCGGCAGGCCAGGTTGGGCGGAGGTGGGGGCAATGACAATCGAAGGAACGCCGGCGGCAAAGCCGCCCCGGCAGGAGTAACAGCTAGACTAGGGAAACCCACCGATGTCATGAAAAGCGGGTTGACTAAGGGCGAGACGACGTGTAGGCACGTGCGCAAGGGCGAAACCTGCCCGTATTCTGGGAAAGGTTGTCCTTTCAATCGTAAGAAGCCCAAGACTGCCGCACCGGCTCAGCCTGTTGCGGGAAATAAGTCGAATGCCGCTCCTGCCCAGGACAAGAACCCCAGAAGGGGGCCCAAGGGCCGAGGCTGAAAGGGACAGAGTCGATCGCAGACCCCGACGGGCGGACGTGGAAAGGGAGCGCAACAGAGAAACAGGAGTCAATCCAATCGATCGCGTGGGAAAGAGAGCACGATTCCATGCTGCGCGTGGCCCCGAGATTCCAAGAATTTTCGAAGAGCAGCAGATGGTTGCAACAAAGCCCACAGGGGGTTGACCGATGCTGAAAAGCTCAAACGCGACAAATGGGAGCAAGCGAAATTTGACGCGGGACAATCTTTGGGATACGAGCGCACAGCCAAACAAGGCAATGCCGCCGCTGCCAATGTCTCATCGGTTGGAGGTAACGGTGGCCCTAGAGCTTCCAGTAGTAACTCCGACAAGCGTAAAGAGGATGGAGACAAAAATAAGGCAAAGGCAAAGGCAAATATGTGATATGTCGCTCCTTCAAGGAAACAGGTAAGTGCTCGCGTGGCAAGGAGTGTTGGTTTGCTCAGACCACGGATGGTCATCCGTGACTATAGCTCCGCACTGGCGGCTCAGCCGCCAGCGCAGGAGGAATTATACATATAGTTGTGTTATTCTTTCTTGTCTTCCATGCTCGACGGACGCGGCGAAGCCCGCGTCGGTCAAACCGAAAGCGGGGGGGTCAGAAGAGGCCCGCTGGCCAAGTCAGCCTGGGTGCCACAGCGCGCCCCGCTCCATTGTTGCGAGGCCCCCCAGGGCAGAAACAGACCAGCCCCGAATTTTTGAAGGTCTTTACTGATACTGGCGGAGGAGAATACAGGAATCCCTCCGGCGATGAGTTTCACCGCGAAAGCAGGGAACATATCGAGAGTCTCGTCGATGTCCTTGCGAACTTCCTGTATCTTCTTTCTCGGGGCGCTATCGAGAAATACTGGTGCGTCCCCCCTACTAAGAGTTGCATCCGATATCGGGAGAACGATAGGTGCAATCTCCGCGTGCGATTTCACCCCTCCACTGAGGGGCCCACCATCGCTTGGAGGAAGGCGCGCCGCCACGACTTGAAAGAGTTGCCTTCCAGCGGCAAAGATAGGTGGAAATTCCCGAGAGAAATGCGCAGACAGATGTCTACTCAGTCGAGGGCGTCTGCTGCGGAAGCTCCGATCAGAGCGTCGGACCCGCAGGGCGAAGTCTGGCATCTCTGGTTGAGAACCGAGGAGGGGGGAGAGGGCCCACGCGGCACAGCCGCTGCTGGATGCGCAGACAAAGACGCTGCGTATCTTGGCGCGCTGAGCTTTCTTATAGACACTGGGTGTGGGCTTAACCCCATAGCGGAGAGATATATTAGAAGTGCAGGTGCAATGATTGAGTCGAAAGCTTCCGCGATCACTCTGAATACTGCTGGGGGAGAATCAAAGGCCCTCGTATCAGTTTGCATCGCATGTCCCAAATTTAAAGGGTGGTAGTTTTAATGCTTTAGTCATGCCGGAGACCCCGTGCGTGATTTCGGTAGGAGAGCGGTGCATGGATCACGGCTTTAGCTTCTTCTGGCCAGCAGGCCAAAGACCCTACCTGTCGTTGCCCAATGGTCAAAGAGTGGACCTGGCCGTTGAGGGCAAGATACCATACTTGACCCTATCAGGCAAAGAGGCGCTGGGTCAGCGGATGCGCGCGGTTCCCGCCGGAGGGGGCGATGCCCCCGAGCGGTGGTGCTGCGTGACGCCAGGCGCCAAGGCATTCCTGGACAACGTGGAATCGGCGGGAGGCCCTCCGCCCCATGCTGCCCAGACTCGCGCGACCATAGACCTGCATGCACATGAGTTGATTGGTACCCGCAGCTGCGCTGATGGACCGCCGGCTGAGATCACGCCCGCCTTTCCGTCATCGATAGACTCTGCGGATACCATCACCTACTTCTACTATTCGCTTCAACAGGCTAGTGAATGCGGTTGGAATCGGACGCCGACCGGCATCGCTGCCTTCAAAAGTCTTCAACTTTGCCCGGTCACGGTCAAGCCGTCGGTCAGTGCGACGAGCAGCCCGGCAAAGCCGAGGCCTGCGCTGCCGCATACAGGAGCCCTTATGGGCATGGAGTCTCGGGATACCTTCCTTGCGAGATAAATCGAGGACTGGACTCCAGTGCGTGCGACGCGGCCCCAGGACCCGAGGAGGGTGAAGTTGGAGACGCTGACGGTGTCGACTAAGTCGACGTCGACGCACCGCCAGATATAGACCCAGACGATGCGGAGGTTGAGGCGTCGGAGACCCTTGCCGAGCGGCTCAAAAAGGCCGCAGCCCCCCTGCCGCACCTTCTAACTCATACTCCCAAGAACCCATGTTGTTCAGTATGAAATTGGGCCAAAGCTATCAGAAAGCAACAGCGCAAGGCGCAAAACAAAGGGCTAAAGGTTCCCCGCCCATACACTAACCCCACTTCGTTCGGACACCTGACGACGATGGATCATTGGTTTGCGATGGATGAGCTCTCGCGGGGGCTCCACGATGAGACCGCGTGCGTGACTTTTCGCGACCGAGCTGCGGATTCTCTTGTTGCTCAGGGTGTACACGAGAAGTATGCGGCTCACGTTTGCAACTTTTTGGTAAACCTGAAAGCATCGGAGGAAAAGTTAGAATCTTGTTATACAGATGGTGCAGGAGAGCTTGCGAGGGCATGTTACGAGCTCAATATTGCCCATGATCCTACCATCCCGGGATATAAGAAACATAACGCCGTTGTTGGCATGCAAATGGCGTGGTACAGATGGGGGCCAGAGCCTTACTCATGCAGGCTGGTCTTCCACCGCCATATTGGACCTATGCAGTCCGATACTTCTGTCTATGCTATAACACCAGGACCCCAGCGGAGGGACAGCCAAGTTGAGAGCGACGCTTTGGATGTAGATGTGATGATCAACTCCTTCCCTTTGGGTCCCTTGTGCGTTATGTGCCTCCACCTGAGTCCAGGTTTCGGACCGCCAAGACTGGCGCAACGATGATTCCGGGGATATACTTGGGTATGTGCACAAAGCGGGGGGACAGGTTGGACCAGACAGTTATGTTGTGCCGTTGAGACAACTGGACGGTCTGAACATGGAGTCAGGGCGTACCCCAGAGGGTAAACGACCCACTATTGAGAAGTCCGATCAGGTGTACAGCAACATCCTAGATGGCACTGCTGATGACCAATCGCCCTAATTTCCTTTGCGAAAAGCGTACGACAAAGCGGTGACCGAAGTACGTTCCGTCACGATCCCTACAGCAGGAGAAGCTGCGGCCGTCCCAGACGGACCACAACCAGCAACGGGGATACGACCGGACAACTTGTTTAGTGTCAATGATCCTGCGGTTGTTATGCCGCCGCCTTCTCAAGGGGGCGAGGGCGCTTCACACTTCGACTCAGAGGCCGATTTAGAAGACGACGGCCCTGGAGGATTGTGCGTGGATGACGAGCCTATGGTCGTTGACGGCAGGGATCCTCAGCGCGATTCCCATCCAGCAGATGAGAACCAAAAACTGGGACTCGCACAACTTGAATATCGTTTGGACAGACAGTCCAACTTCTCAGCGGCTAAGCTGCGTGGGAAGGCTTCCGGGAGAGGACAACTTCTTGCTCGAACAATTCAAAACCTGGACACGGTGGAATACTTTGAGGACAGACGAATTGTTGCTGGACTAACAAAAGAAGGGTTGACGCAGAAGCTTCCATTGACAGGTCGCCGAAAGACATGCAGCATCCGAGTTGTTCTTTACTACGATCCCGATTACGCGCCTATAACTCGCGTGTGGGTCACTGACCCAGACCCGAAATGCAGTGCCAAATGGCTGACAAAGCTACCTGAATCCACCAATCCTGGGATCCATCCTGGACGATGGTTCAACATGAATCAAGCACAACGCCGACAGGCCGTGGAACAATACAAGGCAGAAGAGAGAGGATTTTTCGGAATAGAAGATCCTGGCCCTTGCCTTGCACTTCTGCGTGGCATTGGCCTGGGCGTTGGTGATCCACCGACTCCGCCCGAAACCGCAGTGGCACAGCCGCTTGCGGCTCTTCCTGAGGCCAGGCTAGCAGCGCCGAAGGTGGCAGAGTCGTTTGAGGGAAGACAGCCTGTGCTACACCCCTGGCAGCGGACGTGGGGCGGCGTCGCGGCTCGCTCAGGGCGGCCAAGCCGCAGCTGTGGCTGCTGAACCCTCGGAGGAAGGTGATTCTGAAGAACATCTTTCGATGATGAGGATATTTGGTGGAAACAGGCATGGTACGGAGGCGCTATTGCACGAGATGGGATTTCCTCCAGCTCAGCCGGCAGGGGCCCGTTGTTCGATGAGGATGAGTCTGGGGATATTCATGGGGCAAGCCAGACCTCGAGTCCGGCGGCCGCCGCGTCGCGGCGAAGCGTGCCTCGAATGCCGTTCCAGTATGGCTCGGCTACAGATCTCAGTCATCGTGAAAAAGAGTGATTTGATTTGCAATATTTTTACAACCCTTTTACTGACCTTATCTCAATCATCGACGAACCCTTCCAACTTCCCAACGACTGGCAACACGCCTACATTAATACCGCCGTCGCCGGATCAGTCTCAAAAGACGAGGCCAAAGCGAACGAAGACGCCCAAGCTGCCTGGATAAAAGAATCGGATAGATTGCGCGACATAGGCACATGGATAGAGGACGGTGTCAGAGAATACTCTGATGTGGTTGCCGAACTCATGGGACAGACGGCCCACTTTGGCCGGCCATTTGCGATCCCGGTGGAAAAGAACTCAGAGATACCGTTAGGACACAAAGGTCGCAAGTATAAAGGCCGGGTTGTTTTTGACGGTTCGAGTGTGAGAGATCAAAAAAAGGATGTGGCATTGTTTCAGGAACTTTCCAGCAGTCCTGCTACAATGCAGGCTAGCAAAGCAGCTGACACCAACGGGCTATTTGAAGGTCATAGCATCGAGCAAGCGGACGCCCGCCAAGCCCATACTCAATCGGAACTAGGCGGCACCCCCACTTGGGTTTTCTTACCTCGAGATGCATGGCCTAAAGGATGGTCCCACATGCGTATTCCTGTATGCCCGTTATGTGTCTCATTGTATGGGCACCCTGACTCAGGCGGATATTGGGAGCAGCATTGTGAGGGACATGTTACGGCAAAAGGCTTTGTGGAGTGTAGTCCGTGTCGTAGTTGTTACTTCCACAAAGAATTGGAATTTTTCTTGATTATCCATGTTGGTGATTTTAAGCTGTCGGGACCAGCCGACATGCTTGCAGAGGGCTGGAAACTACTGCAATAACCGTCTGATAACTGTCCCAAGGGAATAGAACTATACCCTCCAACGGCTGTTGGAAGATATTTGGGATGCGAACGTAGAGTTTCAACGCAGTGGGTTGAATGGCAGGGGGAGTTGCCTGCAATCTTGGACCCGCCTCCTCCTAAGGTAAAGAAAAACGCCTCCGTCACAAACGAGAGTAGCGAGGAGGAAACGGGGGGCGACTCGGCGGCTCAGCCGTCCGAGCCATATCAACCGAGAGAGCCGAAACTAGTCGAAGTCGTAGAAGATGACATGACAGAGTGCTTTGAGTCCTGCGCTACACTACATGCCCAACTGACGGACACTGATCCAGCTACCTACCCGGCAGCGGGAACCCCGTTTGGCCTTGAACTCACAGACCTTCAGGATGGCCAAGGCGGCCCCAGGGGCGACGTTTACTCCCCGGCTGAGGAGGCCATAGCGTCAGCATTACGCATCAACGTTGATTCAGGCCCTCCTGACCAGAGAATAGTTCTCGGCCTTGACGCCGCAGCAGCGAGCCCTGATGACCCAGAGCCACCGACGCAGTCGGGTGTGCTTCAACCTATTGCAGCAAAAGTCTCGATGAAAATATTTTATGGCGCGAGAATGGCCAGATATGATTTGCTTCGTGCTGCATGTCAAACTGCCAGTT
This sequence comes from Prorocentrum cordatum, assembly GCA_963575745.1. Classification (NCBI taxonomy): domain Eukaryota; class Dinophyceae; order Prorocentrales; family Prorocentraceae; genus Prorocentrum; species Prorocentrum cordatum. The sequence continues at coordinate 582,682 of CAUYUJ010001381.1, forward strand.
GTATTACCAAAGGGCCAGAGCAACAAGACATGGATCGTTCCCGCCTCATATGTTATATCAAATGTACCTCCCATTACCGCATGACTTCGTGGGTGGGTGACAAAAAAGGAAAATGTCTGGTTAAAGCAATACGCTGACGCAGATCTCGCAAGTGACATTCGCACGCATCGAAGCACGAGTGCCAGTTTTCAAGCCATTTGGGGGCCATGCACTAGAGCTGGACAGTCTATGGGATCGCAACGACAGACATGCGTTTCCCACAGTACACTTGAGGCAGATATTGTCGCTGCTGACCTTGCTTTGCGCAAAGAACTGCTAACAGCACTACCGCTTTGGGAAATACTGCTCGACAGACCAGTGCGATGTCTGTTCTTAGAAGACAATCAAGCAGTCTGTAAAGTCATCAAGGCAGGCGGGTCAATGAAACTCACGCATCTACCGAGAACACATCGGATTGATGCTGCAGCTGTGTCCGAAGAGTTTTCTCGCGGCCTTTTAGAGCTACAATATGACAGAACTCAATATGAGGCTGCCGGCATTGGAACCAAGAGGTTCACTGACCCATTGGCTTGGGTTAAAGTTCTACACCTTGTCAACATTGTTACGCCAAAATTCGGGGCCGCTAAGCGGTGCCAAGATTATCTAGACACGATGTTTTCTGACGCACTTCCCTTGGAACCCGGGGGGATTTCGAAGCCCCGCTTAGGCCCTAGTTCGGCCTTGCGGAGAGGAGCTGTTGCACCTAGTAAAAAGATGAATAAAAAGAAGAAGCGCCCCAATAAGGGTAAGCCCGTTGTGGCCGCCCCCGGCAAAGCCGTGGTGGCATGCGCTCCCAGCGTAGCTGTGGTTGCGAATGCGCCCGGCTCGGCCGTGGACGCAGGTGACACTACTCCTATAGAGACCGAAGAAGGTTACAGCAGAAGCTCCGAGAAACCCAGAACGATGGAGGACATAACTACGAAAAGTTCTGATCGTGAAATGAAAGCAATGTTTAACATGGCGGACCGTGATACTGAGCCAGATACTTCGATATTGCCGAAGAGTACGGAAGATACTCCTGGTCACAACCTTCTTCTTCCTCATCCTCCACCTGCTGCGGCTGCCAGTTTTCTAGACAAAAAGGATACGTCGACGCGGGCACAACAAGGGCAGAGTTTGAAACGTTGGCATTTCGTTCCGAGACTTGTTACGTTTATGCCCGCAATCGGTGATTGCCCCGTCGACCCGGAAAAGTTAGATGATAGGCGTCGCACCTATGCCGCTAATGCCCAACAAGGTTTGACGGTTGACCGCATTGATAATTGGCGCGACGAAGAGAGTAAATATCATCACCCATTTGAGCATAATTCGAATGGCGATTCCAGCGATGGTGATTATTGCCCGAGTAGATGGACCGGATACACAGAGTTCTGGATCCGAGAAGATTGCGCCCCGGCCACTCAGTGGACCGGGGAAACGCTCTTACTAGAATACTGTTGTGGCCCTCAGAGCAGGATAGGAGACCCAAAGAATTTTGTTGACTTTCGTGTAAGGTGATTCGATACACGGAGTTGGAAGATATGAGGACGGATCAGGGACTTAGGCTAGTTTTGAACGGTATTAAAACGTTCAAGGGAAAACATAGTACGTTGTGGGGTTCTATGCCTTGCACGGGAGGTTCTCCCTGGCAACATGTGAACGAAGCGCATTATTCTCGTATTGGAAATCATAGAGCGGTGCGTAGGCTTCGTCGTATTAGGACTGACTTCAGATACCTGTTTTGGAATTTCCGCGAGATTGCCCGCGGTGTACACAAAGCGGGGGGCGTTGTTTGCATTGAGTGGCCTACCCAGTGCAATTATTGGAGAGACCCTCAGGTAAAAGACTTCATGAGAGAGTTAGAGTGTGTTAATACGGCGTTGCATGGATGTGCATATGGGTTAAAGGATAGCAAGGGTAATATCATGAAAAAAGCCCTGGACGATAGCTTCTACCTCCCCTGACGTTGCGGAAGGACTTGAGCGCAGATGTGACGGCGCGCACGGGCATGTTGAGGCTAGAGGACGTGAATGCAAGAGTGCAGAAGATTACACATATGCTTTTGCTAAACAGGTCCATTTTGTCATTGCTCGAGCTGCAGAGAAATCTTTGTCGTCTCGTCGTCGTCCTATCTCCTCCTCTGATCACATTTGTGCCGCTGCCGTTTCGTCTCTAGAGCTTGCGCGGGCTGCCCCGCGGCCGGCGCCCCTTCGGATCGAGTGGTCGCCTTGCGGTGACTACGCGAGCCTTGCCCGCCGCGGCCCCCGCGCGCCCGAGAGAGCATCGACCAAAACCATGCGTCGACCGTTGGGTGGCCCAGCGGTTAAGCCGTCGGGGGAGGACGTTGTTTCGATCTGCTTTGACGATATCATAGACGACCTCGTTTCCGACTCGCTCGAGGCGGAAAATCTAGGGAGCGAGATCAAAGAGAATGCTCTTCCCGACACAATTCGAAAGGCCACCTCACCGGCTCAGCCGCGCGGGGAGGCCCGCCCACCGGCTCAGCCGGGTGGGAACGAAGCTAGCGACTTTAGCCCGACTAGTGTCGTATTGATGAAGACATCGAGATGGAAGCTGGTGTTGAGATTCGCGGAGAAGAAATAATTGCTCGCAAAAGGGCAGCAGAAGCAGCCTTCCGAGATGGCCAGCCCGCAAAGAAAGCAGCCAACCCCGGTACAGGAGAAATCGACTCCTGGAAGGAGAGACCAATCTTCCGATGCTTTCCTGACAAACGGGGCAGTCAAATGTGCACCTGAGAAAGGGTGGAGTTGGCGCTACACAGTGTGGAGGCATGACATAATGTACATGCGGAGCGACAAAGTCGTGACCGCGCTGAAGGCAGACCTGGATGCAACATCACAGACGATCTTTCAACGTCTGTACTCCCAGGTTTCGCAAGATCCGTGGGCAGTACACTGGACAGCGTTCGAGCGAAAGGCAACGTGCCGTTTCGATTGCGCCCCCCCTGATCTGGACCAAATCCCCGTCGGTGCGTTCTTTCAGACGCACCCCGATGAAAAGACGAAGTGGGTTAGTAAGGCGCACGCGAACCCGCCAGGGGGGTCTCGTCATGCAGTTCGAACGCTCGAGAAAGGAGAAGTCATTGGTCTCGCTGTCGGCCCAGCTGTTCGGTGTGAGACTATCTGCGGAGACTTCGTGAGTGCCCCAGTGATCGATCACTGGGCGGAAGGATCCCCTGAGGTCTGGGTGAACATCGGGGGCCCTTCTCCCCGAAAGCCTCCCCGTGGCTCAGCCACCGGGGGCGGTTGGGGGGCGATGTTTGCTCTTCCCGTGATCAAAGGTTTGTATCATACGCCAGTGCATGTTGTCGAGGAGGCTCTTACTGCCACTGCAAAAGCGAACTAGTTTGAGACCTCTCCTCAACAGGCGATTCGCTGGCGCAAAAGGCAGCGCCCGTGGAAGAGACCGCAAAACCGTGATGAATGGTTTGCCAAAGACGGCCTCGACCCAGAGGCCGAAGAGCAGTCGCCGCCGAAGAAGCCGCGGACGACAGGGGAGGCACCGAACGACTCAGTCGCTTCGGCCAGCCAACAAGTAGCCTCGCACGGCAACCAGCCCTCTTTGGGCAGCCCTGGAGCCGGACAGCAGGCGGCCGGCGGATCATCCGCCGACCCGACCTCAGGTCATGCTGACCCTCCCGGCGCAGCCGGCGGGGGAACTGGCGGTGGCTCACCCCCCGGCTCAGCCGGTGGCGGTGGAGCTCCACCAGGATCAGGTGGATCTTCTTCGGGAAATAATCCGCCCGCTCACCCCTCCCCAGGAGGTGGTGGAGGGGGCGGGCCGCACGATTCGGGTCCAACTGCAGCCGAAGCTGAGCCTGATGACCCGCCATGCATTGGGCGAGGTCCCTGGAACGTCCTAGAGTATCTACGGACGAAAGGAGATTTCGCGGCTGATCCCAGGGCCCCCACGAACGACTGGCAGGAGAAGGTGGAAGAGATCCTCGATCTTTGTATCGGGGTCACAGACCCGATAATGAAGACCTGGGCAAACAAACTGACATGTTTTAAGAAGTGTCAGGCCATTTCGCGAATCGCCAGGGTTAACGGAAAATCATGGATTCCATTTGTAGGAGAGGACCTTGCGGCCATGTCAAACACGGGGAAGCCCGTGACAGATTTCTTCCGCCTTTTGTGCTTCATGATGAGCGGGTCGAAATCTTGTTGGTCTTATGCTGTTCACATTGTTTCAGATTCTACAAATCTATTCAAGGATGGACCCGGGAAGGCGAAGCCTAGCCTGCTTCCTGGTTACAACCTGCGAGAAACAGTGTTTGGAAGTGCACAGGACGCCATGAGTGGAGCTTTGGTTTCGGCCATTCGTGACGCTTCTTCAAACTTTCAGCGGGGCAAGACTGGGCACTTCAAAAAGGGGACCCACACTCCAATACGCTTCACCTTCTGGAACTTCAACGTTATTGTTGGTAACGCATGCCAGTTGAACGGAGTTGGGACTGGGCCAAAAAGACCGGAGAACCCACTCGCATTCGCAGGAAGCCTTAGGTTCATGGTAGACGATGCCGCAAAGCTGGTGGACGACGCGATGCGCCGTTCATCCGAGGGGGCGATTGAGGTTAAGTATGTCGGTGGGGACCACAAGTGCTGGCATAATGATGGAGGTGGCGTTGACCCTATGTGGGGCGATGTCGCCACCCTTGTTCGAGCCAGAATGAACCGTCGGATCGAACGCTATAAAGCCATAGGAATGTTTCCCAGGATAATGATCCTTGACGGAGTGAGCCTCTACCGGCAGCTTAGGCATCGCCCAGGAGACACCTTTCACTTTGGTGCGAGCCACCAGGACTACAAATTGAACAGTGGTGGACAAATAGTGAGCGCGAACGCTGGCCAGTTGTGTGCAGACTACTTGGCCAGAACTGCCAAGCTAGCCGTGTTATTTTTCTGCCGGCCTTCCGGCGGCTCAGCCGTGCGGGATGGACACATAACGTGCGCGACGAGAGAAGACGGGCATGCCATGCAGGAAGCGGACATTAATGAGCTTGTCACGTACTGGCAGAACTGGGCCCCGCCCGCGGGCAATATACCCACGTCGATACTTAATACTCGCCCGTTTAGGGCAGTCTTGACCCGAGATGATTTTCCAGCCGTCTCACAGACGGATCTGGAGGTGGCGCAAGACATTCATATTCTTCAGAGGCTTTTGTGAACTTTCTCAAGAAGGGAGTCGCATATGACTTTTTCCCATGAAAAGACAACGTCTACTTCTTGCCGCGCGGAGAAATCTTCTGTTTTGGGAATGCCTTCAAAGGGGGAGAGCCAAAGATCGGAGGAGGAAGGCGCACAAAACGACGAGCATATGCGTGCCGCACTCAACGAGCTGTATAAGGCAGCGCCGGCAACAGCACCGAGCGGCTTAGCCGTTTCGGTGAATGGCTCGACTTCGGGCGAAATAGCCGTCCCTGTTCATGTCGCACCATCGGCTGGTGCCGCTGCTTCCAGCGGAGACGTCGTGCCCGGCGGCTCAGCCGCAACGGGCTCTGGCTCTAGCGCGCGGACGGCTCAGTCGCCCCGCAGTCCTCCTTTGGCGCCGCCCTCTGATATATTAAAGAAGTAGAGACGCCTGGAGAGGCGGCAGAGAGATTCCTCCGCGGTAACTGCCCGGAGGGAGACGCAAGCAAGCTCAGCGGCAGACACAAGTTCCCGAAGAGGCCGAGAGAAGGTAGCCCTGGAGAAGAGGAGCCCTTTTGGCCACATTGTTTGTCGCATCAGCAGACAAAGAGGTTGCCTTTCCAAAGCTCGCCGGGGGCACATATTATTTACCATGATTTTCTTTGTCCATTCACGATCGCTGGTGGAAGCCCCCGTCGAGGCATGATGCCGGGGAACGCCTGCCCGGGCGAGGAAGTCCGCGCTGCAGAGGTAGCGCAAGGGAAGAACCCGGCTAGGAGCCGTGAACAAAAGGTGGCTCAGAAAGCCGCGAACGGAGAAGCGTGGCTTGCTTTTCAACTGCCGCAGAAGTCGACGAACATCCCACCTATGACACCGAGCTACATGGTTCCGAATTGGGCACGTTTCTTTAGAGTCAAAGCCGACAGGTCAAGAGCAGACCCAACAGCCAGTGTAGCTGATCGTCTAAATTGGGCTAAGCTGTCGGTGAAAACACATAGGGTGGGCGTTGCCCATTGCGTTGAACTTTCGTTGCCTTTCTTCGTGACAGGTGAGAAGATTGCGGAGGTCTTAGACCCATCCGCAGGCTGGACAAAGCAGTCCCACGGAACGTCTGTGATTGCCCTTCACGCAATATTGGAGGGTCACCAGTTGCTTCTTTCTGACACCAGATACGGAGGACATGTCAAGGCGCACGTAGTTGGGGTATACTCTTTCCCATGCGTTGATAATCCTAATACGCACACCACGTACCCCGTTGCTGAGGAGACCTTTGGAGACGGCGCATGGGTAACTGCCGAGATTGGTTTCTTCACTAGAAAGCCAAAAGTCATCAAAGGACAGCCGCAACCGTATGTGAGCGACCCAATGGGGGACGCATTGCATGAGCTGCGACAATACCATGGGCTCCAGCAGCACTTGATGTTACAGACGCGTGGGTGCATTTGCAGAACGTTGCCAGACAGAACGGTTGGAATCTGGAGCAGGACTTCGAGGTCGAAAGATGCCGAGACGAAGATCGGGCGAAGGCCACGGACAAAGTCTGGGAGGCACAGATGGCCTGGGTTCCAAATTTAGAACCATTTGCCTGGCAAAAGGGGCCAGACCCTTACTTTGACAACGGCGCTTTTGATGATATCTGGCCTTCGCTCCAACAGAAGGGAGTCAGGCTGACCAAGATTCATCCATTACACAGAAATGGGGCCTAAAAGGAGTCCGCGGAGCTGGTCGAACAAAATAAAGCAGAAAAAGAGGGGGCGAAGACAACGGCGGAAGTCAAACAGGAGGAGCCGGCGGCTATGCCGTCCGGCACCCAATTTTCGATTGAGACCAGGAACTTCCCGAACCTTGGGCAGGCGTCTGCGAGCAAGGAGAGAGCATTTAAGCCGCCGCCCCCGCGAGCCGAGGCTTGGCCCTCTACTCTTAAGGCCGACGCGCCTATGAAAACGCCCGCGCCTCCTCCTCCTATGGAGGGGTCGCCCGATGAAGGGCCGAGAGAGATAGTTACTAAGAAGCCGAGCGTCGCATTGCAAGGGAGCGCGCCACAGGCGAAGGAGATGATGCCCAAGAAAGCTCCGCCTCCGCCACAATTTGTACCAGAAGCGTATGTGATGAGTCCTCCGCCAGCGAAGATGCTTCGCGTCGAAGAAAACCCTATGGCATCTCCATCGACGCAGCCACCGGCAAAGCCGGGCATAGACACGGCTGGCAGCCCGCCTTGGAAACCGAGTATTCGTGATCCCCCAGCCAATTTGACCCAATTCATTGGGCCCAATGTTGCCGATGTTCTGCTTATGGATCAGAGCCACCAGAAGGCAGAGCCTCGGGTCAAAGCTGCACCTAAATGGGCGAGACGCAGGGGGGACCCACAGCACGCCGAAGGCAGTGCTGCAGGGGGTCAACCCGCAAAGGCACAGAACCCTGTTGAAAGCGCATCGGTGGCCGAGGCAAAAGCCACACCCGCCGAGGAGGTGGCTCCTGCCCGAGACGGAGGTGACGGTACATTGGACATCCCTGGAGCAACCCCCCCGACTCAGTCGGACGGGGATGATTCATCTGAGGACTCGCCGGTATTAGTCGGAACCGATGATATGATTAAGATCCTCATTGCCATGAGACACATCTCAAATATGCATTTCTCGCGTTCCAGAGCACGCAAAGTATTGGAACAAGAAAACAGTTCTTTCATAGATGGCGTGACCTCAGATCAAGAGCGCAAGAGATTGGACAGCCGGAGACTGACGAACTTATAAGATACAGAATAGAAGCTGCCGTACTTATTGAGGCAGCGAAATTTGTTTATTTGAGATACGAAATGATGAACATGCACGGGCCAGATACCTATTCTCTTGCATGGACGAGGTTTGCAGATGCTATTGTTGAGCAGATCCTTAAAGGGGATCCAAGGTTTGCCCGTGCTCCTATGGTGCCTGAAAGGCGCAAGAGGCCTAAGCATAAAGCAGCAGGGGGACTTGGTGCGAGTGGGAGTAGACTTCCGACTCCTCCTGCCCCTCCGTCCGGCGCAGCCGTGACGGCGAGCCTTCCGACTCCTCCGCCTGGCCCAGCCAGAGCGGAGCATGCTGACCAGCCTGAGGCGCAACAAGAACAGTCGCCCCCCACAGTTGACCCGCTGGAGGAAGAGACAACACATGTTGCCAAGGCGCCAGCAACAACAGCCGCTTTGAGCGGACAACAAGAAACAACATTTTCCCTTTGCGGGACAGAACCCGGATGCCTCAGGCACTCCGGGGCCCTCGGGAGCAGACGCTGAACCTGAGGACGTTACAGCCTTTCCATGCGATGAGGACCCGGAGCCCGTCGATTTAATGGAAGACGAGACTTACCCTTATGGCCCAGCATCTGAAACTATATTCTGCAGAGTGAGTCTGCCGCCTGCTCCCGACAGGAGACAGCGTGAGCCCGCGCCTATAAATCCCCGTGATGGGAAACAAGAGGTTGCTGTCGGGCATGCCGTCTTGTTCCAAGGCAGACAGCTATATGTGTCGGGAGAGGAACGCGGACGAATCATTCAGAGAACACCTGGTCCAATGAGACAGAAGGTCCGCGACGCTCACATGACTGGTCCCGTTCCGCCGCGTATCGAAGCCATCCGCAGTCAGACAGGTAATAATGCGCTCCGATACATTGCGGAGTTTGCGGAAGACCCGATTTTCGTGTTGATGAGCAGCCTCAGCCAAGCTGACGGCATGTTTGATCAGGCAACGGAGTTTCTCCGAGCTGAGTTTCATTCCGGAGATGTCCCAGAAGGATGCGCTCCGAAGTCCTTTGCGTGCCTAGTACCATTGGTAGTTGGGATTGACGACGACGACAATCCAGCTGCCTTCGGCAGTATGGAATCTTGGAGCCCCCAGAGCTGCCGAGCGGATAAGTTTGCTGAGCACATCGGCAAATGCACGGTGTACCTCGCGAGGCATTGCTCGGACTATGCGAGCTCGTCGGGTGGCTGGGTCTACTTTGGAGATCTGGTGCAAAAGATTGCAGAGGAAGGTTTCACTTTCCAGTCATATGCTCTTGCCGCGCGCGGTTTAGCCGCGCTGCCGCCAGAGACAGTGGAAGTTTTGGGAATACTTCCCGAAGATAGTGACGATATTGTTGGAGCAAGTGTTCGCAAAATGTGGACACAGTACAAGGCGTGCCCATCACAAGAAAGAGAGAGGAGCGAACTTGCTATACCCATTTTCTATCGGGCATGTCAGGGACATTCCACGTTCGTTGCCCCCATCGAAAGAATGTGCGTCCCATATGACCCTGGCCAAGTCAGGAGTCACGGATCTCTTCTCCATGTCACAGACATGCAGACGTTCTTGGAGTCCACGGATGGGAGGTTGCGCTTTCCGAAGAAAGACTCAGGGCTTTGCCTAGAAGCAGACTGCGATTTGCTGAGGCTGCTTCCGAGTAAAAGAAGCCCAACAATGCCTGATGCGACACGCATTCTTTCGTGGCTCAGCCAGCGGAGGTACGGGGAAGCCCCCCCATCCAAGGCATGTTGTGTCCATGAGGCGTGAGGCACAAGAAGGGGAGTTGCCAGCGGTGGGGACATGGTCCGCAGACGACACCGTCCATCTGTGGGAAAAGCCCCCCAACCACAGAGAATCCTGGGAGCTCATTCTTGTTTTCACGGGCCGAGTGCTCACCCGTTTCTCGCGCAGGATTTGCCCAGACGGGGCCCTAGTGTCTCGAGAGGTGCCGAGGTTCGCCGATATCGACAAGGCCGTCACCCTTTTTAGAGTTGGACCTGGAGATGGCTCACTAGCACATCAGATGTTCTGGTCCGTCCTCTTCAATCGCGAGTGGGCCTCGTACGAGGTGACTTTTGACAACGAGTCAATAATTGCTTGGATTCACACAGACGAGACTCTGTCGTTGGTTCAGAATCGCAGACGACAGCTGCCGCCCGAAATACAGGAACGAGTTCTATCTGCCCCTTGGGATGATGATGGAAGGTTCCTATGCTTCCGATTTCACTGGGTGCGCGCGGGCTTCGAACACTGTCCAGTTTGCAGCTGTCGGATCAAATGCAAACACAGAGTCACACACGACTATATGACTCAGACGTGGAACCGGAAGATAATTCCGCGACCCCTTGAGGCAAATTGACTTAGATTACATGTGAACGGTCACTACCATCTTCCAACAATCGTCCCGAATGGATCAAAGTGCGTGGGTTGAGACAACAGAGAGGTTCTGCGATCGTGATGAAGAGTATCAGCAGTAAGGAACAGCAGGAGCGAAAGTGGGCGAATGGGGAATGTGTTCGCGTGGCTGCAACAGGCCAGATTTTGGGGAACAGCCGGCCAGGCAATTTCCCTGCTTGGGTTCCAACGGACGCCGCGGCTCAGCCGCCGGCGCGCCATGGCCCTTTCTTCCAGTACTTGAAGCCCTTGGTCCGAAGGTTCATTGAATGGCTTGCGTTCTCAGCCTCGAGAGCGAGAAGGCAGGCCCCTGTGATCCCGACCTGGTGGCCATTGCTATGGGAGACAAATATTGACCAATACGCTCACCCAATATCTTGCCCCGCTCTGGCAGCCTTCGACTGGCCAGACCAACAGGACGACATAGTCGAACCTGTGATAGGTTGGGAGAGATGGCATACCAAGATGACCAGACGAAATGTCTTTGTCCCGACGATTCAAACAATTGATGACGCGGTAACCATGGGGACACCATGGCTGCCTATACAGAATGAAGACGTCGCGGACGACGCAGGGCAAAACCCTCGCGCAGGGCAAAACCCTCGCGGACGCATACCAGTTGCCTGGGAGAACAATCTCGAGGCGAGGCCAACTCGCAGTTCTCAGTCCGTCGCCAGACGGATCAACGAGCGTCGCGATCATCGCCTCATAGTACCAGTGTTACAACCCGCCGCTTGCGCAGCCGCGAGGGCAGGCGTGCAATCGCAGATTGGACTTGACTTCTCAGCAATCAGCGGGCCTAAGGCCGCGCTGATAACCAGAGGGGCGATCAACTTTGATCAGCCCGACGGTTATACATACAATCATTGCGAGGACAACTCAATAAATATATTTTTGAACGGGTTAGAGGGTAGGGCGATCGCAATACAATATGTTATCGAATACACAGGCATTCGCTCAAACCCAAATGATCCCGGTAGATCGCAACTGCAAGGGGACATGGAACACGAGGCCCCGCCGATTGTGACGAGCATAGTTGAAGGGAACTGGATGGCCCTTGTACAACAGATGCAACTTGGTCTTCGCATCATAAGAATATTTGCTATCGTTCGCGAAATCATGGTCTCCTTCATTTCAGATTGACATTTTGTCGGCTACCCAGGGCGAATAATTCGCCCCGACAGAGAGAACGCAGACCCCATGGACTTGATGCGACGGAGAGATGAATATGCTCTTGACTGTCGCATTCGCGCCGCCGTCCAGACGGACGACATCATAGAAGAATGGGCCCGTCATTTGGGTAGGCAGGTGCAAACCGACGTTCGTCGTGAGGGCGCATTATTACAAGAGGCCGTTTCTTGGCTTCAGAACAGATACATAGATCTTGGGACAGAGCTCCAGGATAAGGACGCAGGACCATTCCGCACTGCATGCGGAAGATTTGGCATCCCAGTAGCTATAGCTGCTAGGAGTTTGTTGAAGTTCACGCGAGATCGCGAGCAGAACGTTCGCGAGAACAGAAATGCCAATCCGCACCATGGCGGCGAAGCCGACCCCATGGGACCAATGAGAACACAGGGTGCGGTGAAAGCCAGGCCGCAGCCACCACCTCCACCACGCAGACCCAACGTCTCAGACGCTCGGGCCGCCGATGAAGTTACCGAATCCCCACGCTCTGTCGCCGGCTTAGCTGTGGCGACAAGAGAGGAATACTCATGGTATTCTGACGCATGGGATTGGTCGAGGCCCCGGCGCGCGCGCGATGGAGCCATGGATGTCGGCCGCGGCGCTGCCGGCTACGACCCGCTCCTGTCCTACGCGCACAACGTGAATAATGTGCAGGTCGGGTACTGCGTCCACCGGGGCCGGATCGCGCGGTTGCCCGGCGAGGTCTGGTGGGCGCAGATGTGGCATGCATTGTCTACGTTTGAGCATGACGTTCACTTCCCGCCGAAGGGGGAGGCGTCCAAGAACAAGGAGAATAATTACAGTGCAGCATACTGCACTAATGATGGCAATGGACGGTCCCGCTCGCCTCGTGGCGCAGACGGACGGACTGGAGGCTCGGCGACGTCGAACCCGACGCCTCCGGCGCCACCGACGGGAGAGGGGAATCCGTGGGGGGAGCTGGGCTGAGATCCGCCCGCGTGACTTAGCCGCGGCAGGCGCATGCAAGGAAGTTCTCGTCCGCACGACGAAGTCGTGTCGGACGGGTAAGCGACTCTACTGGTCGGCTAGGCCGAACCAGCGGAGATAATTTATTTATATGATGTGGGAGTCGTCGGGCCCCTTCGGCCCTTAGCCCCCTGGTGGCCACCGCTGAGCGGTGATTTTTTTTGTTTGCGGTTCGCTCCGGTGGTTGCACATATATAGGCCAGGGGTGCTGTGGCCGGATGGGCTCTACGAGGCCCGCCGCGGGGGGAGTGCATATGCTCCTCTCCGCCTCATATTAACATCGCTGATTATAACACTTGCATGCTGTGCACTGTATGACTGACATTATTTTGCATTATGCAGCTGTTTGTTTGCTTGCAGGAGGTAAAAGGTGCGAGCTGGCCCGCTCGCGTGCGCCGCGGGGTCGCCCCCGCGTCGTCGTCGTGTCGTCGGCCGGCCGGCCACCTCACTTACCATTCCTGATCTAGTAAATTTGTTTACGGGTTACTTGTCTTATCGATGTCTCATCCCGCGCCCTCTCTCGTTGAGCAGAGTGAACATGAGATCTTAAGTCCTTCAGAGGAAAGACTTTTGGAGGAGGAGGAGGAGAAGCAAGACGGGGAGTTCCGCGTTTTGTTGCAGGCGACAAGGCGGCCGCAAGAACTTGTCATCAGCCCTCCTTCGCGTCATGCTTGGCGTTGTCCTTCGGAACGTCCGCAGAAGCCGCTGGTGGCCTTTGCGGGCACGCAAAGGGGCAAACATGCTCGGCGCAAACTGTCCTCGACCATCGATCGTCGAACCTCAACCTCGACCATCCCCTAACAAATCGGCTTCACGGACCTCTCACGGTTGGCGTTGTGTCATGAAGTTCGAGGGGGATGTAGCCGTGGCGCATTGCGTGGCGGCGAGAAGCTTCCTGGAGTCCCGTTAACGTTTAAACTGTCAGAAAAACATCGATCTTCGACCATCGATGTTTGAATTTCCAGCATCAGTCCTGGACCATCGGTCCTTGAACCTCGAACCTCGGTTTTTGGCAATTGGTCCTCGAAGCCTCGAAGTTCGACCATCGATCCTCTCACATCGATCTTTGACCATCGGTCCCCCAAGCCCTCGAAGCTCGGTCCTCGACCCCGGGTCCTCGAATCTCGACCGTCGACCCGCATAGTAAGGGTGAACGGTTTCCTTAGGGAATACTCGCATCCTCTCCGTTGGGCCCATCCTTGGCCGCTTCCGCTCGCCGCGCCCCGCTCGCAAAGTGTCGACAGCCTTCCAAGGCCCTTGCATCCTTACCGCGCATCCTTATTCTACGGGTTGAGTGTATCCTGTATCCTCGGCCGGCGATCCTCGGACCTCGGTCCTCGTGCCTCGTTTCTCGAACCCCTGCCCTCGAGCCTCGGACCTCCATCCTCGATCCTGGAGCCCTCTGCCCCCGAACACCCCCATCGGCAAGACCCGCCTCGGGCGCGGCAGCGAGGCGCGGCTCGTCGTTTTCCTCGTCGTGCTGACGGCGCCTGCGGCCGGGTCCCGCCGCGCGCGGCGCCCAGCAGGAGGAGGAGGAGGAGGAAGAGGAGGGGGAGGAGGGGGAGCAGGAGGAGGTGGAGGAGGAGGAGGAGGAGAAGGAGGAGGAGGAGGAACCTGTTCTTTTATCCCGGGCCGATGACGACCGTCATTCGGGGGGGCGGGGGAGGGGACCGATGACGTCACGTTTCGCCCTGGCGGCGTCTGGGACTGCCTGGGAATGGCCGGCGACGGGTAGCAGCAGCATGTAGGTGGCGACCTGCACCACAGCGTATTTGTACACCACAGTGCCTGCGTGCACCACAGCGCCTGTGTTCACCACAGCGCCTACATACACCACAGCAGCCGCTTGCAACACAGCGCCAGTGTGTGCCACAGTGCCTGCGTGCACCACAGCGCTTGTGTACACCACGGCGCCTGTTTGTACCACAGCAGCCGTGTGCAACAGAACATCATTGCTGTATATTGAATCTTAGAAGGAATCCTAATGACACAGTGGAGCGCCTGTGGGTTCTATAGGAAACAAATGGTTCACATAGGATTTGGAAACGGAATCTGAAGGGAAAAGGGAGCGCCGTTGAAACCTACGAGTCCTTCCGAATCTTCCCGCATCATCCTAACTCCTCCCATATGCATCCAGGAGGCTCCCGCAGAATAGGCAGTCCGAGAACGGAGTGGACTGATTCAATCGACCATTATACGGTACACACTGAGACGCGCACGTGCGCTGTAGCGCCGACCCGCGCGACGGGGGGGGGAGGGTGAGGAAGGAGGAGGTGGAGGAGGAGGAGGAGGAGGAGGGCGGAGGGAAACACATCGCATTCTACGGTACTTCCCTGGTTTGGTGTTTAGCTGTCCGCAGCAGATCTTCATCTACATGCTCCTTCTACCAATCCTGTGCATATGGTTGCTGCGGCGTACACATCCGCTGTGATGTGCACAGGCGCTGTGGTGCACGCAAACTCTGGTGTACACAGGCGTTGCGTTGGATACGGCTGTTGCGGTGTACACAGACGCTGTGGTGTACACGCGCTGTGGTGCACGCGAGCACTGTGGTGTCCCCAGGCGTTGTGGTGCAGATCGCCAGCTGCATGCTGCGCCTGCTTGGCCTCGGTCATCCCTAGGCATTCCTGGACGCCGCCGGCGCGGAAAGTGACGCCATCTGTGACCAGGTCCGATGACGGCCGCTATCGCGGAAAATAGGAAACAGGCTCGAGGAGGAGGAGGAGGAGGAAGAGGAGCAGGCGGCGGAGGAGGAGGAAGAGGAGGAGAAGGAGGAGGAGAAGGAGGGAGGGGGAGGAGGAGGGAGGAGGGGGCGGGGGGTGGAGAGGAGGGGAGGAAGGGGGAAGGGTGAGGGTGGAAGGGAGGAGGAGGGGAGCCCCGGAGTCGCCACTCCTTTTGACGAGCGTTCTTAGAGGTGTCGCGCTGTCGTTCTGCAGTGTTCTCCGCGTTTCCCAGACAATGCCATAGCGGACCATGACTCGCGGGACGCGGAGGCCGCCAGAGGCCGTGAGAAAGGGACAGAGGCCGGATCATGCAGAAGCCTTGGCTTGTCGGTTGGTTCTTTTTTAGACCACGGAAACGCACGAAGGTGGCCTGAGCCAGAAGTCCCCCCTCCACTCCTCCACTTCTCTTCTTCCTTCGGGTGAAGATGTGATCGAGGCGCCTCCAGAGGAGTGGCGCCTGCTCTCGTGTACTTTCCCATGCCTTGCCCCTTTTCTTTGTGCTCTATTCTCTCCCCAGATGGGCACGCTCCAAGCCGCTACTGAACGACAGAGAAGTGGATTTGGAGTGGAGGGGGCAGGATGAGGATTGAGGATGGCGGGAGGAGGGAGGCGTTGTGAGGATGGGCCCCGATCCCATGGCAGTTTTTCGTCCGTCCAGGGTTGCTTTTTGGTGGTCCTGGGGCCCGGCAGGGCCCACCAACAGTCTTGACACGCACAGTGCCGAGCGCAGTGCATTCTCAACGATGCTTTGAAATCTTCGGTGGCGGCGGCGGTGGTGGAGGGGGAGAACAGAGAGAGGCGAGGACAAGGAGGAGGAGGAAAAAGAGGAGGAGGAGGAGGAGGAAACGGAGGAGGAGGAGGAGGAGGAGGAGGAGGGGAGGAGGAGGAGCAGGAGGAGGAGGAGCAGGAAGACTCATCAACGATGCTGGAAACACCCTCCCCTAAGCTCTTTCTTCATCGGCCCCTGCAAATATTCATTTCAACTGAGGGGAGTGTTCCGTTGAGGGACAACCGTTTGAAGACACTGAAGCGTGCCAAGACAGCATTCTCATGACTTCAGCGCCACGAAAAAAACCCGAATGTTGCGTATTGGCGATCCTGAGTCGCGCCAGAACGCCATTCCTGGGCCCTCAATCCGTGAAACTCTTTCACGTTGTTAAGACGACTGTGCGCGACGCGGCGGCGATAGCCTTCATGTTGAAAAGGAACCGCCCTCAACCCGTGAAACCCTGGCAGTTGTTTAAGACGAGTTTGCGCAGCGTTCGGGCGAAAACCACATTTTGAAACCGAGCCGCTCTCAATCCGTGAAATTGAAAACGACCCGCCGGCAATCCGTGAAGCGCTTGCAACTGTTCAAAGGGACTGTGCGCGTTGGGCGTGGGCGTGACATGAGCGTGACGTTGGCATGGTCGCCGCCACCGTGGACATGAGGCATCGCCCGCGCCCAGCAGGAGGAGAAACAGGAGGAGGATGAGGAGGATGAGGAGGAGGGGGAGTTAGATGAGGAGGAGGAGGAGGAGGCGGAGGACAACAAAAAAGGAGGAGGAGGAGGAGGAGGAAAGGGAGGAGCAGGCGGAGGAGAAGGGAAGGGAGCAGGAAGAGGAGGAGGAGGCAGAGGAGGAAAGGGATGAGGAGGAGGCAGAGGAGATGGGAAAGGAGGAGGAGGAGGAGGAGGAATCCGAAGAGGAGGAGGAGATGGAGGAGGAGGAGGAGGAGGAGGAGGAGGGAAAGGAGGAGGAGGAGGATGAGGAGGAAAAGGAGGAGGAGGAAGAGGAGGAGAACTGAGGCTGCGCTGTGCCGCCCCCCCTGCGGCCCGGGCGGGCTATGCCTGCCCACTCGCGGGCTCGGCAGGGCCAGCTGGAGGTCCCGCGGCCGCGGGGGGTGCGGCGGCGGCTTCGTCTGCGACGACGGTGACGACGGCGACGGCGACGCCCCTTTCGCGGGCACTCTGGGAGCCTGGGGGCCTTCCTCGCGGGAGGGCGCTCTCGCCGCCGTCGTCCTCGTCCTCGGAGGACGAGGACGGAGAAGAGGAGGAGCTGCCCCTCTCCTGGAGGTGCCCAGAGGCCCCAGAAGGTCCCTGCAGGGTACCCAGAGTTCTTCTACCAGAGGCCCCCGAAAGAGGCAGAGCGCCCAGAAGCTTCAGACTCTGATGCTCGAACCTCGGCCCTCCTCCTCCCCCCCTCCTTCTTTCGCCCGTGCGCGCGCCCGCAGGCCTTCTCGTCATCATGCTCGTCGCCGTCGTCCTCCGCCTCCCCCCCTCCCCTCTCCGGCCTGGGCGTTTTCTCCAGCATTGGTCGCCCAGCCTTCTTGTCTGGAAAGCGGCACAGAAATGGTTTTGGAGGTTTGCGCCGACCTCAGACAGTTTAGTTGTCTGCCGGTCTCTCTCCCTCTGACGGCCGGCCGCTATCAGCCAAATCCATCAATCATGCAGATTTCTCCCGCCTCCTCCCCGCCAGAGGTGCCACTGCCGCCACCCCTGGAGAGGCTCGGCCGCCCTCCCCGCCCTTGCGGGCCGGTGCCCCCAAGGGCCTCGAAGACGACCTTGAAGACGGCCTCGACGACGACGACGACGACGATGTTGACCATGACCATGACGATGACGATGGCGACGACGACCACGACGACCACGACGACGACGACGACGACGACGACGACGACGACGACGACGACGATTGCGGCGGCGGCGACTACAACTTGACGGCGACGACGACGACGATCACGTTTACGACGACGCTTTGAGGATGCCGGCGACCGCAACGAAAGCAAAGACGGCGAATGCGGCAACGACGACGACCACGACCAGGCAGGTCAGGTCCACGAGGCTTCCTCGAGTGTCCGGGGCTCCTGGCGATGTCCACTCGCCCCGAAAGTTTGATGGGGCTCCTGGGACTATCTTTTCGAAGGCGAGGCCCTTGGAGCTTCCTTCGGGGAAGCGGGGAGGGGAGGTGGGGCCGGGCAAAATGGGGGATTGGGAAGAGGGGGGTCACGAAAGCTGCTGCGTGCAGCTCTTTTCGGCCCCGCCGCCAGGCGCTTGCTTCCTGAGAAACCAGCCGCGTGAACTGGTTGGCGAACCTCCTTGCGATCCCTCCCGCTTTCGTCCTCTCCCAGGAGGGGGCGGACGACGGGGGTCGGGAAGGGAGGGGCTGCCACGGGGAGTGGGGAGATGGGAGGAGCGGGGATCAGGGCGTGAGGAAAGGGAAGGAGGGGGAGGGTTCGGGGGCGAGGAAACGGGGGCGAAAAGAAGAGAGGAAGAGGCAGAGAGGGCCGTCGGGAGGTGCTCGGAAGTTTTCCGGGCGTGCTCCTGGGCTTCTGAGCGCCTCCTATGTAGGGCGTTCCAGAGGGCCTCGCCTTTGTCGCGTGCTCACCCTCGGCCGGGGGCTGGGGGCCAGCGGAAGACGGCGGAAGCAAACCCAGACGTGAAGATAAATCCAGCTATTCCCTTGCATTAGAAGTGCCATGATTCATGCCTCTTGCCCGCTATATTTTGTTGTCGTGAAGGTCTCACCACCCAAAGAACTTCTGGATGATACCCTGGCCCTGGTACTTCGCAAAAAGTACCTCGAGAGAGTGCTCCCGCTCCTGGCTGTAATCATCAATCCTGTTGGCGTTCGATCAAGCAGCCAAGGAAGCCAAGAAAGCAGAAAGAGCCGAGAAACTTCAGAGGGTCGTGGCACTAGTAGCAGGCGCAGAACTTGCCGACGTAGTGAACGATATCCGCCGCGGTTGTTCAATCGTGAAGAGCGTTGCCCCCGAAACACGCATGCCCCACCTGAAGGTCCGCAGCCCAGCAACAGGTACTCCGTGCTTTGATGACGTCAAGACCAGCAGGTCAGAACGGACGCCATTTGTGCAATGTTCGAGGCGACGGAATTACCCATGTATGAGAATGATGGGCCCCAAAGTATACCAGAGGACCCCGACGAAGGGCTCATCTGGGAATTACTAGGTAGACGACATCGTGGGAACCATTAGCAAGCTTCCAAACTTCAAGGGCGCCCCATTATTCAAGTGGACCGGCCCCTTGGCCTCCGAAGGTGCCCAAGAAGACCCGGAAGATGCAGTAGCTGACCTATGGAAGATCTGTGGTGACCAAGCAGGCTTACCACTTCAAGGTGTATTCCTGGCTATTCAAGGTGTTCAGCGACCGCCACCTTATTCCAAAAACGGAAATGCGGATGTTGTGAGGAAACTGGGGGCGGATGGAATTAATGCTCAAAAGCCGTTGTCTAACGATCAACCTCATATGTCACATAAGAAGATTGTTCTCGAATGTTGTCATCATGCCCAGGATTTGGTCGTCAGCAGGCTGACTTGCACCGACCCAATCCATAACCCTCCAAGGACGATCTTACCGTGATGCTATCGCGCTGGTCGGCGGTATCAGCAGACGGTTCAAATATAGCCTCAGTCGGCCAGAATTGATTATCGTATCCTCAGTGCAGCATGAATCGTTTTGGAGAAGGCGTTTGGCTTTGTTTGATAGCAGCTGTGCAATTACACCTGCTACAAATTACTTGATTTTCGAACTCACCCGCCCTGTAAAACATCTTCACCAGGACAACGAGTGAGGCAAGGAAGCAGTGTAGAACCAGGTTTGTTCATGGGTATATACGTCCATATCGCCAAAAACATCGGTATCAAGGTGGTGGAGGATGGGTTCTCTCGCATCGACTTGAAGTATGACACCCAGTTCAAGGCTTTCATGAATTTGGATGAGTTCTCAGAGGTTGGGCGGAAGGACACAAATGCGTCCCAAGCCCAATTCGTGAACGATTCAATCGGGCTGGCCGTTGTCAACAGCCTAGAGACGGCCACCTCTGTCCTAGAGTTCTTCTGGAGCCACGTCACCGCCAGCTGTCTTTCCACGCATGTCCCGAAAGAGGAGTTGACGCTGAGTGTTGCGGGCCGGGGGCGCCCAAAGGTTAGGAGGGGGATCGTGCCCGAGCAAATTAGCATTCCGATGCGACAAAGCTGACGGACATACCCGAGCCATGCATTCCGCGCCGATGGTGGAACAAGTCGGCTGCGCGCCCTCGGCCAGAGGCACGCATTCGACCAAGACCGAGACCTGATTTCAGGGCGCCGATCAGGCTCGTGGGGGGCTTTCCGTTTCAAGGCAACACAAGTGCCTGTTTCAAAGTTCGGTCTTGGCGTTCATTGGTGACACCCACGACCTTGCGCGCGCCCGAGTTGAAGACATTGTAGCGATGGCAGACCCGCAATTTGAGACGCGCCCTCAAGTTCCCAGTCCACATGCGCCGCATCTCCAACGCTGAAATACACCGTCGGGTCAAAATCTTAAGTGCCAGTTCGACTACGCTGCATCGCTGCTCGAAGTGGCGGATCCACCCGAGCGCCCCAGGATTTCCACCCGAGCCCCCCCCCCCCCCCAGCGCGACCCGCCGACGACAGTCAGATCGATGAATTTCCGGCCGCTTTCGTTTGAGGGCCTACATTGCAGAAAAACGAACGGGCGTCCGGGGCCGTCGTCTGGGGATCTACAAGGGTCGCGGCCTCGCCCCCCCCCGCGGAACGCAGGTGCGGGGCGCCGCGCGAGCCGCCGAGTATTTCCAGAGTTCCAGAGCCTGGCTTGAATGGTTTGTTCCTGTGAATAGAACCCGTGTAATACCCTCATATATACTCCTTATCCTCACCTCTCCTGCGCCTGGCCGTTTGGGCTCAGGTATTGGGACAGATCGATCAGACCTTTGATCGTGCAGGAGGGAAAGACATCCATCTATCCCTCCTTCCCTCTACCAACGGATCAGGGGTTCTGTACCCTTGTACTTCAACCCCATACACAGGTTATCAGCCCTTTAAAGCTCACCGTTCATCGAACCGCACGTCGCGACCTCGCACGCGGCCTCGATGGAACCCAAGCGGCGCATGCGCCGCAAGGGGTCCATCGGGGCCTCGCGTACGAGCTCTCCGACGGCGCGACGGCTCGGTGATGAGTTGGAGAGCCTTAGTGCGGACTGTGTTGGTGTCCCAGGTACCCCCCCCCCCCCCAGCTCCGACGGACCCGAGGCGCGGCTAGCTGCTGAACTTCACCGCAGCGCCGCCCGCGGGGGGACAGGAGAAGGAGTAGGAACAGGAAGGAAGGAGTTCCACACGCCTACCTTCGATCCTCCATCTCCTCCTCAGTCGGGAGCAATCCCAACTGCGTCAGGCGAAAGCCTCACTGGTCCTGATACTCCAGGGCGCTTTCGCGCTAACCGCCGATGGACCTCAGGTGCTGGTACCCCCAGCCCTGCGACCGTTCCTGTTGCGGAGCACGTAGCCACCTTCGAGGAACTCAGTAGACCAGTGGCGGCACAGCCGCAGACGCAGTACCCCAAGGTATCATCGGATGAGACACCACACACACATGGTCCGAGTCGCAGCTCGTCCGCGCGCAACCGCCGTGGAGCCCCAGGCCCATGCGGCGAGAGTAGGTCGAGCCCGCGCACTGCCTCTCAGAGGCCATGCACTCCCCGTGACAGGGGACACAGGGAAGCTGACGCTCCCCACCTCTCCATCTCAGACGACCAGCTGGCGGAAACGTCCGCCGCAGGTGAAATAGCTGAGCTCAGAGACCAGGTTGAAACCTTCGTGTCCAGGCAATACTCTGGACTACTGCAGAGCGTTCAGACGAACGCCGCCGATACTGCAGCCATACGCCACGATCTGGACGGCGCCTTAGGGATCATTGATTCCAGGATCGCCGAAGATCGACGCATCATAGGTGAACTGCAGTACCAGGTTGATCGTGAGGTGTCACACTCAGGTGAACGAACGGCGATGGTCGAGAACCTGCGCAACTACCTCGCGCAGATGGAGCAACAGCTTGTGCTCGTACGCGACACAGGCGTTTCAGCAGTCAGGATTTTACATGATGAGATCCACGACCAGCTCCGCAACCGACCAACACCAGCCGAGGCCACCGACCTTGGCGACGTTCAGTCTCAGATCAATGGTCTTCGATCCTACATAGACCACACTACGGCGACGCTTCGCAACGAAGCACACACTAACTCGTCGAACCTGATCGACATGTTGCAGCCACTCGCCAACCGGATCTCTGAAATCGAGCAGCGTTTTCCTGATGTACAGGACGCCCTGGCAGAGTTGCGTGTCGGACGAGCCCAGACTGGCCAGCTGGATTCTCCTCCCGCGGTTTACGATTTCGCTCGCCTCACTGACAGGTTGCAGGAGGTTGAGAAGGCGGCGGACCACGCGCAGTTGGAGCTCTCCCAGGTTATTCGTGAGAGAGATACTGAAAAGGTACGTGTTGAGGGGCAGCTCGCACGTCTGGAAAGCGAGCTGGAGGCGCAAAGCGCCCGTCTCCGAGCACACGAGCAACGACTTGATCGGTATTCACAACGTTCTCGGGATACTGATGAGTACACACGCCAAAAGGTGGCCCAAATACACGAAGATATGACGAGCTGGACGAATCAGCTGATCGACCACACCAACGACACCAATCTCCACCTTCGACCTGCAACCGACCTGCACAGGCCGACGGCAGCGTCCGCCGAAGCACCACAAGCCTCTGCAGGACAACAACGACGTACGTCACCAGGAGCAGCCTCCGCGGCAGCTTCTGCACAGACACGCCATGTGTCTCCTGTGCGCACAGAACCGACTACTGACGGTGCACCGATACCCTCACAACCACTGTCTGCGGTTTCGGTCCATACTACAACTCCTATCAAGGAGTCAGACACCGTCCGAGTCCCTGTCTTGCCTAAGATCACGCAGCTGCTCGAGTGGCAGCAAAAGGTACGGAAGAACTTTGGGGCCGCCTCAGGGCGACCATCCAAAGCATATGCCTTCCTATGCGTGGCTGAACAGCCCGAATGTACATTCGAGGACTTACAAGACAGTGGAGACTTTGAGAGCATCGATTGCAAACTCGCTACAGCTCTGAGCGACATATTATCCTGCGACTTGCGCTACCAAATCAGGCTCATCGAAACCAGAGAGCACAAAGCAGGACGCATGCTCAAAGGACGCCAGATTTACTGGCACATCCGACAGCCCTACAAAGTGACAGAGGTTGATGACGACCTGCACGACTTTGGGCGCCTGAAAAAACTGAGGATGAGAGATGACGATTTGCAACGTTTTATTACTGACTGGGACGCTTTACTCTTGGAGTGCCGAGAAGCACCCGATCCAAAGATCTTGGAATCTCTGTTTCGTACACAGATTCGGAGACATGCCTGGATGAAACAAGACATGTACGAGTACCAGCGCATGAAGATCAGCGACCCGAATCGTACCTATGATTGGCTCCGACAGCGCGTCCTGGACATACTGGAGCTTAAACAATTGGAGAATAATCAAAATAAGTTACGGTACGAACATGAGACACGTTCTCAAGTCAACGCGTGCGCTGCCTGGAAGAAAGGCAATTGTCGCAATGGTGAACGGTGCAAGGCTTTGCATACATATTCCAGGGATTGGAAGAACAACAAATCTTCCAGAGCATCGACAGCTGGTGGCAACTCCCGCCGCAGCATGTCAACTCCTGCGAATCACAAGAAGCCAGCATCGAAACCATTTTGCTTCGAGTTCGCCAAGCGCAACACATGTACCAGAGGCGACAAGTGCAACTTTCCACACGTCGCACAGTGTAAAGATTTCGCACAGAATAAGTGCCCAAGAGGCGACAAATGCAAATACGCTCATCTTACACCTGGTGCGAAGACTCCCGAGCGAAGCCCGAGTCGACCACGGACCTCCAGTCAGGATAGCCGTGGCCGATCACCATCCCGCGGATCAGGAAGCCAGCGTTCTTCACAACGCGGGGGGTTCCGCTACGCAAACGACTCACGCCATGGACGTGACAACCGACGCCAATACGACCGATCTCGTTCAACATCCAGGAGGTCCCCAGACTCTCGCAGTCAATCGAGAAGTCGATACGACAGATCTTCGAGATCTACCTCCCGAGGACGAGACAATCGCGGCGGCGGACGCGGTAGTCCACGCGGCCGTGATAGATCATATGGTAGTGACAAAGGACGTGGCAGACGTTCCCCGAGCCATGGTTCGTCCCGTGGCTCCACCCACGCCAGAGCACGTTCTCCTGCCAACTTTCGACGTTAACGCCGTTCCGACCGCAGTTGCGCCATCCGTGACAAGACCCTCATGGCCAACGCTAAGGCCACAGCGACATCTACCAAAACACGTCGTCGGATACGCTTCGACACACGTAACGTGGAATATTATTTACATACCGTATCTGGCAGGGGCAGATTGGACAAATGGAAGGAGATGCCGAATGAGGGTGACATCGTCAATGTACCAGACCCGTTACCACAACGACGGTGGGATCAAAGTGCGGACGCCCTACGAGAATGTCAAAAGGAGGCACAGCTATGGTACGACGACCTATATAACTACCGACACAATAAAGAGTCGGTGGCCACACCAACTGCGATCCGAAAACATGAAGACACTGTTAAGCAGTCATCAAAGACAGCCCAGACGAAGACAACGACGATGCAAGTCGACCCACCACGCTCGACTGCTGCATTGACACGATCTTGGGTTCTCGACAGTGGTTCTGCTCATCATATTCAGGGAAACCATGAACTGACGCAGACCGAATCGGATCGCATATCTATTCGCGAAGAGCATATTCTGGAAACCGCCAATGGTGATCGTACTGTCAACGAGCACTACGGCATACGGCTACCCGAGATTGGCTTACACAGTTCAGCCCTCGCCTTGCCAGACTGTCCATCTTTACTATCAGTTGGAAAATTGATCGAGGTTGATGGCTTTCGGCAGCTTTGGGATCCTGAGCTGGGCTACTTGCTTCAGGATCCGGGGGGCCAATGGTATAAGATTCCAGTCAACAATAGAGTTCCAGAATTACGACTCGACGACCTGGCACTGATACCACCACCACGTCCATGCACTTCGTCAGCACCCCGACGTCGTCAGCGCATGCGTTCATTCGCCCTCTGCAACGACATTTGTTGGTGCTGCAAAACTACTGAGCAGTCAACAACTGCAGATGAGCTACGGCCCCACATAGGGACCTGCCCCAAGAGACCACATGTCGGAGAGGGAGGAGGAGCACGGACCATCACGGTCGAAGAACCTCCCGACACAAACAAAGACGAGCCTAACGTGGACACACCCACCGACTCGCCTACGTCTCAGACGCAGTGTTCTCCTCCACAATGCGGGGGGGTAGCAGATATAGCTCAAGCAGATGACGACATACCGACAGAGACGCTCACACGAATGCATCACGACAATGATCGCGTTCTTCCCAACAGACAGAAGAACCCGATCGACCCGATGCATTACATGACCCGCAGCCCAAAACACCCTGACTGTGAGATTTGTTCCCGCACGATGGCGCAGAATGCCCCGTGTCGACGACAGCGCAAGCCACACCCACCGGCAGATCCCACCGACGAGGATAACGCCTACGAGGCTTTTGTCCCGAAGAAGTTTGGTGAGGCTTTAACTGCAGACCATATCGTCCTGGCCAAAGACGATGCCGCAGACAAGCACGGCGACAAGTATGCACTTGTTGTCCTAGACAGATACACCGGCATCTTCATGGCCTACCCAGCACTACACAGAGACGCAGCTACCACAAAGGCATCCTTTCAACAGTTCATCGCCGCGAACGATGAGGTGAAGCATATCTATACAGACAACTCTGGAGAGCTTCAGAAAGCTCGCCGCCAACTGGGATGGAGACACGACACGAGTACGCCGCATCGTCCGCAAACGAATGGATTGATCGAGCGCGTCGTCAAGATCGTCATTCTCGGTGCAAGAGCTGTGTTACATACGTCTGGTCTGGGACACGAATGGTGGAAACAGGCCATGCAAGCCTTTTGCTGTGGACACAATTTTGTGCATACATCCGCGGGCGCGGCTGCCCTCAATGAGGGGCATGCAGATAAGACAACTCATGAAATACGTTTTGGCGAAAGCTTTCCCGGGCACTGCACGCCATTCGGCGCTCGGATCTTCTGGGGATGCCTCAACCCCGAGAACTAACAACGAGACTTCAAAGTTTAAAGAAAATACTCGGGAAGGGTTATTCATGGGTTGCCACTTACACTCTGGTGGGCGATGGTCAGGTGACTACCTTGTCTTGGACACGGCTACATACGCCAAGAATCCTGATGGTGAACTGTGTCACGTGCACAGAGTCAAAGACATCATCATCCCTGATGGCAAGTTCACCTACCCAGTGAAAGAAGGCACTCTACGACATCATAGCCCTGAGGCACACGACGAGGTCAAGGCATCCACTTCTCGCCCCTTGGGTGATAAACCAATGCCCGATCCTCCACTTGCCTACCCTAAAGAATGGGATGACCCATCTATGATGACAACGGAAGACAACGCCGCTGATATCCACGCATCGGCCTCTGAAGTTGCTGCGCCAGCGCCGGAGCCCGACTACTGGGAACAGCGCGGATATTGCGTCATCAGACATATTCGTACTCCACGCAAGAAATTGTTCATCCCGACGGACGACGTCATGAACATACCTGTGCCTGTTGATCAACTCGACGTGACACGAGATTTCAAGACGACCTCTACTTTTGAAGGAGAAAGTGACTTTCGCGACGTTTGGGATGGTGTCAGCGCCAACGACCACAGGGAGTTAAGCGAGCCGTGGACAGGCACGGTTCGATTCTATGAGCTTCCAAAAATAACGCCAGACGGCAAAATGGTGGTCCGCGGACGCGAGACACGTATGCAGACTACTACACGTCCTGATCACATTCTTCCCGAGCATTGGAAAACACTATCTCGTGGACAACAAAAGAAGGAAATCGACTACGCCGACGACGTTGAACGAGCTCGTGAAATTCGTGAGCGAGTTGCACTACGAGTGTGGGCAAGACAGGACAAACAGGTCAACAATTTCCGCGCCACTGCATCCGGCGGACCCACATGGAATACTGTGGAGCGAAGGATTACATACGACACTGACAATGGCGCCGTCATCCGTGACGAAAGCCTCAAAGGCGTGACGAACAAAGAAATACTATATGCCAAATTACCTGGTGGGCCACGGGACATTACTACGGTACTGTACTACCGCCAATCACCACAACAGCACGATGGAGAAGAGCGTGCTTTGGTACTTGTGGATAGTGAGGGAACCGACTTTGGGACCATGAACCCGCTCATACGCCAGTTCACCCAGTCGGTAGCAATACCAACTATGCCACGTGAGACCACCTACACACCGGCACGCAGAGACAAAATATCCGATTCCTCATGGTCACGCCCGGCCCTAGTTACCAGAAACCTAAGTAAGAAAGAAGTTGCCGCAGAGCCACGTGCACAAGAAGCCCTACGAAAAGAATACGAGAGATTGGAAAAGAAACAAACGTGGATGTTGGAGACTGTTGCAGAAAAAGCTGATATTGAGTCACAAGCTATTCGCACTGGAACGAAAGTTCATGTCTTCAATATCTTGGAGCTATCTTCAGTCAAACACGAGGAACTTCCACCTGATCTACGTAAATTCAAGGGCAGAGTGGTGGTTCAGGGCAGTACAGGCAAAGATGAAACTGGCTTGGCCGCAATATTCGCCGACGCCGCTTCCAGTGCTTCGCATATTGAGGCTTCCAAACTTTGCGATGCTACTGCACTATTGCCACAATATGCGGGGGAACAAAGTGATGCACCTGGAGCCTACACGCAGGCATTATTATACGGCAACGGACAAATCGATCCAGTTGATACTTGGATTACCATACCCAACTGGCGACAACCGACATCCTGGTCCAAATACAAGAATCCAGTGTGCCGATTACGATTGGCACTATACGGACACCCTCTCGCAGGTGTCTTTCGGGAACGAAAATGCCGTACATGCTTAGAAAGCGTTGGTTTCGAGCCTATTTCAGGATGGGAATGTGTATGGAGACACAACAAACTGGGACTGATACTTTCAGTATATGTGGACGACTTCAAACTAGCCGGCCCAGCTCGCAATCTACAGACTGGCTGGGATTATATCCGCAAAAGCGGTATTGACTTGGATCCACTTACTCCATACTCACAATATCTTGGTTGTGGACAACAGGCATACGAGGTACCGCAGACTATCTTCGACAAAAGAATGTCTACCATGCGCCCTATGTTGCCCGTGCACAATGAGAAAGATTACAACACGGCCAAACAAGTTCGTGGAATTCGACATGATATGCTTGGTTTTACCGATCAGTGCATTGAGCGGTACCTGGAATGCGCCTCCAAGCGCGCCCAGGGACCAGGGTCACGTCGGAAACGATCCGACTCGCCGAGGACTTCGCGATCCAAATCGCCTGCATCCTCCGGGTCGGTCGCCAGACCTACTAGTGTGCTCAATGCGCGGCCGCGATCATCCAGCCCAGCAAAATCGGTCGACGCGACATCTACCACGACAGATCCCATACCAGTCACATACGACGACCTACCTGACGCCGAAACCCCTGGCATCGAGGACACCTCCTTCACCGATTCCGATTATTCCGACGAGGGCATCCTTGGCAAGGACGCGGCGAGTGTACTGATGAAGATCCTCTACCTGGCACGATGCTGTCGTTTCGATCTTCTACATCCAGTATGTATGCTGGCCAGAGAAATTACCAAATGGAATGCCACGTGTGATAGACGTCTACATCGGTTGATATGCTACATCAAAACGACGCGCGCACATTGTTTACACGGTTGGATAGGTGATTCGTCGAACATGTTGTCCATCATGCTCTTCGCTGACGCCTCGTTCGCCGATTGCATTACATCATCCAAATCCACTACGGGCGTTTTCGCCGCGCTCGTTGGACCCAATGCGTTCTTTCCGGTCAGCGCTGTATGTAAGAAACAAACGGTTGTGTCGCATTCATCGACAGAATCCGAGATTGTTGCTCTTGGCTCAGCACTACGACTGGAAGGATTACCACTACTCTCGTTCCGGGAAGCCGTGGTGGGAGTTGCCAACACATGCAAAGAGAAGAATGCATGCCTGAGCTGCCATGGACACGCCGACACGGCGATGTGTCCGACGTTGGCCGCCAAAAAGAAGCGTAAGCCATCGCCTCGTAAGTCGCCCCCCACACGGGGATCTTCTCCTAGCCGTAGGCAACTACCGCTAAATACGGAGTTACCTACGCCTCCAAAGAGACGTACAATATCCCATGAGGGTGCAGTATTGCACGTGGATCCAGAACCGGCTCAGGAGATCAGTTCTCCCAAAGTGCGTCTTATCGTCCTCGAGGATAACCAGGCCGTGATCAAAATTGTCCAAAAGGGACGTACACCAGCACTTCGTCATCTTCATCGTACTCATCGTATCAACCTGGATTGGATATGCGAGACATGCCAACTCGAACATATCGAGCTCAAATACGTAGGTACAAAGGAGCAGATCGCATATATGATGACCAAACATTTCGAGCCGGAGAAAGCAGACCTCTGGAGGGATCTCTTGGAACACTCGCTCATCTTTCCCGCTACTCCGATACAATGTCCTCCAAAGAAACCCTGGAAACCACTACGAGGGCCTCGGAGGCCCGATGGTTTACCTCATGTTGCGGAACCTCCAAAACTGGATGGATGCCCGGAAGTATGCAAAATATTACTTACAGAAAAAGAAAGATGGGGCGAGGTAGGATCAGAATGTGGATTCCGATGCGTTGGACAAGCCAATCACGAGGGAATATGCGCATGCATGTACCACATTGGCGCACCAGCTGCAGCAATTGCTTCGCCACACCTCGTTCACGAGCACGTTCTCCGCACGGTAGACATCCCCGCCATCCTCCCTCGCCTCCACAGGATTCAGAGAGGTTTAGGACATTATACGTCCATGCCGCAGCAATTTTACGACTCGAGCTACAAAGCTCACAGGCATCCGGTTCGCCTCGTGCGAGGCGAAAATAAGCGAGATCGGTTCTAATCCCGATACCCCCATCCACGAGATGGATCAGGCACAGCCGCTCAACCCCATCGGCTGGCCCATCGGCTGCGACGCTGAGTACGACCCGAACGCCAAGGACGACGACCGCGTGGGCTTCACGTACCACGCTCAAACTGGTCGCCCTCGTGATCCTGATGATGGTTACATATGCATACATCAACGGCGTGCTGATCGCAGTGCAGATTTTGATCTCCGCGTACCCGACGAATCCACTATTCGAGAAATTGCCCGCTCTGCGTCCGCCGACGTCAAGAGTTGGATCAACGACGCTAGTGGATCAGTCGGCGGCAACGCCCAACTATGAATACAGCACGTTTACGGCTACACCATGGCTGTCATTCATGCGGGCTATGTGTATGCTTTCCAGTCTCTTCAATCGTAACCCGTCTGTACAAGAAAGTGTTCGTGGTTTACATGATCATTTGAACGCAGTGATCCCAGGAGCGCACCGCAAGTGCCCACCAGAGAACCTTACGACGATGATATTGAAAACAGAGTGGATGATGATTCACAATGATTGGTCCAAGATTGGCAGTGCAGCACTGGGACAGTATGCCGAGGACAGCGTTCAGGATACAAAACATTACTATGGAAATGGTCTTTGTGCACCCTCTGATGTATACAGCAATGGATTGAAAACTCCATGCTATGCTCCTAACCTTGAGCGTGCAAGGGCCAAGCTACCCACACGCCCACCTGGCTTAGCCAGGACATCAGATACATCTGGACACATCGGCCACACTGTTGAGGATAATTTGGTCACCAACATGCGAGCATTTTCCGACATTAACCAGACAAGCAAATTTCGCCGCAAGCTCAGCACATGGCTGACGGCGCGCGGAGGCTTCAGAGGTATCGGATCATACTCCAAGACGGTGGCAACACCATCCGATCATCCGGAAGGCTGGGTGGCAATATCAGAGCACGACGAGAATATGACAAGTACCTATCGTTGGCAACCATACAACGAGGGCAACGACTTCTTTGGCGAGGCCGCTGACCAGATCGACCCTGGTCTTACTCCTGGTCCTGATATTGACCCACTCGAGCTGGATCAAGCAAAGTACAGCGCTTTCTGTGGTGGTCGTTTGGTTTCTATTCTTATTTCAGATAATGGGTGGTGTTCCCTCGTACAAGAAGACTTGGGACTACTCTTGCATCACGCCTTCGGTCCATCAGGGCACGCATACAAATGGACCAACTTGTACACCGATTCAACATGTATTATGCAGCCCAAGAAAGGGGCCAAGAGTGCAAAACACAAGAAGTACCCAACCCACGGCATCGACGAGCTCAACAATGCACAGAAGCGAGAAGATCTCGCCAAGGTATCAAATGTTGCTCTTGTGCCGCTATTTATGCCGTGCCTCAGTCGCGCGGAATACATGGGCGGCGCTACCCTCGAGCATTTGTCGACCATGATCCGCGACGACATCATGATGTGGGCATTCTCCTTTGGCAATTATAAAGAATGGTTCAGACAGAACGACACGCCGATCGGCCAAGATTGCGTTCAATTGCCAGAGGCTGGTGGAGACACCCGCTATGGTATGGAAGAACTGCGTAACCAGCGTACGCAGACACAGGGGAGCCGTGCCACAGCTATTCTCAACAACCAGTTTGAGTGCACCCTCGAGCAGCGCAACATGATCAAGATGGTCCGCGATGCCAGAGGTCTCATGCTACACAGCGACAATGCCTCCATCAAAATGTGGCGCGAGTTAAACGAGACTATCTGGAGCTACTGGGGCAATGATTTTCCTGCATGTGTGAAACAAAGACATTATTGCAGGGGCCTCAATGCCATGGTGGTGTGGAGCGCGAATGACATCGCATGCGCCAGCCACGGGCAGAACACCGTGGACATGCGTCGACACCAAGATCGTGCACCTACTGCCGTATATGAGCTCCAGAAAATGGAATGTGAGGGTGGCGTCCCGACGCTCATGCCAGTGCACGTACAAGTGGACGTATCGCGTTTTGTCGATGTGATGCAGTATTTCCGCTGTCCCACGGTCATGGGGCCTGGCAAAGCAGCACAGTGGGGCGCACGCCCGAACTTTGATTACCACACGGACGATCTGATCAGGATTATGCAAAATCGTGGTATTACTGTTCTTCCATCAGACCACTGGGTTGAAGCGTACGATAGAATTACCCCACAGGCTTGGCATGCAAAACAGAACAATCATACCATGGCGATGTTTACGACACAGTTCTGCGACGCAGTATGCTATCGTAACTTCTGCGCTTTGATTCAGTCACTGCCCTCTCAACCGTATCCATTCAGGCCGCCCATACTGACTCCCGTCACGGACGAGCAGGCCCACACACAGGCCAAGGAGATCATGGCGGCTCTGGACTTCAGAGAAAAGATGACAAACGAATGGAAGAGAGACCTCAGCCTCACGACGCTGATGACACAGACGGCAAGCGAGATGGCTCATTGTGCGCGGATGGCATCATGTGCCGATGGTACGCTGCCGGCATCACTGCCTGCTAACGCAGGCGACACAATGGAACCTATTCCTGGAATACCGATACGGACACCAGCACTTGATCCTCGCGAGCCGAACAAGGCTATCCCTGATAATGATCCATTTAGTCCTGCATACGACGACTTGTTCCAGTACCTCTTACTGTTGATCAATGACTACCCTGGGGCATGGGCATCCTGGGATTCAGTCGAAAAACAAGAGCTCCTCCACCCCAAGATCATTAAACCGGTTGAAGACGCACATGCTGTTACTTGGGTTGTGTTTGATCAATTTCTACAACAGATTACCGACTTGGACGGTGACGACAACGCGACCAGATCACGACTCATTGCAGAAAACAACAGGTTGACATCTCACTGTATCGGCCCTGCTGCCGAGAACGAGCAGACCATCGAAGCGTGCAAAACACTCTTCAGACAGAATGCACTAGATCGCGTGGCATTGGGATATGATCCTGATGTTCCGACTTCCGCGTGGCGCGCGGCGGCCGATGCGGAACAGCCAGCGCCACCAGGCCCATTGCCTGAGCCGCTGCAACCTGGCCCGCAATCGATAGCCGTGCCAAAGTCGTCGACTCCTGGACCACCCCTACACCATGCGCCAGCAGACCAGCAGCCAGCAGTTCAGCTCCCGAAAGCCGAGGCAGTACCGATCCCTGACGACGGCACTGACCTAGAGGCCATGGAGCTGGAGGCAACTCCTGCCGAAGAGGAATCTTCTCCACACGAGATGAATTTATTGTCATGGCAGGACAGCTGCGAGCGTTCCATGTATGAGGACATCAGCCAGGTCGGGATGTTCGATAACGCATGCACTGTTCGAGAGTGGAAGCTGCAAGCAGGCATCAAGGACGACCATCCATACGTTTGTGCAGTATTGCGGGGTACATCCGCGGTCAATGGATTCGCCTGCCTGGAAAATAAAGAATGGTGCGACCACTTGCAACACGATGATTGTGTGATTGCTCACGCGCCTGATATTGCACAGTCTGGTTGCTTTCCAGAATGGAAGTGGATATCGTTACCAAATTACGACGACGTACGTTATGGTCCCGAGTTACTGGATGATGAGTGGCTGGGAGCACCCAAATACATGAGCAAATGCATCACGACGATGTTACGCCACGAGATCCACTACAAAAAGTTCTATATCAATCAATTTCACGATAGACGTATCAACATTTGAACGGAGACAACAGATCGTGAATGGAAGATTCCAAGTAATTGGAAATCCTTTCAGGAAATGGTCCAATGGAAATTCAAAGAACGCAACAACCACAACGGACCATCCATGGAAGCGGCCGTGTCGCACTTCAGGAAAGATGGTGAAAACGATGGGTATACCGATTGGAAGGATTATTACCCGATCTTCATCATTCGTGCGTTCCAGAAACATATTGACCCGCAGAAACATAGGATCGAGATATACGCCAAACCAATCCCCGAGGGAGGTGATCCCAGCTGTTTCGATGGGAACAGCGTCATTGCCATTCGATGTGTTGGAGGCCACAGTTGCGTAAACCCACTTTCCAAACCATGGAATATGGGCTGGGAGAGCCTACAATGGACAGACGTGAAATTCCTCCACCACGGCACGACACTCCGTGCTTGGCGCAACATCCTCAAGACAGGGATCATTCCAGGCTACGTCGATCCATCTTCTCAGAGGGACAAACATCATAAACCATCACAACGCACGGAGGCATTCTTCAGTTCCAGCACATATCTAGACAATGTCCAGAAGAATCCCCACACCTCAGTAGAGTCATATAAGTTCAATCACTACAAGAACGAGGTCGAGCTGGTGATCAACATGGAGATCGCCACAAAAGCTGGCTGCAGATTTTGGATGGGCGCTCAAGGCGCTATTATGACAGAGGACGTGGTTCCAGCAGCGGCAGTTATTGCAATTCGCCGCCTCCAACCACGCCACATACACGGCCGGCAGATATGGCTGGAGGGCCCCACCTGGGACTACCCGCCATTGGCCGCGAGACAGCCATTGAGCAAGTACGAAATTTGCGCCTATCTTCCTGGAGAGTTCATCGACAGCCCTCCTGGGATTACACCTGCTAACGCGGATCAGGACATGGATCAGCAGCCAAGGACGCCGTCAGCATCAGCATCTTCGGCTCAGCGACCGATTGCCCCTCAGCTGGGGGCAACCCCTGTTGGCCGCATATCTGGAGCCGACGCTTTGGATGAGCAAATGGTCCGTGCTATGATTGATGACACCAATCACAAAGCAGATGATAAAGAATGGTTAATTGCTCTGTCATACTGCCGAGAGGCTCTTCGACCCATTACATCAAAGATTACACAAAACGATTGGGATCGTCGGCCTACATTTAATGATGTTCGCATGTGGGACTCCATTATCATTAAGAATTGGGGATCTACCACATGTTATCATTACGACAATCACTACCCCAAGGGCAATCACAAAACCAAGGTCCTCATGAAGAAGGGCCACATACACGGCCCAATCATTCATTTCGGAGTCTTTGACAAGTTCTTTGCGGCACAGATACCTATCCTCAACTACGGTTTACGATGGGTAACATATGGTACAATGACAAAAGCATGCCTCTCAAGGGCGTTATCTTTGCATTACCAATTCGTGCCGACGAATGTGCCATTGACTCGACACATATGAATACTGTCCTGGAAGGACCATCATGCCGTGACAAAATACTTCAGCACAAAACAGAAGGCAATCTGCCATATCTCGGTATGCCGAGCATTTATGGGCCACGCATTCCACGTACACCGGCCAGACGGCCCGCTCCTCGGACACCCGATCCCGAAGAGCTGGTGGCCACACCTGCCGAGGATACCGCTCCTGCGGACGATGGGCCCCAACAAACAGCAGGCCCATCTGACGAACCTTTGGTTACCGTTTTCGTGGATATATCAAACATACCACTCACCTCCGAAGAAAAAGCGGCAAATGACAATATGAAAGCAGATCTATCAGCAGAGATCCAAGCAGATGAGCACGTCGACGCGATCATCCTCGACAACGTTATTGACCCGCCAGAAGACTTCCTCAATCACACCGACTACGACCCAGAGGACCATACAAAGAGGACCAAACAATCATACGACCACAGCATATACCGCTGGGTGTCGGAGCTTTTGGTGGACTCACCTATGATACGGATGAAGCAAATCATTGAGGTGCACACTGGCGTGGACAGATCGACGGTGGATAGAGTACAGTCGTACTTACAATTCGACGTTCAATTCGGACCCAAAGCATGGAACGCAGAGAAATACTACTTGAATTATAATCATACCCATAAATGGGCACGTGACTTACCAATTTGCAGTGCAGATCGCTTTTTCAAAAAGTTGGTACACTACCTAGACCCAGAGACCATCGAGGAGTCGACTACAGGCGTCTTTCAATGGATCTCCAAAGTGCATCAAAACATATTGACGGACAGTATTGCGGAGCTCCGAGACTTCACAAAAGATGCTATCCATCAGAAACATCCCGCACTCCAAACGTTGCGTGATCTATTTACACACTGCATCAACACATTCGGCAATCCAGGCTTCCCCGTATGGACGGAGCTGGTGGAAACACCTGCCGCGCCACGTGACCCAGGCGCGGAGCAGGACTTTCCCCAGGACCCAGGCAGCGTTGCATCCGCAGCTCCTGATCAAGAAACCACGGTACGGATCATAGCCGAGCAGACGGGAGTCAACCGCGAGGAGGGCGACAACGAGTCCGCCTTGCAGGAGGAGGCTCGCCGTCTCCGTACTGAAAACGTATGCCATGGTGATACTGAGGATGCGGACAACGACACGACAGAGCACATAGGACTGCCAGGGGGAAGAGTGTCTAGGATCGAGATCGAGGGATTGAGTAGATCAATCGCTTCCCGACCGAATGCTGAGATCAACCGCGATGCCATGGATCAGATCGACCGCAGTCTTGCTCGTGGTCGGGATACTCGCTGGGGATCTCGTGAGCACCTCACGACTGAGGGAGCCCCAGAAACGATCCAGCATGATATCGCGCGATGTCGGAATTGCGATCGTACCTTATCCCTTGGGATCGTTACAGGTGATGGTACCCTTTGTGACATCTGCTGGCAGTACACCGTATCCGTAGGTGCTACGGGTAAAAGTACCGCCGTCCAGAGCGACCTAGCATACCTCCACAAGCTGACCAACTGGATCAGGATGACGCTCTCCCAGGATGACATCACGAGGTACATGAGAGACGGAGCGCAAGTCATCATGACGGGCGCGCGGTCATTTCCAGGTAATGAGAAAGACTCGCTGAGGAGAATGGCTAATTCCTCTAGAAAGAGGTATCAGCAGTGGGTCGACTCTGGCCGCCCTCCTGCACACGAGTGCAGACTGATGGGCGAGGCTGAAGACGACAGACCTCTATACTATCCATATGCCAATCTCGTTCAGCGTTTTCTCAATGATTTGAAGTTCCACCACCAAATGACAGGCGCTCGCGTGAACGTGGGCAAGAAGGCCTGGAACGTGGACGACATGCGTGATGCATGTGTGATCCTCGATACCAGCATCAGGACAGGCCAAGCCGGTCGGAAGAAATGGTGGTTGAACGAGGGCAGACTCGACAGACAAACGCGGCAAGCTCGCGGATTTGTCACGATTGCCCCCCCCCCAGAGCGGATGGCACCCGTGAGAAAGTCACGCAGCGCAAGCTTGCTGCGATTGCTAACGAGTTGTTGGGCTCTCTCGGTCCGACACACACAGACCAGAGGGGGGTTGATTCAGGGATGAGAACCGATCCGATCGAACCTGATACACACTCCCAACACTCTGATGATGCCATGGAGCCGCGCCATCCGCCGCCGCCGCCGCGCCCTGCCCCTGGCGATGCTGCACGGTCCAGCGCCTCTGGCGCGGCGGACCACGTGCCCGCGGGGCCGCGCGGCACTGCAGCGCAGCAGCAGGATAGCGACGACAGCTACAGACCTCGTGCCAAGAGGGCGCGCACGACAGACTACGCAGCCTGGTGTCGCGACGACCTTGAGGACAGTCATTGGGGCCTCAGGTATTGGAGCTATTACATCAACTGCTGGATTTACATCGCGCCCAATAACGACGAGTTCGTATACATCCGCGACATCCAGTACAACAAGTGGTTCCTCCACTGGATCCCGAGGACATCTTGGGAGACGTTCACGACGAGCTACGTGACATGCGATGGCCACAGGATGTGGGACCGCAGGTTCTACGAGAACGGCAACGCGTAGTGAGTCGGCCGCAAGGCCCACCGCTCGAAAGGCTTGAACTTCATTATAATCCAAGTTCGCCTTGAGCGGTGGCTATTATATACTTTTAGGCCACTTCACTATACAACACAAGTGGCCACACATACAAACATCATTTGCGATAACCAAGGCAGCCTCCTAAGGAGCAACGCC
Source organism: Prorocentrum cordatum (assembly GCA_963575745.1). Classification (NCBI taxonomy): domain Eukaryota; class Dinophyceae; order Prorocentrales; family Prorocentraceae; genus Prorocentrum; species Prorocentrum cordatum. The sequence continues at coordinate 620,762 of CAUYUJ010001381.1, forward strand.
AACGGGAATCGCCATATAGAATTTACATACATGCAACTTTTGTGTTCATCAACACGACCTTCCGTCTGGCCAGACATTTGCTGTGATATATAGATGCGTTTCGTAGCACGATCGTGTTCGTCAACGCGATCTCAGCATGCATATTCTTTAGAGTATAACTCCATTGCGTTGAGAATGATCTGACAGCTGGTGGCAACACCTGCCTCGCATAGGCGAGGCAAATTACAAGTTGCTTTAACTTGCTCAGATCCTCTTTCTCCGCCCACCCGTGTCTCATTCTTCTCCGCCCTCGAGTGCCGAAGCGTTTGGGGGGGCGCGCCGAGGGGGCACCAAAGCGTGCTTGGCGAAGAAATCGGGACCCTGGGTGTTCCTTCTTACCTTACTTTGCAGCTGAGGCTGTACTGACTTTGAGCTCAGCTGCCTGCAGACCTGAGGATTGACGGAGTAAAAGGGTGACGGATTCTTTTCCTCTGTTCCCGAGTCCTACCCTCGCGGGCGGGATTCGGGGCGGGGGGTGTGAATAGAACCCGTGTAATACCATCATATATACTCCTTATCCTCACCTCTCCTGCGCCTGGCCGTTTGGGCTCAGGTATTGGGACAGATCGATCAGACCTTTGATCGTGCAGGAGGGAAAGACATCCATCTATCCCTCCTTCCCTCTACCAACGGATCAGGGGTTCTGTACCCTTGTACTTCAACCCCATACACAGTTCCGCTCTCGGACACAGAGTTGCAGGAAGTACCTTCGCGCGAAGCTGAGAGCGACCTGGCCCGAGAAGCAGGGGGAGTCTCAGGAGGGAGTCGTCTCCACCGTTGCCTAGAGCGTGGGAATATTTGCAATGGTAGGAAATGGTTTGGAGTTTGAGAGGAATTGGGCCCAGTGCACATCAGGGGAACCGAGTGCCAGAAGTTCAGCGTCGACGTAACCCCAGGATACGCGGGGAAGATTCCCGGCACCTTCAAGAACGCCCTCCAAGATCCTGCTTTCGCCAGGGATTGGAAGACCCTCCTTCCCCGGAGCGGCCGCCAGAGCTCCAAAAACTTCGCGCTGTAGGGGGGGAGGCAAGGGCGTTCTCGCGTAGCAAACAGTCAGGGGCAGGAGGGGCAGCAGAGCGTTTTTGGGAGCCGGGGTGGCAACTTGCCATCGGCAGTGGGCAAGCGAACGCAGTCATGGGGGTCGTGGGCTCGAGCGGCACGATAGCGCGGGATGACGATTCGCGCCGGGGGCATCTCCAGTCGCAGGCGCCCCTAGCACAGCAGGCCTTCGCCGACTATGAGGGCGGAAGTGGCGCGGGGGAGCGCCTAGAAATTAGTTCGATGCAAATGTTCAGTTGGAACGCTTGCAAGAAAATCCGCTCGACGATTTCAAAGATTTCCAGGGGGTCCGGGGGCTTTCTATGGGGGCGCCGCAGTTCTCCTTCAAGAGGTTCCTGCTTGGGGTGCAAGTGCAGGTTTTGTCTGTCACGACCACGTCGTCATGTGCAGGGGGGGGTTGCATTGCGGTTTCCTGACCCCTGGGCCCTGGACTCCAGCCGTGAGAGGCGACAAATGCCCGCCATGCCAGGCAGCGCGCGCGGCGGGCATGCAAGCAATTTTGATTTCAGCATATGTGTTAGAGCACCTCGTGGCAGATGGGAGGGGGAACCAGTGACTCATGAGTCCCTGGAATGCGCGCACAACACGCGGCGCGCTCTTCCCGGAGGTCCTTCTGATATTGTTTTGGGCGTCGATGCGAATGTTTGTCTGCCCGCGGGGTATGAGGCCATCGCTGGTCACCGCGTTCTCCGACCCGCCCCGTCTCGCACTCCAGCTATGGCCCAGGTCATCTTGGGGTGGTTCGAGGCGTCTGGGGCGCGAGCGCTGAATGCATTCGGGCAACCATGGGAGGTTGAAGTCAGTGGGGATCTAGCCTGCTTAGGGGCGCGCGGCCGGCGCCGGGCCCTGGCCGGACGCGCCCGAGTAGATTTCTCGGCTGTCTCCGCGATGGGGTCCACGAGCGCGTCTGTCTGAGTGTCTATTGGATGTCCACAGCTTAACTGCGCCGATCACGACCTCTTGCGGGCCGCCTCGATGCATCCGTCGCGCGGGACATTCATCGCAAAGAGGCTCGCGGAACAAAAAGATCTGACAGGATGGGGGCCGAATGGCTCAGCTAGCCTTGACATTTTCCGCCAGCGATGCGCCGAGTGCAATCCTGCATCTCTCGGGGGCCTCCAGAAGCGCGTGCTCGCAGTGGATGGGGCCGCCCCTCCTTCAACCTGTAGGCGTCAGCAGATCGCAGCGGCCGCGGTAGCCAACCAGCCTGCAATCGCGGCCGAAGCTCTGGCGGCATCTACGGAGGGCGTGGTTCGCAAGGCTGCCATCGTCCAGCTTCGTCGCGCTAAACGGGCTGCGCGGCGGCGCCGCAATCAGAATGAGTTAGCATCTGTTCGGGCTGTGCGTCGAGATATTCGCATTCCCGCGGCTATCCAGATTGGCGGTGAAGCGCGCCGTGACCGTCAGGCTTTGTTGGAAGAGGCTTTCTGATAAATTGCCTCGAGATATTGTGACGAGTCTAACGGTTCCCATCTTCGAACCGTTCGCCTTGCCAGTTCGTTGAGCGCCGTTGTGCGCGCGAATCTCGACGGACGGGCACCCGGACACTTTGGTCTACGTGGCGTCCTCTCTGGCCGTTTCAAGATAGATTTGGTTCCAGACGGGTGCCGCCAGAAGCATGCCAGGTTTTGCCCATCGCAGTCGCGGTCAAAATTTGGAAACATGTTACCAGGAGGTTGGGGGGCCGAGATCCCGAGGAGATTTCGGAGTGGAAGCTGATTGACTTCAGGGGGGGCCCGATTCGATTTCTAGTCGATTTCTCAACTCTGTGCCGAGGCACCCCTTTCCGACGAACATTCCGACGGAGAATGAGATGGGGGGGGTCCGACCCGATTCGATTTCTCGATTGTGCCGATGCAGTCCGTTCCGACGAACATTCCGATTCGATCTAGTTTCCCGATTCGATGTTGGTTGGTTCTGCCCCGAAGAGGAGGAGGAGAAGGAGTAGGAGGAAGAGGAGGAGGAGCAGGAGGAGGAGGAATATGAGGAAGAGGAAGGGGAGGAGGAGGAAGAGGGGGGCGGAGGAGGAGAGGGAGGACGAGGAGGAGGAGAAGGAGGAAGAGGAGGAGGAGGAGGAGGAGGAGGAGGAGGAGGAGGAGGAGTGGAAGGGGGAGTGGAATGCGGCGGAGGAGGGAGCCGGAAGGAAGATGATGATGAGGAGGAGTAGGAGTATGAGTTGGAGGAGGACGAGGACGAGGAGGGAAGGACGAGGACGAGGAGGAGGCGGAGGGAGGAGGAGGAGGAGGAGGAGGAGGAGGAGGAGGGGAAGAGGAGGAGGAGAAGGAGGAGGACCGGGATAAGGAGGAGGGAGGAGGCGGAGGATGATGAGGAGGAGGAGGAGGAGGAGGAGGAGGAGGAGATTGGAAATTGGCAGGGGGGGTCTGGACCGCCAGCCCGCGACAGGCCCCACCTGCGGGCAGCTGGCGGAGGACACCTCTCTGTGGGGCGGATCCCCAGGCGGCGACCCGCAGAGGGTCAGAGCCTCCCGTGGCCTCTTCGTCCTCTTCCTCGCCGTCCTCGTGTTCGCCTTCGTCGCCGTCCTATTTTCTCCACTCCCCATCCAGGGGGGGGCGAGGGACCAGAGCCTGGTGCCTGACCTGCCCCCATTATTTTTCTCCCTTCCCTTGCTCGTCGTCGTCCTCGTCGTCCTTCTCGTGGGCATTTTGTTTCTGCAGCCTGTGCTTGTCAGCATCTTGCACGCTGGCGGTCGCTCCACTCCAGTTGGCAGGTGACCAAGCTCATCCTGAACTCCTTTGATGACGGGCCGGGCGGCTGGGCGCGCGACACGAGTAAGTAAGCAGACCCCTGTTGGCGCAGATCGCCCCCTTTATTCCCTGAATGGTGCTTGCACTAAGGGCTTCTTGTTTGCATCAAAAATCGCTGGCCGCCGCCGTCGCCGCCGTGGTCATCGCCGCCGCCACCGTCGTCGTTGCCGCAGTGGTGAGCCTGCGTCGCCGCCGCCGTCGTCGTCGAGGCGAGCCCGTCGACGCCGCCGTCCGAGGTGACGAGGGCGCGGGGGCGGCCGGCGGCGGCGAGTTCGCGCTCGAGCAGGCGGCCTCGCTGCTCTCACGGCCTCGTCGTCGGCGTCTGCTTGCCGCTGGGCTCTCGTCCAGCTTGCCCTCTGCTGGTCGTGCTGCTGTGGCGCCAGGAGGGAAGAGGGGAAGTATGCCTGGGTTCTCGAGGTCTTGGGGGCGGCCGTCGCCGCCACGACTGGATTTGCGTCGGAGCTTTCGCGAGCGCGCGCCCTTGAGCGGTCCAGGGTACGGGGGGTGATTTCTGGCCCCCGAAGTAGGACTTGTCAATGGTATTGAAGGGAGGAGGGAAGAGTTTTTTTGGGATTGCACGCGTGTTGAACCATCTGGCTGTCACGTATGGGCGGCGCTGCAGCTAACAGAGTGTTGATAAAAGTCATCTGCGCGGGCACGAAGAGAGCAAGTTCAGAGCAGTAAGTTCCATCCCACCGGTGCTAACCTCAACCTCCTTGGAACCCTCGAAAGATATTTGGCGGGCAGGTATCGCTAAGAGGCTGCGTGCGAGGCCCTTGGCAGTCTTACAGACCGCAGGGGCCTGTCATTCAACAGGAGCGCAGGAAAATGCGCGTCTCCGACTCGCAACCGTGGTCAGGAGGAAAGGGCAAGCGTGGGCGGTCCTGGACGGATGTTGGCGAAGCCTCCCTGAGACAACATGTCTGACAGAGGGAGGGCGCAGACAAACAATTCAAAATGTCTGACACATTGTCTGAGCACACCACCTCCGCTCCTCTGCTTCTCATCCTGATGGGCGGAATGACGGACGTGTACCTGGTGGGCGACGCGGGGAGGGAAGGCACACAACGCGCTCTGACCTGAACAGCAAATTTGGCGACGTGTGAATCCCACAGGCCCGAATCGTAGAACGTCGGCCGCTCGACCCTCCCCCGAGGGTACCAGCCGTACGCGGCACGGGTCGGCGGCGGCCGCACGCAGGGGCGCTCGCTGCTACTCTGCCGCGCCGCCCGTCGCTCCCAGCACCCAGCCCAACAACTAATCCTCCGTCCCTGGCAGTAGCTCGCACGTCGCGAGCTTGTGGCTCTGGCCCCCGGCAAAGGTCCAAGGTCGGTCCCAAGTGTCTTATGCGTCTACCCCTGTTGGGTGAGGGAGCAAAGAACGGGAGCTGAAAGTTGGGAGGGCAGATCTCACTCGCTCGACGGCCATGCCAAGCTGGAACGGGGAGATTAGAAGGTCTGACTGGCATGTATGGGTGAGGCTGACGGGCCGTGCACACCTGCTGCCACTGAGTACCTCCACCCGCACCTGACCTGACTACCTTGCCCTCCCGCATATGATTAGTCACGCACTTGGTCAAAAAGCCCGGCACCGAAATCGGGCTGCAACGTCCAAGGGGCTATCCTCTTGGCGAGGCGCAGCCTGCGACATCTTGGCCATCTTGGTGGTTTGGGGTGGGTCTTGGAGGTGGTCGGCAAGGTTGTCCATGGTAAGTACGTCGGCAAGTAGGTATCTAGGCGAATCAATCGAGAGGTGCTCCACAAGATGCGGCCGTACCTTGAACTTCAGCAGACATGCCGTGCATATCCCGTCGTTCCCTGCATACCATCGAGCGATCATCACCAGCTGTCGATGCATGCCTGCAATCTGTGTGCGCAGCGCGCGATGCCGAGCAAAGACCTCACCGCACCATGGGCAGTCCATGTTTGTCGCGGCTGCGGGCGCCGGCGGTGGCACGAGTAGTTCTCTCTCTTCTGTGTACACACGGTGGGGCACTCCCGCTGCGTGCACTTCTGCGAAGGACGGAGACTCAGTGTGCTGCGCCAGTGTACATCTGCTCTGATACTGCGTGTACGCGTGCACGCCGATACGTATGATGCGTTTCCACGCCGGCTAGCTGCGTCGCATAAGCGACTCCCATGTTTTCAAGTCATCAGCTGGGAGAGGGAGGTCCCGACACTGTTTGACCGCCAAACGCAGCCACATGAGTTCCTGGATCCACTGGCCCAAGGTCGTACGCTGTCGTGCCTTGTCGTCGGTAGCCGCATTCCACTCCGCTGTCACAAGAGCAAGTGCCAGTTGAGGCCCGGCGTGGTACAGGGATCCCAGGAGTCGGAGCCTAGCTGCACGTAGGATGATGTCCAGGGTAGGCCTCTGTAGTTGGGCCAACACCAGCCTGTCGGAAACCTGGGAGGCCTCCTCGTGAAAGCGGACACGTGCGGCAGCACGGCATATTTTCATGATCTCTGCCTGCGCCAATTTAGCCTCTGCTGTCGTAAGCGCAGGCCATGCACCTGCGTTGCACAGTCTTCCTGGCACGACGAGGCTATCCGCCAGCACACGTCGATGATGTAGGGAGAGATCGTCGGTCGCAAAGACGCTTCGACGGAGCACTTGGAGGGAGGATGCAGTGGAGGCAGCACGATATGGGATTTCAGGGATCAGTGCTGCACCTGCGTCGAACACCGATCCCAGATGTAGTTGTGCACAATAGGTGTGCTCACTGGCCCGAGTGTGTCCGAGACCCCCTTGATGTGTCCGTCGTGCTCGTACCATGCTGCATGTCGTGCTTGCTTGGTGCCCTGTCCGCGCCACGTGATGAGGGCTGCTGTCTTGGGCGGTCCGTCCGGCGTTCAGAATGCGTCCACGTCGTGCGAAGGCCTCCGACAAAAGGACCATGGAACGACTCAAAGCGTCATCAAGTTGTGTGGCAGGCAAAACAAGATAACTGTGCCATCGTTGGCATACGAGATGTCGATCAATGGGATCTCTGTCTCGGGCCCATCTTCGGGGTCTCCGCAGGCTCCCGCTATGAGTCCTCCATGGGTCCTAGGACTGTCCGTCTGAGGTCGTGAGTATGGATCGCTTTCCTCAAGCATCTGCGCACGCACGTCCTGCATGCGGTCAGCCACCTGTATCTCAAATAGTACGTCCGCAAGCGGTTGTCCTTGGAAAACAGACCGTTGTGGCAGGGATGCCTGTCCAGAGCCCTCGTATACAAATCACGCTGCCTGTTAGTATTGTTCAACCTGGGCCACTGTGTGGGGGTCGACGTCGGATCTTGAGAGGGCTGTGGGTCGCTGTCGAAGTCTGTCGGCGAGTTGGGTCATGGCTGCTGGTGGGAGGCCGGCTGCTCGTACGATCTTCGCAATGGCAGGTCGTCTAGGTCGGTTTCGCGATGGGCGCGCACCACGAGCTCCCGAATGGCCTTGTACAATGCCTGGGCGACGTCCAGCAATACGACTCCAAACGGCAGTTGTCTGAGCTTGGCCAGCGTTTTGGCCACCCTCAACACTAACGATGCGTGGGTAGATCCTCTGCCTGGGAGCCCTCTGAACTGTGTCTCGCCCGCCTCTGACGCCCGGAAGGGCGGCTGTCGGGTCCGCGGGCACCGTCTGGAGGCCCTGCCGATCTGTGACGATACCATTCTGGACCTGGAACTCGCACACTGTGTTGGGTCGGCTTGTCCGGATTTGATGAGGTCCCAATAGAAGCCCCTTTTTTCCAGTGTGCTGGCTCTACCAAGGTCAGTGCAAACTTTAGCTGAAGTGAATAGCAGTTTTGAGCAATGACCGTGGGATGGGCCCTCAAGAGGTCTCCTGCAACTCCATCGCACCCAGGCGACGACTTCTGAGCATGACGGCAAGACCATTGAAAACCAGAGAGCAAGGGGATGGATGCGAGAGAGGTGGGATCGGACTGCATGCGCACATACGGTGTACGTCCAAAGTATCTTGCAAACATGGGCACGTCACTGACGGGCAAGGTGGCTGCCAGCTCCAATCCTGCAAAATGCTGCTGCCATGTTAGTGCTACCTGCTGCTCGGATACGACTGCCTGTCCTGTCAGATCATGCACGGCTGGTAGCACTCGCTCGAATCGCCGTCGCTTCGAACCCGCACCGAACCGTCGCAAGGCAGCGTGCGCCTCTGCAAAGTGACGGCGGTCCCAGGCTGATCGTACCTCTTCAGCTATGTTGGCACCATGCCCAGCGGAGTCCTGTCCTGTGGCTTGCTGTCTGACATGCGTGGCTGCCCTGAGAAACACGCAGTTAGCAGCCCAGAAGAAGCCAAACCAAGCGTGATAGAACCGAACCACCATGTCCAGTTGGAAACGGAAGCCGTAGGGGATCTCGGCCAGCTCGGTCGCTGTCGGTAGCCGTCCAAGGTAGCGTAGCCCTACAATATGGTCCTGAGTGACGGGAGGAATTACGAGCTTGCCTTGGGGCGTCTGTAGTGGGACAGCAAAGGCCTTGGTGGCCTCACATACCTGGTCGGCTGCGTCGGCAACACGGCGGCAGCACTGTAGTAAGGTATGGTGTGAGGGCCCGTCCCGTTTTGCAAACCGCCACTGTGACGTCCGCAGGCAGTAGCATAGTGGGTCGCTGGGCCTGCGAGGCCCGTAACGCTCGCCGTCCGTGCATTCGTTTGGTCCATTAGGTTAAGGGGGCCTTGGGAGATCCAGCTGCTACGTGGCTGACGGCTGTTGTCCGACATGTTGGGCGGGGAGGCTAGCTCAGCCGCTCTCAAGATGTGAGGCATGGTCGTCGGGTTGAGTCGACAAGGAGGGTTGAGATACCCTACGCAGCTCATCTGCAAACGCCTGTTGACAAGCGTGGTCATCATATGTCGTAGCATCGTGCCGGGACCTGATCCAAATGACGGCTGGCTCGTACTGTTCTGTATGGCACACATGCACATCAGCTGAAACCAAACAACGATCGTCACATCTCATCTATCGGTCGAGGTCGATGTCCACACCCTGTTTTGTAACGCTTGAAAGCTGGGCCGTGGGGACCGTCATGTAGTCGATCGTGCTCCTGGGGTCCTGACCCTGAGCTCGCGGCAGTAACCGGGCCCCGTGAACTCCAGAAAAAGACGGCAGAAACGTAGATGCCGCACACTGTTTCGTGGTTCGCAAAAACTGGAGAAAGCACCGCCCGCACGTCATCCACGTGTTCTGACACCTGCGATTCAAGGGTCGCGTTGGTATCCAAAAGGCAGTACAGCGGTATTGGATGTGCTCGCCTGCTGACACGAGAGACCATACTACTCCACCAACTCTGTTTTTTTGTAAGCGGCCGACGAGAGTGTGGAGCATGTCCGACCAGCACTTCAATGCACATGCTCGGCGCACGTATGGCTACAAGTAGGTGCCGCGTCGAGAAACTGATCACACGTACACGTTTGCGTGCCAACGTGCGTCTGCGCGCGTATTCGTGCTGCGTTTTGATCCATAGAGCCACTCCGTCTTTGCCTCTGATTTCTGCGGCTGCGGTGAGAACTACAAAATCGCCTGCCGGTGTCCACCCTTTCCGACGCAGCCGAGTCTCCGGAGTGCCAGCTAAATGAAAGTGGCGAGTAGAGAATTGATGAGCAAGCGCAAGCATGCGGCCAGGCAGGTTGAGGCCAGTAGCATCCTGGCATTGACACCGAATCCTGGTACCGTGCCATCTCGCAGCCTTCCTGCGGGGCCGCAGCGTGAGCACATTCGCCATCGGCCAGCTGGCGGCGAGAAAGCCGTGCGTAGGTCCAGGGAGGGCAGGAAGATGTCGGGTATCTCATTCGCACCAAGTTTCTGATAAACCCAGGACCGTCATTGGGCTGTGCAGACATCCACAACCATAGTACATCAGCAGCGGCGTCGAGCAGTACTGACCACGGTTGAAAGTCGGCACCTGCAGTCGGGGCTAGGCCCATAGATGCAAGGCGCGCTATGGCATCTGCAAGCTCTTTCAGCGGATGAGCGTTATGTATCAAGACGTGTTTCCAGGTAAGCTGTGTAAGTTGTCGTAATAAATTCAGGACGCCATCACACATCCAAGGTGGGTCCCCACAGAACGTGCAACGAGTACCCCCGTCGGCCGATGAAACCACCAACTGGTTGGGGACCTCTTGGGCCATCTTGGGTCGCCGGACAGCCGAGACGAAGTGAATGCCAAAATCTTTCAAAAACCTACAAGACATCAATGATCTTGGCCTCTTCGGGCCCTCCTGGAGGACCTCTTGGAGGCTTCATCCGTAAACACTTCGACTGGGAGATCACGAAATCTTCCCTGGGCTTGCAGTAACCATGGGACGAACCACAGTGCGGCTTGAAATGTAGCTGCGCCCGACGGGCTGGCAACCGAGTCGGAGAGAGACGGGTCGACACCGCACAGATACCCCTCACATTTGCACCTGCCAGTCATCGCAACTGAGAGTATACACCATGCCCAGGATGGGGGCCCACCCAAGTGCTGCTGTTTGGACCCTCCGGACCCATCCGTGTACACTTCCAGTCTAGCTACAGGGGGAGGGGCGGGGAGGGCTCCGTGGGTCTCAGAAAAAAACGGCTGATACTGCTGTGCGGGTACAGATGAAATAGGCACTGATCGGGCTCTCGATGAGGCCCAAGAGAAATTGAGGTAAGGGAGGCGTTTGGGGGCCAGGGCTGACGAAGGTGCTTGGCCAGAGCGCTGCAGTCGGGGATGGGGCAACGTGGTCGGGCTGGCTCAGACTCCGTCTGAGGCTGACAGGGAGGCGGCCTGGCTGGAGAAAAAGACAGCGGCGGGCAGGTTGTGAGATGGTGATTCTGGCATCTCACTCGGCAAGGCCTGCCCGCCAGGTCGCGTCACCCCAGCGTCGACGCGCCCGACACGCTGCTCCTGCCGTCCACGACCAGGAAGCTGTCCTCCCCCGTCCGCCTCGGGCTGTGGCTGCGACTGTGCCTCTGTCGGCGGCTGGCCATGCCAGCGGTGCGATTCTTTCCTGCCTCTGCAGCAACCTCAGCACGTCCGACGGGCGTTGGCGGGACTGCCCCTCGATTGCGATGACTGGACGCCGCCTCCTCACGAGCGATGGCGTCTCGCAGCCCTTGTTGACCATCTGGCTTGCGTGCTCGGTCCGCCTCCTGCTTGGCCTTGGGCGCCGCTGCCGCGCGGGCCCTCAGCTCCTCGGCGGTGGCCTGCGCACCCGTTGGCGGCCGCTCTCCGCCATCGACTGGGGCATCGACGGCGGCGGCGGCGGCACGGGCCGCGGCTGCTCGGGACGCAGCGTCGGGCAGCACGGCCGCGGCCGCCGCAGGCCCAGGCGGCGGGTCGGCGCGAGGCGCCGTCGCGGCAGGGGCAGCGGCTGCGCCGGCAGCGGGCCCAGGCAGGTCGGCGCGAGGCGCCGATGCAGCCGCGGCTGCGGGTGGGGCCGCTGCGGCTGGCGGGGCTGCACCTCCTGCCGGCGCCAGCCGCTGCGGCTGCCCTGCGAAGGGCGCCGCACTTGGGGCAGCCTCCATCCCCGCGCCAGGGCCAGCAGCTGCGCGGGCGGCGGTCATGATCACCTGCAGCGTCGCCAGCAGGTGCGAGAGAGACGTAAACTGTCTGGTCAGCTGCGCCTGCCCTGCCGCGATGGCGGTAACGGGCGGAGCCTGGTCTGGCGGCGCACCTGGGACTGTGCCGTGCGCCGGCGGCGTAGGCGCAGCAGCGGCAGTCTCCATGTTCACGTCGACGTCTGTCGCGGGTCGCATGGCCTCGAGCTGGTCCAGCATCGTCTTGGCCCGACTGAGGGCCTGCTCCCGGTGCAGAACCTTGGCTTCCTTGCCCTGTAGACTGGCTCGGGCTTGGTCAGCAGCAGCATGCGCTTTGTCGAGCTTGACCTGAGCCCGCTGCACAACTGCTCGCTGTCTGTCACACCTGGGGCCCCAGCTGATATGATCATGCACAGCTGGACCGCGTACTCCTCCTGCTGTGGGCGCATCTGCTCGGCCGTCATGCCGAGCTCCTTGGCCGCCTGCAGGCGCTTGCCCGTGGCGGCGGCAATGTGTCTGAACGATCTCTTGTGGGCCGCCAGCTCCCGTTCATCTCGGGGAGGCTCTACCCGCGCTGGATGTGACTGGGCGTCCAGCGGGAGAGCGGGCAAAATGCCCAGGGCTGGGCTGCGTGCTTCATCCTCCATCTCCGATACGTGGCCTCCGTCGGACTCCTCCTCATCGGCGAACCTCACGCGTGAGCTGGATCGCGGCCTTGACTCACCCGGCTGGCGGCTGTGTCGGCGGCGGGAACCGGCGCGTGGGCAGTCCTTTCTCTGCCGGGTCTCCTGGCGCTGCTAGCTCGGCTCGTTGCCTCCGTCTCCGTGTGATGGGAGACTGTTGGGGAGCGGCATGCACGTCCGGCACAGCAAATCGGCAGGTCCGTTCAGCATGCCGCACGTCTAACGCCACCATCCTGGCGGCGGCGGGGGAACATGCCAAGGGGCTCGCCCTCCAGCAGAGCCCCTGTGGCGCGCCCTTTGCCCCTGTGTCCTCCAGAAGGCCCAGCTCCGCCCTCGCCGCCGCCCGCGTTCTTCCCACTCATGGGGCCAGCGCTGTGGTGCGCGCGCACCCTAGCCGCGGCGGCAGCCACCCGCGGCAGGGTGCGTGACTGCGTGCGCCGCTCGCGAGCTCGCATGTGCCAGGCTGGCATGTGCCAGGCTGGCTCGCGCACGCGAGGCTCGCGCGCCCGCTTGCGGCAGGCCCGCTCGTCGTCGCGTGCCCGTCGCGGGGCGGCGCGCGCCGCAGCAGCGCGGCTGGCCCGCTCGCCGATGGACGTCTGACAACCGAGTCCCGAGTCCCGAGGAGGCTCGCAGCGCGCGGTACTGGGTACCAGGGCGCTGCACCCAAAGCCTCGAACC
>CAUYUJ010001382.1:0-12935 GCA_963575745.1 Prorocentrum cordatum
GCCCCACTCCTCTCTTTCCCTCCTCCTCCTCCTCCTCCTCCACCTCCTCCTTTTTTGACGTTAGGCAAGCGTGAGGCAGGGCCTGTTGCGTTACCTCCTCCTCCTCCTCCTCCTCCTCCTCTTCCTCCTCCTCCTCCTGAGGTGGCGCTACCGACACAATCCTTCCTCCTTCCTCCCCTTTTCTCCCTCCTTCAAGAGCAGGGCGGAGAGGGCCACTGACATATGCTTGGCATCGTTCGGACATGTGCATTTGTTTGGCGATGCCAGTGCCAGAGAGTCTGGATCACTTTGGGGCATCTTGGGCCCCATCGGGGGGCAAACACACGCACGACACCGACCAATGCACGGGGAATGGACGCCCGAGCGCGGGCCATCACCATAGGAGAGAGAGGCACCACCGCCAGCTGGGGGGGCTGGCCGCTCCAACCCCCAGAGCTGGTGGAACCCCGTTCCCGGCGCGCCCCCAGAGAGTGCCCCGAACGGGCTGCCACTGGCTCGGGGAGGCGGCCTTGGGGAGCGGAGCTCCATTTAGTTCTGGTAGTGGTGGCGGCTCTTGCTGTTCTCACGGAGCAGCCCTGAGATCCGGGCGCCAGGAGCCCACGTGTCTTCACGCCTCTGCCCTGCTTCGGGGCGCTGGCAACCGGGTGCTTTCACGCATGTCCCGCTCAGGGGCATCAGGGGCCCATGTGTTTTCACGCTTGTCCCGCTGTGGGGCGTTAGAAGCCCATGTGTTTTCACGCTTGTCCCGCTCTGGTGCGGAAGGAACCCACGTGTTTTCACGCTTGTCCCGCTGTGGAAGACAAACCAAGCGTTTCTCCCGAGACACCCTCAGCACATTCTGCAAACTCAGCGTTTCGCTCGAGACATCCGCAACGGTCGCAAATATTTACTTTACCATGTTCACTCAGGGTACTATCGACTTTCCATCCGTTGGCCCTCTTCGACTTCGTTATTCATAAAGGAACAAATCCGCTGGCACTTGAACGTGGCACCGGGGACAGTGCACCAGTAGTAAAAGAGAACCCTGGGCCCACGCCTTTCCCGGGAAAGCACATGGGGAAGCAGGTATCCTGCATAAGCGAACTGCGCACCCTCCAAATGTACGAGCTGGGTGACCGTACCACTTCTTCCCCCCCAGTCCCCACCTTTCCGCCACTCGCCTTTCTCCTGCCCCTCCTGACTCCTGCCGTCATCCGCCCTCCTCCCGCCCTCCCGCCGTCCTCTCCCGTCCCTCGTCGCCGCCGCCGCTGTCGTTTTTGTTCGCCGCCGCCGCCGCATCCTCTTCCGCCGCCGCCTCCGCCGCTGCCGCCGTCGTCTTCGTCACCGTTGCCGCCGTCGTGGCAGTCGTCGGCGCCTCTGCGGCGGTCGTCGCCGTCGCGGCAGTCGTCGCCGCCGTCGCCGTCGTTGCCGCGGTAGTCGTCCTCGTCGTGGTCGTTGTCGTCACCGTTGTCGTTGTCGTTGTCGTCGTCGTCGTCGTCGTCGTCGTCGTCGTCGTCGTCGCCGAGCGGCAGCGACGGCGCCCGCTACTGCGGCATGGGGCCCTCCGTGGCCGCCTCAGCGGCGCCGCCGCCGGCGTGGCGGGGAAGGCAGGCGTGGGGGGGGCTCTCTGCTCTGCCGCCCTCGTTCCTCCTCTCGGGCCCACGCCATCTCCACGGGGGGAGGAGGAGGAGGAGGAGGAGGAGGAGGAGGAGGAGGAGGAGGAGGAGGAGGAATTACAGGAATTACAACATTCGCGTGGCGAAATTTAAAAACATGAAAACCCACACTGCCAGGGCATATGCAGTGTTGGGAGAGACCTAGTGCACCTCGGCCGCTCCAAACCTCAATCGGCCTAGGAGGTGAGGGGACGACTCAGAGGTGCACGTATACGTCCAACGCCTCCAGGACCGGCCCCCGCCCGAGGGGAGGGGGCCCCCCTGCCACCCGCCAGGCACTCCAGGCACTGGCCGGGGACGCGGGTGCCCTGGCCTGCTCCCCCCAGTCCCCTTGCCCAAGGGGGACAGAGCAGGACTCCCCATGAGCCTGGCCGAAGCCAGACCCCCCCTCCACACCCTGGCGCGACCGGGGAGTCGCCCGGCCAAGACAGTGGAGGGGACCCGAACCGGCCGTAGCCGAAACGGGATTACCGTTTAGGCCCGAAGACCGGGGTCGGTGCCCCACTGCCGAAACCACCCACCCACCCACGGCAGTGGCGCAGCCCCCATACAGGCAACGACTAAGCGGGTTTCAGTTCCCCCGGACGCCGGGAGGTGCCGCCCACACCAACCAGCTGCCCGCCCGGGGGCTGGAGGAGGAGGAGGGGGAGGAGGAGGAGGAGGAGGAGGAGGAGGAGGAGGAGGAGGAGGAGGAGGAGGCGGAGGAGGAGGAGGAAGAGGAGGAGGAGGAGGAAGAAACGAGGAGGAGGAGGAGGAGGAGGAGGAGGAAGCGAGGAGGAGGAGGAGGCGGAGGAGGAGGAGGAAGCGAGGAGGAGGAGGCGGAGGAGGAGTAGGAGGAGAAGGAGAAGGGGGAGGAGGCAGGAGGGCTGAGGAGGAGGAGGAGGCGGAGGAGGAGGAGAAGGGCGGAGGAGGATGAGGACGAGGAGGAGGAGGACCAGTGTAAACCCAAGAGTCATCAACGATGTTGGAATGACCCCTCCCTCCAAACTCGCTCTTCACAGGCCCCTACAACAGTTCATTTCCTTTGAGGGAGCTGCCTCTTTGGAAGACAACCGTTAGAAGACCCTGAAGCATGCCAACACATTGTTCTCGGGATTCCAACTCCACGGATCATCTTGACTACTGCGCCTCGACAACCTTGAATCGTGCCAGAACGCCACTCCTGCGACTTCAACACAACGAATCAACATAATTGTCGCACCCGCATAATCCTGTATCCTTTCAAAACACCATTTCTGACACATTGGTGATGGGAGACCCGTGAAATTCTTGTTAATTCTTCACGCTTCGCGTATCCCCACCAGCCCATTCAGAAACCCTTCAGAGCTGACGGGAAAGGGAGCGAAGCTACACATCTAGGGAAACAAAGCGAGCAAGGGGGTGGCCTTGGAAGGTTTCTTCGGGCCATACCTGGGTGCCGCGTGGGGGCGGGAAGAGGAGGAGGAGGAGGAGGAGGAGGAGGAGGAGGAGGAGGAGGAGGAGAAGGAGAAGGAGAAGGAGGAAGAAGACGAGAACGATGCGGACGAGGACTCATGGAACCATCTAGAGGTATGATTGCGGCTGCTACTGCTGTTGGTGCTCTCTTGGAGGTTTGGGGGCCCTCTTGGAGCCCTCTTGGTAACCTTGGAAGGCTTCTTGGGATCATCTTGGAGGCCATCGATGACTCAACTCCCCCCTAGGAGCTGGCAAGCCGCTTCTTGGGGCTCTCTTGGAGCGCTCTTGGGCGCTCTTGGAGCATTGGGGCCGTTTGGGGCATTTTGGGAGCCATCTTGAGCCAGTTTGGGCTATCTGGGCCATCTTGGAGGTAATCTTGGGCTCTCTGAGACCGCTCGGGGGCCCCTTTGGGGCCTCTCGGGTGCCTCTTGGGGCCCTCTTGGGACCTTCTTGGAGCCCTCTTGGGGCTCTCTTGGGGCCCTTTTGGGAGCCCTAGAGCGCCTCTTGGAGCCATCTTCGAGGCTATCGATCAAAGGAGGGAGGGCCCCCGATCGGCGCGCCCCCCTCGGGGGCCACGGTCCTCGTGAGGGGTGTCAAACATTGGCCCTCCCAGGGGCCGATCTTGGACGCTCCAACGGATCGCGGCCCCTCCCGTCTAGGTCAAGGGGAGGGGGTTGGGGGAGGGGTCAAGACGCCCTCTCCGCACGCAAGCTGGCTAGCTCACTCCCACCCGCCCTCCCACATAAAGTAGCATCCGAGTCTCGGCATAGCCAGGGGTCGCTACTGGGTGGACAGCCAGTGGAAACCAAATCGGACGCCAGGTGCGCGACGCTCGCCGCGGGCTCCACATGCGGTTGGTGTGCCATCCTTGCAAAGAACGTGATGCCCCCCCGTCCGCATGGTTCAGATGCTGATCTGGGCCTGCGCACAACAAGCATCATCATGCGGGCACACCGCAGCCCCTGTCAAAAACAATACAAAGTGATCGCGGGTTGCCAGCACAATACCCACGACGTTGCCGCAACGTGCGCCTTGCATTGTTTTTGACACGGATGGTGGTCCTGCACAAGTCGGCCTCACTAAGGGTGCGCCGCTATCCGTGTCAAAAACAATACAACGTGCTCACAGGGCGCCGGCGCACTGTCCAGAGTTTGCTGCAATGTGCACTTCGTATTTTGTTTGATAGGGGTTGTGGAGGGTGTTGGCAGGGTGGGCCCTGCGATGCGCATTTCGTATTGTTTTTGGTCAGGGATGGTGTGGGGGTGCCCTCATGGTGTGCGCATGGTTCCGGGTTGGCTGCCGGCCGTGTGGGACAGGGGGCGTTTATAATAGAGAGTGACAGACCCTTCCCCTAAGGGGAAGAAGGGCTCTTGGAAGAGGACAGAACCTTACCGTTAGAATACCTGTCGCCCAAAGGCCTGGTGGGACTTTTATAACCAATGTGCGCGGCGCTAAGGCGAGAGCCACAGTTTGAAAAGGAAACGCCCTCAATCCGCGAAGTTTTTGCAATTTTTAAAACGAATGTGCGCCGCGCTCAGGCGAGAGCCACATTTTGGAAACCATTCGCCCTCAATTCGCGAAGCTCATGCACATTTTTAAAACGAATGTGCGCCGCGCTCAGGCGACCACCACATTTTGAAAATCACTCGCCTACAGTCCGTGCAACTCCTGCAAATTTGTATAACCAACGTGCGCCGCGCTAATCCGAGAACCACCTGTTGAAAACGACCCGCCCTGAATCTGTGAAGCTTTTGCAACTTTCAACATCGAATGCGCGCCGCACTACAGCGAGAGCCACATGTTGAAAACGACCCGCCCTCCATTTGTGAGATTGTTTTCAGTTTCTAATCTTCACAGTCATAAATGGTGAGGAAGTCTCAGGCGAAACGCCCGGCCCGCCCTAAAAACTTGCTTCGGGGTGCGACAGGGGAAAGTTCTTCATAGGGAAAAAGGAATGGAGGA
Organism: Prorocentrum cordatum; assembly: GCA_963575745.1. NCBI lineage: Eukaryota > Dinophyceae > Prorocentrales > Prorocentraceae > Prorocentrum > Prorocentrum cordatum. The sequence continues at coordinate 5,052 of CAUYUJ010001382.1, forward strand.
GGAGGCGGGGGAGGAGGAGGAAAAGGAGGAGGAGGAACATCAGGAGGAGGAGACGGAGGAGGAGGAGAAGGAAGAGGAGGAGGAGGATGAGGAGTGTGCCACGCCATCTCGACGCGGTGCGCGCGGAAGCCCCGTGACGCGCAGCTTCTACATTCTTGTGTGCGGCTTTCCAGACATGATCGTGTTGTAAAGCATTCAGGACGGGAGGCTTTCGGCCAACTTCGGCTTGGGGGGCCCTCGCCAGGCTCCGGGGCCGTCAAACAACAACTCAGGATGAACAGCTGGTCCCAGCGAAAGGACCGGGTTTTCCAGTCCAGGGGCCCCGCATTGCAACATTCAGGACGTCGCATGTCTGGGCCCGTGACGCGCAGCTTCTGGATTTTTGTGTGCGGTCTCTGGCGCGGCGTCACGAACAGGCATTGAACAGCACTGGCGCCGGGCGAGGGAGACACGTGCGGTGTGCGGCGTCGGCGTCGCGTCGCGATCAGATCTTCACGCCCTGCGGCGCCGTGCGAGCCAGGGCGGCGCGGGGCGCCCAGGCCGCGGGCCAGGCGGGCGCCCGGGCGGTGGGCCAGGCAGGCCGCGGGCCAGGCGGCGGCGGCGGCGGAGGGTAGCACTCTTCCCCTTCCCCCCCCGTCCTTCTCTCATGTGCGATGCTTCGAGGGATTCATAGTTGAACTGACGTCGAGAGAGAGAGAGAGAGAGACAGAGAGAGAGGGAAAAAAGAGAGAGAGAGAGAGAGAAAAAAAGAGAGAGAGAGAGAGAGAGAGCGCAAAACAAGGGGTGTTGAGAGCCCCTCTTCTTGCCCGAAGGGGGCCGATGAGACGCGCTGAGGGCTCCGACGCCGCAGCCGTGGTGTCCCGCCTTGGGCCACGTTGGCGTGAGCTGCTTGATGTCGGTGCCATCTTCGCCCCCCCCCCCCCCCCCCTTGCGAGGACAGAGAGAGCGAGAGAGAGAGAGAGAGGGCGAGAGAAAGAAAGAGAGAGAGAGAGAGAGAAAGCGAGAAAAAGAAACCTAGTCAGTCGAAGGCCAGACTGTCAGATTGGATTGGGCCCCAAGGGCCAATCTGGCCCGGCCAAACTTGATGATTTGGGTTATTCGCCAGACTGGATTCGCGTTGGCTCCCCCGCCAGATTTCCCCCGTTTGCCAGATTGGGCGTGCCAGATTGGCGCCAGATTGGCTTCGACTACCCAGGAAGAGAGAGAGAGAGAGAGAGGGTGAGAAAAAGAGAGAGAGAGAGAGAGAGGAAAAAGAGAGAGAGAGAGGAATAGAGAGAGAGAGAGGGAGAGAGAGAGAGAGAGACGGTCACCGCCCACCAAACCACCCAACCCAGCCCCCGATATTTGCCTTCCATTTCCAGTGTGTGTGTGGGGGTCGGGGGACAGTGATAAAACAAGTGGCGAACCCTTACCCACCCCAGCCCGGAATTCGGGCTAGGTCGGGGTGGTCTGGTGGGTGGTCACGAAAAAGAGGATTGGGGGAGAAAACGCAGACGCCGCTACGAGGCCTCCAGTGGTCCACTCGCCAATTTGGGCCAGATCTTGGTGTGCATGGTTTCCCGGCGCCAGAACAAGCGCCCCCGCCCCCCTTACGCAGCGACGAACCGCTTGCTCAGCAGCAGACGGGGTACGCTAATCACCAAACCTGCGATCGAGCTTAAGCCGGCCGCGTTCGAGCGTACAGCGGAGGCCCTTGCCAAAAAAACACCCTCGTTGCCCCCAGGGTGCCCTGGGTGTCTTAGGCTTCGATGGTTTTGCAATGGATCGCGTGACGTTCCCGCACCAAAAATCAGTGGACGCCCAGGGGTGTCAGGGTTGGGTTTCTCGTTGGAGGTTTCTTGTGGCTTGGCCTCCATTGTAACCCGTGTGGTCTCCGGTTTGGGGTGCAGGACAGGGCGAACATGCTGACTGGTTGGAAGGGCGCCTGCAGGAGGTGCCGCGAGACGCTATCTGGCGAGGCGAGGCAGCCACATGATTCATCCCACGCCCACACTCCAGAAGGAGGAGGAGGAGGAGGACGACGACGAGGAGGAGGAGGAGGAGGTAGAGGAGGAGGATGAGGATCGAGGAGGAGGCGGAGGAGGAGGAGGAGGAGGAGGAAGAGGAGGAAGAGGAGGATCGAGGAGGAGGAGGAGGAGGTTCCGAGGGCCACGGAGGTGCGTCGACGAGCTCGTGAGGGCATTTTTTTCCTGCCCCCTCCCACCCCGCCCCTTTTATATCGAGATGTTTGATTCCAGGGGAGGGGATCGGCGGCGAGCGAGGCGGGGGGGAAGGGAGAAGGAAAAGGCCTTCTCGGGAGGGCGGCGGGGTTTCTCAGAAGGCGGGGGGACTTCCGAGCCTTCTGGGAAGGCCCGCCCGTTCTCACTTCACTCCCCAGGCTCGTCGTGCTTCCCCCTCGGCCTCGTCCTCCTCCTCCCCTCCCTTGTTCTCTCGGCGCCCGCCAGAAAGAAAACCGCCCCATTCGAAACGAAATGGGTCGGTTTCTGTGCCGCCACGGAGAAAAAAACAAATTATCCCAGTGCGACCCTACATAGGAGTTGGAGCCCCTAGGAAAGCAGCATTAGTACGAACAGTAAAGCTAAAGCTAAGCTAAAGCTAAGTTAAAACTAAACTAAAGCTAAGCTAAAGCTAACCTAAAGCTAAGCTAAAGCTAAGCTAAGCTAAGCTCAAGGTAAGCTAAAGCTAAGATGAAGCTAAGCTAAAGCTAAGCTAAGGCTAAGCTAAGGCTAAGCTACCGCTAAGCTAAACCTGAGTTAAAGCTAAGGTGCATATAAGCTAAAGCTAAGCTAAAGCTAAGCTACAGCTACGGTAAAGGCTAAGCTAAAGCTAAAGCTAAGCTAAAGCTACGGTAAAGGCTAAGTTACAGCTAAGCTAAAACTAAGCTAAAGCTAAGGTGCAGCTCAGCTAAAGCCAAGCTAAAGCTAAGCTAAAGCTAAGCTAAAGCTAAGTTACAGCTAAGGTACAGCTAAGCTAAAGCTAAGCTAAAGCTAAGCTGAAGCTAGGCAGAGCCTATGTAGGGAAAAAAACCTTGGGCGAGCCGCCGAGGGGGGGGGCGTCAATCCTCTCGCACGCTTTCTTCGTACGCCCCTGGCAGGCGGCAGCGCCGGCGAAGAGCCGCCGCCTCGCGCGGCCCAGTGTCCCCACGACCCCGGCAAAGGCAGCGGCCCCAGCGGTGAAGGCTCGGACCCGGGGGGGGCCCACAGGCGTCCTCGCCTGGTGTCTCTCGGGTCCGCGTCCTCCTCCTCCTCCTCCTCCTCCTCCTCCTCCTCCTCCTCCTCCTCCTCCTGATAGGTTGCACCGCGCTTTCGCGGGCACGCGCGGGGGAACGCTGTCGCCTCGTTCGCCGCTGGACGCTAACAAAAAGAAGGAGCATCGATAGGGGGGCGATAGGCACAGGGGCGGATACGTCGACCCGCACTCGCCCACTGATCGCCGACAGGGGCCCGAGAGCCCCGACCTACACAGCGAGGTGCGGAGTCGCCCTCGAGGGCCCATCGCCGATCCATCGGCGATGCATCGCCGATTCCAGGTCGGTGCATGCCCCCCCATGCCAGTCCCCCCTCTCGTTGCCCATCCGTCTCTCTGGGGTCCCGAGACATCGGGTCCCGGGGCCGCGGGAACAGAGCACGGCCTCGGACCACGCGAGAATCGTTGCCCCTCCACTGCGTGGGCTCCTCCGCGCCCCCTGAGGGCTCGACGCGCGGCGCCCTCCCGACGCTTCCGCAGCGGTCCTTTCTCCAGGTGCTGCCAGATGGGCTCGGGCCCGAGAATCTGGGCCTTCCAGGTGGGGTCTGTGTAGCTGGAGCACCGCTGATGCATCGCCGGTGCGGCGCGATGTGGAGCCCGATGCTCTCCACGCCGACGTCGCCGATTTCGCTGGCGTTGCCGATGCATCGCCAGAGCATCGGCGATGCATCGGCGATGCGGCGCGATGCTCCGACCCCATCCACTGGGACCCCAACCTGGGAGGCGTTTAGAGTGAATCCCAGCTTTTTCGGGAGAGCGATGAGATAAGCTGAGCAAGCAGCGCCGGCGTCTGCCCCGGAGCCGCCCGCGCACGGCGGCGCGCCGGCGCACCCCTTCATAATTACGCAGCGTGCCGCTCGAGCGGCTTGCGCACGCTGACGCGCAAGGCCTGCACGCCGTCGAGCGTAAGACCCACATGCGTTCTTCGCGCCGGCGCCAGATCTCCTGGGTCGGAATACTGTCGACTAGACGTAAGAGTGACCTTTCGCCGGAGTGACCTTTGGTGCGGGCACAGATGGGCCCCCAGATGGCCGACCGCGAAGCGGTAGCAGCGGCTAGCGCGCCTGGATTTGGCCTCCCCGCGGTCCCCAAAAAGCTTCGCACCAAAGGTCACTCTTACCCAGGGTCACTCTTACGTGTAGCCGATACTGATCATTTTTCCCGCCGTGCCGCACCAAACAGTGAGCGTCTCGAAGATCGTGATTGCGGATCTTCCAGCATCTGTGACGCCTTGCGTTCGGGAGCACCTTCACAGAACATGTGCGTGAGGTTCGGGCCCAGATGCGAACCGAGCCTGCCAGCACATGGTAGCAGTACTTGTGAAGGGGGCAGAATTACGTATTTCTTGGGTCGGCGATCGGCCGAGGAAGCGGTGGCCGGCGGGGTCGGCCGTCCAGTGCCAACACCTCAGCATCGCTCGGACGTGTGCATGTGTCCTCGGCGAGGACCACTGAGGAGCATCCTGGACCATCTCGCGGAAAAACAAGTACGACATCGAACAATGCACGGGAAGTGGACGTCCGAGCAATGGCAAGCCACCATCAATCCACGTGGACCTCCAGTTGGTACGTTTCTTTCCCTTTCTGGCTGCCCCGCGGCCCCAAGACGGCGCGACGAGCTGGGGAGGGTGCTCTGGGCCAGGGCCACCTTTGGTGGCAACGCCTCCGACCTCCCAGGGCATCCAGCGGCGTCTTGTTTTCAGCCCGCTGCCCCAGATATCCCGACCGCTTCCCCGAGGGGTACTCATCCTCCTTGGAATCAGAAAAAAAGGCATACACATAAACTTTCGGCGTTCCGCGCGGATCTCTTGGATCTGCGCCGGGGCCCCCTGGCGGCGCCTACGGGATCGCACCTGGCGCGCTCCGCGCGCCAGGGAGGGGGGTCCAGCGCGGACCGAAGAAATCTGCGCGGACCGTCAAAAGGTTATGCTTATGCCGTCTTCTTTATCTTTACCACCCACTAAGCCACCCCAACCCAACCCGAAGGTCTCAATTTGACCTTCATTTCCAGTGGGGGGGGCTCGAGGAACATTGAAACAGCACATATGGAGCCTGTGCCCCCCCAACCCGAAATGCGGGTGACATTTATCAAGCAGTGGCGAAGCGTCCCGGCGTGCCTATCGCACTACCAAACAATGTTCTAATTACCTTTTGTGGTTTCCACGAAATGTTCTTAGAACATTTCTGGCTGGGACTGGTCTTGTTTTAACACATCGGGTTCATGTTCTAAGAACCTTGTTTCTGTTCTTAGAGCACTTGTGGGTTCTGAGGACATGTCGTGGTAGGGCTATAAGAATGCCGGAACGGTCTGTCTCTGCTCAAATTTAGGTCTTCGGGTTGGGTGGGGTAGGTAGTCAGGAGGCGAAAAAACACACAGACACAATTAATCGTGTGTGCATTTATTTGTGTGTCCCAGGGCCCCTTCAGGTCGTCCTTCCTGTGCCCCCGAAGCCTCCTGGGGATTCTCTTGTCCGCTGGGCCCTGGGCCGGCACGCGGGCGCCGGCGGAGCTCGACTAGAGTCAACCTCTGCACAGGAGGCATGCGCCGCTCTCCACGAGGTTCCCCCTTTGCAGCCTCCCCCCTCTCGGGGGCGGCAAAGAGGGGGGTGCTGACTTGGGGGTGTGTGGATATCATGGCGGGGGCCATGATATTTGCCCAGATTTCATGGCGCCTCTTCTCATTTCAGTACGTCCCTGGCCCCCCCGCTGGGCCGCGCACGTGCCGCCGGTCATGATTTGCACCCCCCCCCCTGGACACTCGGGTCGGGCGAAAGGGGAGGTTGGGGAAAGGGGGGGGTACGAAATCTGCTGCATGTAGCTGGTTTCGGCCCCACCGCGGGGCCCGTTATACATAGCCGCCTCCGGCGCCGGGAGGCGCCGGGAAAATCAGCTACGTGAGCTGATTCTCAAACCCCCCCTTTGCTATCCCCCCCTTTCGCCCAGCCCGAGACACCCCCCTCTTGGCCGCTCCCGACCTTCGGCCCATCCTTGGCCCCTTGTTCGCTGGCCGCCCCCCTCGCCCGCAGAGTGCCGGCACGGCCTTCCGAGGCCCTTCTTGCATCCTTCGTCGTGCGCCCGTGTGTGGGGAGACACCACAAGTCGTCGTTTTCTGCTTCATCGTTTTGCCGATCGGCACGGGCCCTCGCACCCCCCCTTCCCCCCCTTCACTGGAGTATATCTTGGCCGTTTTGGGCGCCTGTTTCGAGCACGCGGAGCCTCTGCCCCAAAGGACGCACTGCTGCAAACAGCCGCATGAAGCAGAGGTCCGGAGCCAGACGCCCCCCCCCCTCCCCCCTTTCCGCCCATCGGCGAAACGCCGAATAAGAGAACACTCACCACCACAATGGGGGGAAGGAGAAGCGACACCAACAACACCAGGGGGCCACCTCCAGCCATGACGCCCACGATGCCTCCCCGGCCCCCATGGGGCGCCTCGAGCGAGGGAGGGGATCGCACCACCAGGGGCACCGCCCCGGGCCCCTCGTGCTGGTGGTCCCTGGTGGTGTTGGTGCCGCTTCTCCTTGTTCCGGACTCCCGACGTCATGTCACTACGTCGACCCCTGGAGGTCTCGGCCCATTGCCCTGTGCCGGTTCATCCAGGATCGTTTGTCGACGGTCCCGAGGGCCGGTAAGTAGGGGAACAAAAAGTGACATAAACATAACAACTCGGAGGTCCGCGCGGATTTCTCGGATCGGCGCCGGGCCCCCCCGGCGGCGCCTCCGGCGCCGCCCCTGGCGCGCTCGCGCCAGGGAGGGGGGTCCAGCGCCGATCCGAGAAATCCGCGCGGACCTCCGAGTTTTTATGTTTATGTCACTCTTTGTTCCCCTAGTAAGGGCCCCCAGAGGCCGAACATGGAGAAAGCCTCCTGCCCTGATTCTTTCTCTGCCCGAGGGGCTCTGGGTTCCTACACGGGAGAAGCCGCTGGAGGTTCTGCGGGGCTCTACACCGCGGCCGCCCGCGCCCCCCTGGCGCGATGGGACGGGCGGCCCCCCCGGCCGCGCGGCGCTGCCGGCCGAGGTGGCACCGCGCCAACGAAGCGGGGTGTGGGGTCTCGAGAAGGGGGAGGATCGTGGAGGAGGAGGAGGAGGAGGAGGCGGATGAGGAGGAGGAGGAGGAGGAGGAGGAGGAGGAGGAGGAGGAGGGGGAGGAGGAGGAGGAGGAGGAGGAGGAGGAGGAGGAAAAGGAGGGGGAGGGGGACAAGTTAGGTGCGCTCGCGTCAACATCTGACATCCTACCCCTCCCTCCCATCCCTTACCATGGCGCTGATTTTCTCTATCCGCGGACGCGTGTCGTAGCGGACCTGTGGCTCCGCGCGCGTGTGCGTAGTGGGTGGTGGTGCGCGTGCGTGCGTGCGTGTGTGCGTGGTTGTGGTTGTGGTTGTTGTGGTGGTGGTGGTGGTGTGTATGTGTGTGTGTGTGTGTGTGTGTGTGTGTGTGTGTGCGTGTGTGCGCGTGTGCTGTGGTGTGACGTGGTGTGGCGTCTTGGTGGTTTGGTGGTGGGCCAGGTGCGTACGTGCGTGATGGCGGTGGTGGTGGTTGCGATGGTGGTGTGTGCGTGTGTGTGTCTGTGTGTGTGTGTGTGCGTGTGTGTGTGTGTGTGTGTGTGTGTGTGTGTGTGTGTGTGTGTGTGTGTGTGTGT
>CAUYUJ010001382.1:20020-87520 GCA_963575745.1 Prorocentrum cordatum
GCCCCGCGCGAGCCGGCGGCGGCGAGGGGCTGCGAGCTGCGCCGTGCGCGCGCTCTCGGCCGAGAGGCCGCGCCGGCGGCGGAGGGGGCGAGAGGCGGCGGCGGCGCGCCCGCGGCGCGCCCGCGGTGTCGCTGGGGCCGGCGGCCAGGCCAGCGCTGCGCATCGCACGGGGCTGCACCCCTTTCCACGGCATCGTCGTCGCAGTCTGTGCTCTCGGCCTCGTCCCTGTCCTCTTCCTCCTCCGCTTCCTCCTCATCGTCCTCATCCTCATCCTCATGACCTTCCTTCTCTTTTTCCCCTCCCTCTGTTTCTCTATTACTCTCTCTCTCTCTATTTCGCTCTCGCTCCTCCTTCTTCTCCTCATCCTCCTCTTCCTCCTCCTCTTCCTCCTCCTCCTCCTCCTCCTCATCATCATCATCATCATCAGCATCATCATCATCATCATCCTTTTCTTCCTCCACTCCCTCTGTTTCTCTGTCACTCTCTCTCTCTCGCTCCTCCTCCTCCTCCTCCTCCTCCTCCTCTTCCTCATCTTCGTCGACGCCGTCGTTGCCGTGGCCGATCGAGGAGGAGCAGGATGAGGAGGAGGAGGAGGAGGAGGAGGAGGAGGAGGAGGAGGAGGAGGAGGCAGAGGAGGAGGAGGAGGAGGAGGAGGAGGAGGAGGAGGAGGAGGAGGAGGAGGGGGCCAGGACGTGGCCAGGACCTCCAACGCCATGATTTGTTCCCAACGCGGGCCCCCCGAGGTCTGGCTTTCTTGTTCACTGGACCCGATTTCGCACTCCGAGCCGTTTCTGACGGGGCCCCGCAAGCGCCTCCAGAAACAGCAAATCTGCAAACACATCTTGGCATGTTTTTTTTCACAGCGCGAGATGGTCTAGGCGGACGGGACGGCGATGGCAACAACGGCGGTGACGACGATGACGATGACGACGACGACGACGACGACGACGACCTCGCTGGCGCCCCAGAAGGCTACCCGGGCTACCCGCCGCCCGCGGGCTACCCGCCGCCTGGAGCCCCCGGGCCCTCGGACCCAGCGTACGGCGCCGCGATAGCGGACGGCGAGGCCGGCAAGCCCCGGAAGGACAGCGGCATTTGTTGTTTCGTTGTCGGGGCGCACTCAGCGGGGGTCAGCGCCAATGGAGGGCCGCCAGGATGCAGAGAGGAGAAAGGGGGGAGGAGGAGGAGGAGGAGGAGGAGGAGGAGGAGGAGGAGGAGGAGGAAGGAGGAGGGGAGGGGGAAAGGGGAGACCGAGGAAGTAGGACAAGGGAAGGGAGAGAGGGGGGGAAGAGAGGAAGGGGGAGGAGGAGGGCAAGAGCGAAGGCGGAGGCGGGGGCGGGCGAGGAGGAGATAAAGGAGGAGCGGAGGAGGACAAGCAGCATGAGGAGAAAAAAACATCCTCTTGCTCCTTTTGCCTCCCGTCATCCTCCTCCTTGTCCTCCTACCTCCTCATCCTCCTCCTTGTCCTCCTCCTCCTGCTCCTCCAGCTCCCCCTCCTCCTCCATCTCCTCCAGCCTCCAGCTCCTTCTCCTGCTGCTCCTCCTCTTTCTCCTCCTCCTCCTCCTCCTGCGCCTCCTCCTCCTCCTCCTCCTCCTCGTTCTCCTCTCCCCTCCATCCTCCCTCTCCTCGTCCTCCTTCTCCCCCTCCTGCCTCCCCTCCTCCTGTTTCTCTTTCTCTCTCTCACTCTCCCTCTCTCTCTCTCTCTCGTGAGCCCGGGCCTGCGAGCCAGGGGCCGACCCCGCCCCCCCGTGTCTCCGCCAGCGCTGCTCCAGGAGCTGCTGTGCGGCTGGCCAGGGTTCGCGGCATGGCCTTTGCCGGCCTTGGGGCCGCGCGTCCCCGAGGCACCTCCTCTGGCCAGCATGCGCCCTGACCTTGGCATCGCTCGGACGTGAGCATATGCTCTTCGGGGAGGACCACCGAGGAGCATCGCGGACCGTCTCGCGAACAACAACGCACGCACGAAGCCGACACGTGCACGGGGAGGGGACGTTCGCGCGCTGGCGCGTGGTCCGGGGGGGGGGAGGATTGGGGACAGACCGCTGCTCGCTCGGTCTTTCGCGGCCTTCAGGCGCCCCGAGGCCGTCAGCGAACAAGGGAGCGCCGGGAGCGGGCAGCGCCCAGTGGTGCAGAGCGCGGTGCACATCCGCTGGGGAGTCGGCAGCTCTGGGGCCCCACTGCGACCTCTTCGGGCGGCATTGCGGGCCCCACGATCCGTCTTTGGACGGCTCTCCTCGCAGGCGAGGTTTCCCCCCCCCAATGCCCGACTTTTGGACGAAACACGGAGCCGCCCGGAAGAAGAGTGAGGCCCTGGGATATAAAGTGGGCTATCCGGACGCACCCCTCTCGAGGACGGACGACGCCCCCCCGTCGTACATCCCAGGGTCGGGCCCCGAGTGTCCATGCGACAGCCCCACGAAGCCAGGAGCTTGGCATCGCTCGGACGTGTGCATTTTTCCTTCGGCGAGTACCATCGAGGAGCATCCTTGATCATTTGGCGAAAAAGCCACGCGCGAAACCGAAAAAAACACAGGGAATGGACGTCCAAGCGATGGCCAGAGGAGAGGGGTCGACACATCCCCCGCCATCCCCCCCCCCGCGGCCAGTTCTTCTTCATGTCTGCCCCCCCCCGCTGCGGGCACACGAGCGACGCAGAGCGACAGGGCTGGTGCCGCGGACACCCGCGCGCAGGCTGCTTGCCCGCGTTTCCGACGTGGCGTGCCGCGCTGGCGGCCCGCGTAAGTCAGGAGGGGAAAAACACACAGACACAACTCATCGTCGGCTCCTAGGAAAATATGGGCAAATATGGGAAGTGGGGGGGAAGACAAAAACCCAGAAAATATAGGGAAATACGCGGAGTATTTCTATTTGTGTGTATTTATTTGTGTGTCCCAGGGCCCCTTGAGTAAGCCGCGGCGTAGGGTCACTGCCTCCTCGCGTACAGCCGGACCGAGGTACCCCGAATCCCCTATGAATCGATCCCCCCCTAAAAAACGGGACCCCCTCCAAGTGCGACCTGATATTCGGGACCCCCCTCTTCGACGGGGCGCCTTCATAAACCGGACCCCCAGAGCTCCAATCCAAAGAAAGCGCCCTAATAAACCGGACCCCCCCCAGTTTCAAAACGGCGCCTTACAAAAACGGGACCCAGAGGACGATTAATGAGGGATTATTTGGAGTATAAGATCGAGGTCTCGGGCGTTGCGTAATGGGGGGGTCATAATTGTGGGGTGGCGAGGGTGGTCCGAGAAGGTACCCAGACGGTACCCAAGCGAGCCCCCTGCGGCTCCGGAGGGGCCCAAAAAGGGGACGAATAGGGACCGTTTCTGGCCCCCCCCACTCATGCCCCCCCCCCGTTGAGCCACGCCCAGAGGTCGGCTCGGTGAGGAACCCTACTGTTCTTCGCGATCGTTGGGTGTCCTCGTGCATCCGGGGGGGGGGGCGTCTCGTCATTTTTATGATGGCCCCGTCAGGCCAACCCGAGCCCCCCCCATACCCGAGTCTTACGTCTCCCCGAACCGACGACGGCGGGCGCCAGCGCCTGGCGCCGGCGCCATCGGGCAGCGACTACGACGATCGAGTTTCAGCAGGATGTTATTAAGGCAGGGTCGAGCCCTCGTAGGATTCAGTTACAGCTGGTTCTAGCCGTAGCATTGGAGATGGGTCGAGCCCTGGTACCCTAGTAGGGTTCAATTCGAGCTGGATCCAGCTATGGCAGGGTTCAATCAAAGTTGGATCGAACACGAGCAGGATGCTATTAAAGATGGAACGAGCTACTATTGTGGGATTATGTTTGTTCTGGATCGGGTCATGGGTGGATCCATTGTGAGCTGGGTCCAGCATAATAGCATGCTATTGGAACTGGACCGAGTCCGAGTAGGATGCTATCAAAATGATATTCAGCTAGAGTGCGACCAAGTTAGAGCTTGACCGAGCACTGATCGAATTCTGGCAGGAAGGGGAGTGGGGGAGGCCCTCGGTTCGAACCCCCTCCCTTGGACAGGAGGGCGGGGCTGGTTCGATCTCTCCCCCCCGCTTGGAGTCGAGGGAGGGGGTGCTCCCCACCCGTTCGAGAGGCTGGTGTCCGGGGGGAGGGGGGGTCGCCGGACTCCTCAGATGTTTTAGAGGGGGGGAAGCGGCGCCGACGTGTCCAGGGATGCGTTCCAAGCGCGCGTCCGCGAAGCGCATCCTCTGGAATGTCCACAGCGTGCCTTGCCGGATCGTGCTCCACACAGTTTCTCACGATTCCGAGGTGCTGTCACCAAGACAGTTTGGGAGCTGCAAGCTGAGACTGTCCGCCGGCCAAGGAGTCAGGACCCAGGTGGAGGGTTTCTCTGAAGGGCTTAGGCGACCCGTGCTCCTCCTCCTTCCTCCTCCTCCTCCTTCTCCTCCTCCTCCTCCTCCTCCTCCTCCTCCTCCTCGGGTCGCCTGCGGCCCCGGGGGAAACTGTGCATCATGGGGGCTGCAGGCCAAAGGTGGTCCGCTCAAGGCGGGCATGGTAGACCGTCGAAGCGATCCTGGATCGCAGGGATGGAGGTAGAGGAGGAATTGGGAGGAAGAGGATGCGGGGCGAGGCGGAGGGTGTTGGAGGGGAGGGGATCGGGACTGGGAATCGAACCGGGACGAGAATGTGGGGATGGGATAGGGTTGACAAGCATGATGGGACGGGGTTGGGGCAGACACTGACGACAACTTCTCGGGGTGGAAAGGGCAACGGGAGGCGGAGTCCCCACATCCCCACCTATGCACCACCCGTCCGCTTGCGCAGCCCACACGTCCAGCAAAAGTGCCCCCACCCCCGAAAATCGCCACGTGCGCTGGCGGGGCACCCGCGGGCCTTCGCCGCGACCCATTCTGCAAGCGGGCGATGTCCTTGGACCCGGGCAACATCCTCCTCCTCCTCCTCCTCCTCCTCCTCCTCCTCCTCCTCCTCCTCCTCCCCCTCCTCCTCCTCCTCCTCTTCCTCCTTCTCCTTCTCCTCCTCCTCCTCCTTCACCTCCTCCTCCTCCCCCTCCTCCTTTCCTCCTCCTCCTCACCCTCCTCCTCCTCGTCGTCGTCCTCCTCCTCCTCCTCCTTTCCTCCTCCTCCTCCTCCGCTCCTCCTCCTCCTCTTCCTCCTCCTCCTCTCCTCCTCCTCCTCCTCTCTCCTTCCTCCTTCTCCTCCTCCTCCTCCTCCTCCCTCCCTCCCTCCTCCTCCTCCCCCTCCTCCTCCCTCCTCCTCCTCCTCCTCCCCCCCTCCTCCTCCTCCTCCTCCTCCTCCTCCTCCTCCTTCTCCTCCTCGCTCCGATGCTTCGCGGGAGGGCTGCAGAGCAGCACCCCTTTGGGTGCCTTCGGATGCCCAGGGCCACTTCTGCCATACAACAGGCGCGACTCGGATGGGTCGTGCCCGATATCCGTTCTGGGCAGCGCGCGGGGGCGCGAAGAAGAGCCAGCGTCTCGTGTTCCGCGGTCTGGGCTTAAGAGGCGCTCGTGCCCCCCCGACCGCGCCAGGGGAGCAGCGCCACCGCGCGAAGGCGGCCCCGCTTGTGGTGCAGAGTGGGTGGCCCGGACGCGGTGGCGTCCGATCCGTGCTGTGGCAGGCCGCCCGAGGGGAGGGGGAGGCACAGCAGGAGATTGTGTGTGTCCCTCGTCCTCCTCGTCCTCCTCCTCCTCCTCCTCCTCCTCCTCCTCCTCCTCCTCGCGCGCTCCTCTCTCGTGACCTCGAGTGCAGTAGGCGCGCGAGAGGAGAAAAAGGGGGCCCGGCGGCAGGCGGCCCCACGGAGGCCCCTTGCCGCGGAGGCCCGTGCCAAGAAGCACCCTGCTTGCCCCCAGGGGGGCCTTCTTTCAAAAGCAGAAAAAAACGCCCCTACCAAAACTGGTCCTTTCAAGGGCAGAAAAAACGCTCCTACCAAAAAACGCCCCTTCTTTCAACGATCCCAGTGAGGGGTGGCAAAAATGTCCCTCCCCAGGGCCGAAAAAAGGAGCCTCCGACACATCGCGACCCCCTCCCAAAAAACCTCAGGGAGGGGAGAGGGAGGGTTCCCCTCCCCGAAGGGAGGAGGGGTTGTGGAAGAGGAGAGAGACCCTCGTTAGACCACCTATCGCCCAAAGTCAAGGGCATAAAAAACGCCCCTACCCTGGTTTACGAGGCGCTGTGCGCTGAAACTCCCGTGGGCTGACAGGGTAAGCCGTGCGTGACGCGCCGCGTCCTGGCGGCTCTAGGCTTTGGGGGGTTCCCAGGAGGTTTACAGACCACGCACTTGTAATCCAGGGTAGGGCCGTTTTTTCATCCCGCAATTCTTGGGTCTTTTTCGATATCTTTAGGATGTAGGGCGCCGCGCTCCCGCGCCAAACATCAGTGGACGTCCTCGGGTCTCGGGGTTGTGTTTATTGTGGAAGGTGTTTTCTTGGGCTTGTTCGATATCTTTAGGATGTAGGGCGCGGCGCTCCCGCGCCAAACATCAGTCAGTGGACGTCCTGGGGTCTCGGGGTTGGGTTTATTCTGGAAGGTGTCTTGCGGACCGACCTCCACACTGTATCTCGCGAGGACCTCGGGGGGGCACAGAAACTCTGGGGCAACTTGGGACCCTCAAGTCTCGACGAAGAGCGTGGCCCGTCCTTATGGCAAGGTTTCTTGTTGTATGTGCCTACTGTTGTTGCCGCGGCCGCGGATCACCGCGGGCAATACGTACAACTGTTTGTTGCATCGTCACCACGTCTCTCCTGCCTTGCTGCCGCTGGGTGGCACGACCTGTTGCGCATCCTTCCCCGCCCCGCGCCCTGCGGGGTGATCGGTGATACCGTCAACCCGAATAGTAAGGATGGGCAACCTTCCCAAGGGTACCCTTGCATCCTTGCTTCCTCGGTCCGTCCTTGGCCACTTTGGTCGGCCGCGCCCCGCTCGAAACATTTCGCAATGGGCGTCCACGGTCTTTGCTTCCTTCTATCGCACATCCTCATGATACGGGTCGTCTGTGTTCTCCCTCTCGCGCTGCCCCAGACGACAAAATCCCGGCTCGCAGTCGGCCGAGCCCTACTGACGCGGCCCCGCCGCGCGCTGAACCTGAGCCTGCCCGGCGTGGTGTCCGCAGTGCGTCGCGGACGGCTCCGCCGATGCCGCATTTCCCTTGCACCACCCCTGTCTTTTTTCTCGTCCCTTCTCCCCCGCCCAGGCGACCCCCTCTCTAGGGGAACGAAGAATGATATAAACATAAAAACTCTGAGGTCTGCGCGGATTCCTCGGATCCGCGCTGGACCCCCCTGGCGGCGCCTCCGGCGCCGCCCTGGGCGCGCTCCGCGCGCCAGGGAGGGGGGTCCAGCGCCGATCCGAGAAATCCGCGCGGACCTCCGAGTTTTTATGTTTATGCCACTTTTTGTTCCCGTGCTCTCCCCCTCCCCGTCCTCGTCCTCCCCTCCTCCTCCTCTGCCGCGGCGGCCCCCTCTGGTCCACCTCCTCCGGTCCTCTCGGAGAGCCGAAGCCCTGCACACCCACAAGGCTGTTCGCGGGGGCACTGGGCTCGTCCAGGCTCGCTTCGCTGTCCTGGGACGTCCACCGAGCGCCACTTGCCTGTGCCGCTCCTCCCTCCATTCCCCTCCCTCCGCTCCCCGATGATGATGGGCGTGTTTTCCACCACCACCACCACCATAAGTTGGAGAGGGGGGTCCTCCTCCTCCTCCTCCTCCTCCTCCTCCTCCCTGCCTCCTCCTCCTCCTCCTCCTCCTCCTCCTCCTCCTCCTCCTCCTCCTCCTCCTCCACCCCCCTCCAACTTATGGTGGTGGTGGTGGTGGAAAACAGGCTCATCGGATGAGGGGCGTGCATCGTCCGTGGGGCGGGGTGGCCAGAACTCCCGGGACTCTCGCTCGGGGGCGGGTACGGTCACCCTCGAGGTGCTGCGACCTCGTCGGGAGGCCCCGCGGAGCTCCGCGGCGGGTCGGCGGTGCCGGCCGCGCGCGCAGCGAGACGGGCGAGGACTGACAAGTGTTATGTCGGGCGTGTCCCCCTACAGGGGGATTCTCGACGAAAAATTCAAAATACCCCAAAAACACCCCAAGAAGGTCAAAATAATACTCCAAAGATAGTCCCCAGACTATGTTTGGATTATTTTTTGAGTATTTTTGGGGTATTTTTTTTTGTTTCGTCGAAAATCCCCCTGTATTGGGGACAGGCCCGACATAAGACAAGTGGCCTGAGGTCCCCGAGGTGGGCGCCATGCGCAGAGGGGGGGGGGAGAGGGGGAAGGCTTCTTAGAAGCACCCCTGCTTCTCAGAATCAGGCGATCGCAAACATGGATCAAGGGGGCGTGCATCAGCGACGGGCCCCGCTTCCACGGGACATCGCGGACTTCCGCCGCCAAGCGAGGCGGCGCCGGCCGCATTCCAGGGAGGGCATCTCTCCCGATCCATGGACTTGGCGACCGCGCGCCAGATCCGTGGATCGCCAATACATGTTTGCGTACCCCCGACAGCCGGCGCGGGCCTTCTCTGCACGTGAAAGGCCGGCGCCTTCTAGCGGCGAGTCGGCTCCGCCACGTGATGCGAAGCGGAGGGGAAGGAGGATGCAAGGAGGAGGAAGGGGAGGGGGGGATTCGGTGGGGAGGGGGGCATTTCGCAGCCCGCGACGGCAGCCCTCGGCCGATTCCAGGGAGCAGCCGCCTGCCAAGGAGCCTCAGCCCCCTCCCCCTGCCACCCGCTGGCGCGCCGCCCGGGGTGGGCCGGGAGGCGCCGCCCGGGGAGCCTCGGCATGGCAAGCCAGGGCACCGCCAGGCCCAGCGGGAGGAGACGGGGAGCCGAGGACCCGATTCAAGGGCTCCCTCGAGGGCGCGAAGTTATTCGCGCTTCGCGCTTCGCGGTCCTCGTTCCTTCTCCCCCTCCTCCTCGTCCTCCTATTCTCCCTTTGGGAGGGCGGCGCGAGAGCGCGAAGTTATTCGCGCTTCGCGCTTCGCGCAGCGCGAAGCGCGAAGTTGGGAGCCCTAGCGATTGCGTTCCGCGACTCGCAAAGTGTCACGCAGCGGCGAAGCGTTCCGGCTCGCTTGCAGCCCCACCAAGCAATGTTCGAAGAGCCTCGTGTGGTTTTCACGACATGGTCTCAGAACGCTTCTGGCGGAGTCTCTCTCTTGTTTCATCCCATCGGGCTTATGCTCTGGGAGCTTCTTTTTTTGGTTTGGTTATTGGAATATTGTTGGGGTTCTCAGAACATCTCGTGGTAGGACTACAGGGATGCCGGGACGGTCGGTCCCTGCTCCAACGTGCCTACTCGCAAACGCTCGAGAAACTGATGCCTGCTTTGATGCCATTTCTCGTACAGTGGGGGCGCGTGCCAAAAAACCAGTTGGATTGTGCCAGGATGCCCTGGGTTTCTTGGATTTCGATGGGCCCGCAGGAAGATCGAGAAATTTGGAATTTCACGGAACAAATCGCGGATTTCAGGGTTGGGTTTCTTCTGGCCGAGCCCCCACTGTAGGCCCCCCCCCCTGGCGGGTCCGGGCCGTTTGCGAGCAGTCACTTTGCGAGTCATGGAACGCGCTCGTCTCAGGACGCCTCGACCCCCAACCGCGGCTGCCCCTTGGGCTCGGCGCCGCTCGGGCGTGTGCACGTGTTAACCTCGCCGCGGTGGCAGAGCAGATTTGCTTCTGATTGTTTGGTTTTTCCCTACCTGGGCTCTGCCTAGAAGGGTTCCTACTTTCTCGGCTTAAAGGGGCCAGGCAGTGGAACGCGCCCCGGGCGGTTCCCCCAGTCCCGTCGGAGCCAAGCAAAAGCAACAGCAAAGGTAAAAGCAAACGCGCGGTTCCCCCAGTTGCGCTCCCTGGGTGCCAAGCAAAACCAAAAGCAAAGGCAAAAGTGAAAACAAAAGCGAAGGCAAAGCAAAAGCATAGCATAGCATAGCACAGCATAGCATAGCGCAGCATCGCATCGCATAGCCTAGTCTAGCCTAGCCCAGCATAGCATTGCGCAGCATAGCATAGCATAGTACAGCATAGCATAGCATAGCAAAGCATATCATAGCATAGCATAGCGCAGCACATCATCCACTATTGCTGCTGTCTCGGCGACATGCTGCCTGCTTCTGCTGGTGCTTCACTTACGGCGTGGCGTCGGCGGTTGTGGCGCTATTACTAGTACTACTACTATTACTACTACTACTACTACTACTTCTTCTACTACTACTACTACTACTACTACTATTACTACTACTACTACTACTACTACTACTACTACTACTACTACTACTACTATTACCACTACTACTACTACTACTACTACTACTGCTACCTCTACTACTACTACTACACTACTACTACTACTACTACACTACTCTACTACTACTACTACTACTACTTTACTACTACTACAACACTACTACTACTCTACTATACTACTACTCTACGACTACTACGACTACTACTCTACTACTACGACTACCTACTTACTACTTCTACTACTACTACTACTACTACGCACAATACTACCACTACAACTACTACATGCTACTACTACTTACTACCATACTGACAACTACGACTGCTGTGCTACTAAACTACGCTGCCACTACTAACTACTACTGTATTCGTAGTAGTAGTAGTAGTAGAAGTAGTAGTAGTAGTAGTAAGTAAGTATAAGTTAAGACTACTAACTAGATACTACTACTACTACTACTTACTACTACTATACTACTGCTATTACTACTACTATTATTTACTGCTACTACTACTACATACTTACATACTACTTACTACTACTACTACTAATACTACTAATTTACTAATTTACTATTTACGAATTACTAACTACCAACTATAATTGCTAACTACTAACTACTAACTAGTAAACTAATAACTAACAACTCACTACTACTACTAACTACTACTACTACTCCTGCTGCTGCTGCTGCTGGCTGCTGGGGCTGCTGCTGCTACTGCTGCTGCAGCTGCTGTTGCGACTACGACTACGACTACGACTACGACTACGACTACGTACTACTACTACTACTACTACTACTACTACTACTACTACTACTACTACTACTACTACTACTACTACTATTACTACTACTACTACTACTACTACTACTACTACTACTACTTCTACTTCTACTACTTCTACTACTACTACTACTACTACTACTACGACCGCTACTGCTACAACTAAGACGATGAGGAGAAGGAGGAGGACGGCGTTTACCGCTCCTACTAATGTTGCTTTCCTAGAGGCTCCAACTCCTAGGCAGGGTCGCGCTGGGATAATTCGGTTTTCGCATTGCAGATTGGGCGCGCGCCTGGCGTCCAGAAGGTTGGGGGCGACCAAACAACGGATCAGGCAGCGTATCGCGGTGCATCATGGCGAGGTCTGGTAGTGTGTGTATTGCGGACCCATGCGCGCAATTCAGTGTTGGAGTTTTAGCGATGTGGCGAACGACAACCTGCGATATCGCGTTGTGTCCAGGTCGGGCCAAATCAACAGAACAATCAGATCGCCGCTTCTGCGGCCGTACGTCGGACCCTCCGGCGAAACATACACGGACGAGAGTGGTCGCTTCTCCTTCCTTGTCTGTCGATCGGCGCGGGCCCTCGCTCGCACCCTCCCCTCTCCCTCCACTTGGAGTACAGTCGACCCGCAGAGTTAGGCCTCTCTCCCAAGGTTACCCTTGCATGCTTGCCTCCTGGGTCCATCCTTGGACACTTTTGTTGGCCGCGCCCCGCTCGAAACGCTTCGAAGTGGGCGTCCAGGGCACTTGCATCCTTATCGCGCATCCTTACTACACGGGTTGACTGTAGATCTTGGCTGCTTTCGGCGCCTGTCTCGAGCAGGAGGGGTCTCTCCCACGGGACGCACTGCTGCGAACAGTCGCATGCTAAGCAGAGGCCCGGAGCCAGCCCCCCCTCTTTCCTCGGGAGCCTTGAGACGGGGGTCAATGCAAACGGGGGTCAGCCAGGGCACCGGATCCTGCAGGATCCTGCGAAGACCCCTTCTGGCTGACCCGGGTTAGCGAGCCGCTCGTGGCCGCGAGGCGGCCGCGCATATTGGTTGACCCGGGTTTGCGAAAGCCTGCGCTGCAGTTTTTTTGTTTCCTGCACTGCAGTTTTTGGTTCCCTGCTGACCCGGGTCTGGGTGGACCCGGGTCAGAAGGTCCCCGAGTTCCCCCTTTCTGTCGCCCAATGTCGACGCGACGAAGAAGAAGGCGCTCACAAGCTGCACGGGGAATGGATGCGGGCAGTACTTATATCCATATCCAGAGCGTCGTGGACTCTTTGGGAAGAGGTGCCGCAACGCCGAGGCGCACTGGATATGGATAAAATCAAGCCTCTTGGGGCCAGACTTTATCCATATCCAGTGCGTCTACGGTTCCTGGGGAAGAGAGCCCAAGAACCCAAGACGCTCTGGATGTGCATGGAACTCTTGCCCGCAAGGGACGCGCCCGAGCGATGGCGATGGGAGTGCCAGCGCGCCCCCCCCCCCGGCTTGCCAGGGCTCCCGCCGCGTCTCGGCGCGTGGCGCCCGGCCCGCGGCCAGGGAAGCTCGGGGGCGTGCGGCCGGCCTGCAGCCGGCCGTTCGGGCAGGGGAGCGGCTGCCGAGTCGATCTGCCCTTCCGTCGGGCCTGCCCCCCATACATCGGGGGCGGCAAAGAGGGGGGTGGTGACTATCACCACTCACCAAACCACCCCAACCCAACCCGAAGGCCTCAATTTGACCTCCATTTCCAGTTGGGGGGGGTCGGGGAACATCGAGAAAACACATATGGAACCCGTAACCCCCCCAACCCGAAATTCGGGTCTTCGGGTTGGGTTGGGGTGGTCTGGTAGGTAGTCAGACTAGGGGTGGGGGGTGGTGGATGTCATGGCGGGGGCCATGCTATCTCCCCAGCCCTCCTGGCGCCTCTTCTTATTTCATGACGTCCCTGGCCCCCCCGCTGGGCCGCGCACATGCCGCCGGTCATGATTTGCACCCCCCCCTCTTGGACACCCCCCTCTTGGCCGCTCCCGATAAGAAAAAAAATACACCAGAAATAGTCCAACAACCTTCCAAAAGTAGTCTGGGGACTATTTTGTTAGTATTTGTTGACCTTCAGTCGGGCAGGGCTCATTTCAGTCGGCAGGGCTCGTTTCGATTCTTCCGATTCGATTCGATTCGACTTCGATGGTTTCCGATATCGATTGGATTCGACTTGGGATTCCGATTCGGGATCCGATTTCTCATTGGCGGCACACTTGCCCGCCCATGTCCGCCGATTCGATGTTTCCCGACTTGGCTGCCGATTTCCGGCGAGCCGATTCATTTC
Organism: Prorocentrum cordatum; assembly: GCA_963575745.1. Taxonomy (NCBI): domain Eukaryota; class Dinophyceae; order Prorocentrales; family Prorocentraceae; genus Prorocentrum; species Prorocentrum cordatum. The sequence continues at coordinate 33,269 of CAUYUJ010001382.1, forward strand.
GATTGCCGATCCGACTTATCGATTCGATTCTGGGCTCTCCTGGTCGGGCCTGTCCTCCTACAGAGGGATTCTCGACGAAGAATAAAAGATACACCAGAACTAGTCCAACAACAATCCAAAAGTAGTCGGGGGACTATTTTTTTAGTATGTGTTGACCCTTTTGGATTTGTTTGGGGGTATTTTTTGTTTGTTGTCGAACATGTCCCTGTAGGGGGACACGCGCGACTTAGATTTACCCCAGGATGTGGATGTCGGTCCTCGGGTCTACGAGCAACGCGTAGAATGTTTCTGTAGATCTACGAACATTCTGCGCACTTGTTCTCAAGGGTCTCGACGGACAAAGCCATCTGGGGGCATAAGTCCATTCTGCAGACGATCCCCTAGTCGAGCTGTCGTCGGTGCCTGCCTTCTTCTCCGAGGCTGGTGCTGCCGGTTCACTGCCTGGGTGGACGATTCTGCCGCGGCTTGGCGCCCCGTTGTCGGGGCCGGTGGATCTGGCGGCTGCAGCGGCGTAGTGCATTTGTCGGCACGCAGCTCCAGGGTAGTAAACTTGTTCTGGCATGTTTGTAGAGATTAGGGCTATAGGGTGTAGAGTGCTATAGCAGGCGTTATGGAGTAGGGCTAGGATACACATCATATGTTCGACGTAGCGGTGCAGGCTCGCTTTAGCTGCCGGGTCTAGCTTAGGCGTTCACGGTGTAGATCGTGTTGGTCATGGCGTAGTTTCTGTTCGGGTATCGGTGACTTAGGCCTAGAGTAAGGATTGTAGCTGGTGGGCGTAACGCTGCTGTCGAGGAGGCCGCCCTGCGCGGCCAGGCGCTGCCGGCATCCGCTCCGGGCTGTGCTGTCGCCGTCCCGATTGTTGTGACCCGCCCGTGTGCGGGACCTGACAGCGTCTGCCTCGCGCGCACCAGGGCCCCATCTCCTGCACTGCCTCGGGGGAGGCGAGGCGGAGGCGGAGGCGGAGGAGGAGGAGGAGGTGGAGGAGGAGGAGGAGGAGGTGGAGGAGGTGGAGGATGAGGAGGAGGAGGAGGAGGAGGAGGACTAGTGGAAACCCAAGAGTCATCAAAGATGTTGGAATGAATCCTCCCTCCAAGCTCCCTCTTCATAGGCCCCTGCAACGGTTCATTTCCATGGAGGGAACTGCCCCGTTGGAAGATAACAGTTTGAAGATCCTGAAGCGTGCCAAAGCATTGTTCTCGGGATTTCGACGCCACGTATCAACCTGACTGATGCGTCTTGACGATCCAGAGTCCTGCCATAATGCCATTTTTGGGACTTCAACACAGCGAATCAACATAACTGTTTCGCCCGCATTGCTGGCTCTCCTGGAACGAGTTCGGGAGAAGGAAGAGGCAGCCTCTGGGGCTGCCCCAGCCAGATGAACAGGTAACCTTGGTTCTGCCCCCCTGGGGGGTGGTGGAAACAAAGCCCTCAATCCGTGAAGCTCTTGTATTTATTCATGTGCGCCGCGCTAAGGCGAGAGCCACATTTTGAAAAGGAACCGCCCTCTATCCGCGAAATTCTTGCACATGTTGAAAACGAATGTGCGCCGCGCTAAGGCGAGAGCCACATTTTGAAAACGACCCGCCCTCAATCCGTGAAGCTCTTGTATTTTTTCATGTGCGCCGCGCTAAGGCGAGAGCCACATTTTGAAAACGACCCGCCCTCAATCCGCGAAACTCTTGGAATGTTTAAAACGAATGTGCGCGGCGCTAAGGCGAGAGCCACATGTTGAAAACCACCCGCCCTCAATCCGCGAAACTCTTGCAAATGTTTGAAAGGACTGCGCGCGACGGTAAGGCGAGAGCCACATTGTGAAAGCGACCCGCCCTCCATATGTGAACATGGTGTTACTTTTTAAGCTTTAGAATCGTACCGTTTGAGAAAGTCTCTGACAAAAAAACGCCCGGCCCGCCCTAAAAACTGGCCTCGGGGTGCGGCAGGGAGGAGTTATTATAAGGAGAAGGAATGGAGGCGGAGGCAGAGGCGGAGGCGGAGGAGGAGGAGGAGTGCTCTATGTTCCACGCTCGTTTCTTTGCCCGTGCCCCATGTCGGACACGGGTGCGCAGTTGACGCATCATGGCACTCGGCGTTGTGAGGGGGAATGGGATGGATGGATAAAGGGGGCAGGGACAGGAGTAAGGGTAGGGGAGATGGAGGGGGAAGGAATGGTAGGGGCAAAGGAGTGGCAAAGGGGGCGAAGGGGAAGGGGATAGACTAGAAGAGGAGCATGGAGGAGGGTGAGAAGGAAGATAATAAGAAGGAGGAGAGTTGGGGTAGGGAGGGGGAAAGCGTTGAGGGGACGGTGAAGACGGTAGGCTGCAGCCGAGGAAAGAGGGGGCCGTCACATATCCTTTCTCCTTTCGTCTGTGAAGGTTGGATGAGGGAGGCGGGCTCGGAGCTGGGGGTGACATCAGACGGGAAGGACTTCGAAGATTCGATAGCTCCACCCCTCCCCCCCATCCTACTCCCCCGCCTCCTTTCCCTACCGCTCCCCCCTCCTGGCCGGCGTCCTCGCCGTCGTGCGTCCCTTCTCTTCGCTCTGTCGTCCTGCTTTCGTCGCTGGCCGCGTCGCCGTCCTCGTGCCCCTCGTCGTCCTCGCCGCCGCCGCGGCCGCCCTCCTCCTCCTCCTCCTCCTCCTCCTCCTCCTCCTCCTCCTCCTCCGCCGCCGCCGCCGCCGCCGCCGCCGCCGCCGCCGCCGCCTTCGCCTCCCCCCCTCCTCCTCCGTCTCCGCCTCGCCGCCGCTGCGCTGCCGGCCGTGCTCCTCGCCTCCGTTGGCTGCCCCTGCTTGTTCTGTTGCTGCCCTCGCCGCCGCCGCCGCCGCCGCAGCGGCCGGCCGCCCGCGCCGCGGGAGGTCCCGCCCTGCTCTCTGCAGACGACCCGGTCGTCGCAGCGGGCGGCGCCCTTGCGGCGGTGGGCCGCGGACGCCCCCGACGCGAAGGGTTGAGCCGCCGCGTCCAGGGGCGGTCGGGGCGGCGGTGCCATGCGCGGCGCGCGCGCGGCTTCGGGCCATCTCCCTCTCCTCCTCCTCCTCCTCCTCCTCCTCCTCCTCCTCCTCCTCCCCTCCTCTCTTCTCCTCCTCCTCCTCCTCCTCCTCCTCCTCTTCCTCCTCCTCCTCCTCCTCCTCCTCCTTCCTCCTCCTCCTCCTCCTCCTCCTCCTCCTCCTCCTCCTCCTCCTCCTCTCCCTCCTCCTCTTGCTCCCCTCCTCCTCCCCCTCCTCCTCCTCCTCCTCCCCTTCCTCCTCCTCCTCCTCCTCCTCCTCCTCCTCTCCCTCCTCCTCTTGCTCCTCCTCCTCCTCCTCCTCGTTCTCCTCCTCCTCTTCCTCTTCATCTTCCTCCTCCGCCTCCTCCTTTCCCGTCGGGGCAGCGTAAGGCTCGAGTCCGCCCTCGAGTCCGCCGGAGTTCGTCAGCCACGCGCAGAGGGGGGTGTGGGGAGGGGGGAGGGCTTCCTAGAAACACCCCTGCTTCTTAGAAGGCGCGGGCCGTATCTATAGATGTGAGGCCGGCGCCTTCTAAGAAGCAGCCTCCTTCTAAGACCCCCCCCCTCCCTCCACCCCCTGGTGCGCGCCGCCAAGCTCGGGTCTGCCGATGCTTGGCTTTGCGGTCCCGTGCCTTTCCAGGACCGCTTCGGGACGTTCTTGGGCCGTCTTGGGCGCCTCTTGGGCCGTCGTGCGGTCGGGAGCTGGGTGGGGCAGGTCAGGACACTGCGTCCCCAGCTCCGTCCTGCTCCTGCTCCTCCTCCTCCTCCTCCACCTCCTCCATCTCCATTCGTTTTCCTTATGGATGACTCCTCCCTGTCGCACCCCGAGACCAGTCGAAAGGGCGGACCAGACGTTTCGCTTAAGAATGCCTCGCCATTTATGATCCTGAATCTTGAGATTCTAGAAGCTTCGCGTATTCCCAACAGCCCTTCCAGAAACGATGCCCAGGCGAGTTGAGGTGATCAAGGAAGTGCGCGAGCAAAAAGGTGGACGGCCGAACCGTGCGAAGGAGGGAGGAGAAGAAGGAGGCTGGATGGATGGATGTTGGAGTAGGGAGAAGAAAGATGAATCTGCTGATGATGAGGAGGAGGACGAGGAGGACGAAGAAAAGGAGTAGGAGGAGGGAGGAGCAGGAGGAGGAGGGCGAGAGGAGGGGGAGCCAAAGGGCCGGAGGTCTCTTGGTTGCCTCTCGGAGCCTCTTGGGATATCGCTTGGGCGCTTCTTGGTGGCCTCTTGGGACGCCTTGGAGGTCTCTTGGCGGTCCTGGGGGGCTTTTGGGCGTCTTGGGTGCCTCGGGGGGGCCTCTTGGAGCCTCTAGGTGGCATCTTGGGTGCCTCCGGGATCCTCTTGAAGCCTTTTGGGGGCTTTTGGAGGTCTTTTGAGAGCCTCTTGGAGGCTTCTTGGGGCCGTCTGGGTGCCTGTTGCGACCCTCTTGGGGCGCTCTTGGGAGCTTGAGGAGCGCTTTTGAGGACATCTTGGAAGAGGTCGATCAAACAAGAGGGGCGCTTTTTTGAGCGTCCCCCCCCCCCCAAGTGGCCAAATTGGAGCCAAAACCGCCGAGGCCGTTTTGGACTCTCCAATTGGTCGCGGCACCACCAGTCCAGGCCCAGGGGAGGGGGTAAGGGGGAGGGGTGAACCCCTCCCCGAAGTGTAAGAAATGGGGTTGGAAGCGGAAACTCTCTAGACCACCTATGCCCAGAGGGTTGGTGGGATTGGCAAGCGTTTCACAGATGGAGGTAGGGTAGTTTTTAAAATGTGGCTCTCGCCTTAGCGCCGCGTGCATATATGTATATATATATATGTTCATATGTGTATATACACACATATACATATACATGCACACATATACACATACATACATATACATTTATATATTTATTTATATATATATATAAAAATGTGTGGTCTTTCTCTCTTTCGTGCTTAAACATGCAAGAGCTTCACGGATAGAGGGTGTTTTTGATTTGTTTCAAAAGATGGTGATCGCCTCAGTGACGCGCGCATCAAAATTTCCGAAAACATCGCGTATTGAGGGCGGGTGGTGTTCGACATCAACGTGGCTTTCGTTTTGGCGCCGCGCATATTCGCTGTATGACTTGCAGGAGCTTCACGGATAGAGGGCGCCTCTTTCCGTAGCGCCGCGCACATTCGCTGTAAGCATTGCAAGAGCTTCGGTGATTGAGGGGTGTTCGTTTCCAAAAGGTGGTTCTCGCCTGAGCGCCGCGAAACAAACAGTTTTTTTTTACACATTGCAGAAGTTTCATTGACCCATGCAGGGTTCACGCACCAGAAACGTGGTTTGGAACGCCTCGGAATTGTTAGGGCGCAACAGTTACGTTGATTCGCGGTGTTGAAGTCCCAGGTATGGTGCTTTGGCACGAGTCAGGATCGTCAAGATGAAACAGTCAGGTTAACTCGTGGTGTTGAAGTCCCGAGTGGCGTTTCTGGCACGCTTCAATGATTTTCACACGGCTGTACGGTACAATTCCCTCCGTGGGAATGTACCTTGGTATGGGGCTTCTGAGGAGGGAGTTTGGAGGGAGTGTCTATTCCAACATCGTTGATGAGTTTTGCGTTTACATTGGTTCTCCTCCTCCTCCTCCTCCTCCTCCTCCTCCTCCTCCTACTACTCGTCAGGACGGTTCAGTTTTCCGTGGGATGTCTGCAGCGAGGGCCAGCGTCAAACTTAATGCTGGGTCTCGTCGGTTACCTGGCGGCCCCCGCGGGCTCGGCCCGAGGTCCCCGAGCCCGAGGGTTTTGCGCATCCTGCATCTCCGGGTGTCGGATGCCCATGGGCTGTCTGGGCTCAAGAGACGGAGGTCACAGCAAACGGGGGTCAGCCAGAGCGCCAGATCTTGCAGGATCTTGCAGGGTTTGGGCCGCGCTGACTCGAGCTTGGGTGCAGGATCCTGCAGGATCCTGCAGAATCTCGCAGGATCCTGAAAAGGCCTGACTTACCCGGGCTTGCATTGACCCCGATCAGAATATCCCCGAGGATGGGTCGGTGCGGTCGAATGGGTGACGGAGATAATTCGGATATGCAGCAAAGGATATGGGGAAACAGGCCCAGATCAAGAGGGAACATACATCTTTTTACGTCGCAGCGCGGCAGAGGCAGTCCGCGCGCGCGCTCGAGCGGCGGGGAGAGGGCAAGCGCTAATTGTCTGGCGGTAAGGGGGGAAGAAAGGAGCATATGGGCGGCCGCGGAGAAAGGAGGGGGAGACTCCACGCGAGGGCTAATATTAATTTACAAGGGTTCATGGCTCCGGTGACGCGAATATTGTGTACTTTACCATGGTTTACGGCTTCGGGGACGCGAACCTTGCGTAGATTACGAGGGTGTGTGGCTTCGGGGACGCAGATCTTTCATACTTTACGTGGGCTTATGGCCTCAGGGGCGCAACTACTGCGCAATCTGCAAAGGTTTAATGGCCCCAGGGACGCGAATATTGTGAATTATACTAGGGAGCACGACCTCGGGGATGCGAATCTTATATATGTATATACGTGTCCCACGACCCCCCGGGAATTCAGACAACGCGATTCGGGGACGCTAACCAGGACGCTTTTCGGCTCCCCACCCTCGCGCGTTCAGCAACAATCAGCAGTCATGAAGCAGAAAGCAGGACTGCAACAGTGGAAGCTGAAAACTGCAGCTGGCACAGGGAGCTGCAAGCCTGATCTTCGCAGCCTGATGGCCCCGCAAGGGGGCCGGCGGATTTTTGGACTATGTTTCATTTTTCCTCCTCCTTGTCCTCAGGCTCCCCCTCGCTATCCTCACGTTCGCCACACCGTCCTCGTCATCGATTCCTCCTTGCCCTCGCCTTCCTTTTCTTCTTTGCCCAATACGCCCATGAGACTACAGCGGCGCTTCCCGTTCTTGTCCGATCAGGTTTTTGGACTACGGTAGAGGGAAACAATTACTGAACATTCCCTCTCCCCCCCAAACTCAACGTTGGCACGCGCGGGGGAGACTGCGGTCGAAGTGCATCTCATCAAACCCATCGCCAACTCTGAACATTGGGGGGAGGGGGAAGCGTTGACGGATGAATGTGGCATGTGTTTTCGTCCAACATCCGCTTGCAGGAGGACATGTCCGACCCAGGGGAGACGGATGGCGCTCACAGGGCGAAGTGCACCGCCTTGAAGCGGCGCCATGGGCGGCTGGCCAGGGCTCCACCACCCAGGCAGTGGGCGCGCGGCGGCATCGCGGCCACACCCAGGGGCAGAAGCGCAGGCAGAACAGCCGCCGATCCCCAGGAGAGTGTGAAGCATGCGGGAGGCGGAGGGGAAGACGAGCGTGCAGAGCACATCGGAAGCGTGGGGGATCCTTGGACCTGTGTCCATCTGTTTGTGTGTCTCTGGCCCCCTCTTCACCAAGGGCTCCCACGAGGGCGCGAAGTTATTCGCGCTTCGCGCTTCGCGGTCCTCGTTCCTTCTCCCCCTCCTCCTCGTCCTCCTATTCTCCCTTTGGGAGGGCGGCGCGAGAGCGCGAAGTTATTCGCGCTTCGCGCTTCGCGCAGCGCGAAGCGCGAAGTTGGGAGCCCTAGGAGAGTGCCCCGACCCCCAATCGCCCACGGATCGCCGGTGGGGGTCCAAGAGCCCGACCCCGCCCGCGCTCTCGGGGGCCGCTCGCCGATCCAGTGGCGATGCATCGCTGATTCCAGGTCGATATTCCAAGGGCTCCCACGAGGGCGCGAAGTTATTCGCGCTTCGCGCTTCGCCGTCCTCCTTCCTCCTCCCCCTCCTCCTCGTCCTCCTCTTCTCCCCCTTGGGGGGCGGCGCGAGAGCGCGAAGTTATTCGCGCTTCGCGCTTCGCGCAGCGCGAAGCGCGAAGTTGGGAGCCCTAGATATTCCAGCCCTCCGCCAGTCTTAAGTCGGGCCTGTCCTCCTACAGGGGGATTCTGGGCGGAAGTCAAAAACTGGTCAAAACATATTCCGCAATAGTCGAGAATAGTCAAAACACCGTCCCCAGACTAGCTTGTGACTACTTTTGAACCGCCTTCCTGTAGGAGGACAGGCCCGACTTAACGCCAGTCCCCCCCAACGTTACCCCTCACAGGACCCCAGGGAAGGGGGAGCAGTTCAGCGATGGGGCCTTCGAGGTCCCAGGAACGAGCAGGAACCACGAGACCGAGTCTGCCGCAGCTGGGGCTTCTTCGGGCGACGGCAGATGGAGCGGGGAGGGCGTCCCCATCTTCAACCAGGTCCCTGTGCGTCGTCTCGTCGCGTTCCGCGGCGGCGCGCGGGAAGACCGCCCCAGGCGCGGCGCCTCCAGCGGCGCCAGCGGCCGCGATCCTGGGCCGAGAGCTCAACATCGGAATCGGACCGGCGTCGAATCGGAACGACTAAACCCACTCCCGCCAGTGCCCCACATGATGGTGACTACGACGAACAGCCGTTCCTGCCCACTTTGAAGTGCTCGCCGTCGGTGTGGCCGCGGACGGAACAGGGGGCCGCCCGCCCAGCAGCGGCGTCCAAGCTGGGGGGAGGAGGGGGGTCGTGCCGCGCAGAAGTGTGTGCCGTATGTCTACAACGAGGTTTTTTTTGTTCAGCGGTGTTTTTTGTTCTGATGGGCCTGTTTTCCACCACCAGCACCACCACAAGAAGTTGGATGGGGGAAGGGGGAGGAGGAGGAGGAGGAGGAGGAGGAGGAGGAGAAGGAGGAGGAGGAGGAGGAGGAGGACCCCCTCCCCCTCCAACTTATGATGGTGTTGGTGGAAAACAGACCCATCATGTTCCGATGTCAGACGCCGAGGTCCGTTTTCGGGCCCCAGGACCATGAAAGTTGGCTCCGGGAGGAAACACATACCCAAGCGAAGCAGTCGTACTTTCCAGAGCCGCGGATCAGAACAAGCATACCGCCGAATGTCCGGCGCTTTCTCTCATGTTGTGGCACCGCGTGGTTGGAGGCTGTGGGGGTCCCGCAAGCCTAGGCGGAGCATCGGGAGCCCACCCGCGCCAGGAAGTCGTGGTCGGTCTGGTGTTTCGTGTTGCGCGTGGCTCGCTCGTGAAGGTGTGCCTGCCCGTGCTGCCCAGACGCCGCCATACGGACCACTTGGAGCTCGGTGAGGACAGCGGGGGCGATGATGGTGAGGAGGAGGCGGTGGAGGAGGAGGAGGAGGAGGAGGAGGAGGTGGAGGAGGCGGAGGAGGAGGAGGAGGCGGAGGAGGCGGTGGAGGAGGAGGAGGAGGAGGAGGAGGAGGAGGAGGAGGAGGAGGAGAAAAGGAGGAAAAGGAGGTGGAGGAGGAGAGAACCAGGCCACGGAGGCGCCTTCGTGCTCTGTTTGGCTCCACTTGCGGTCGCACGGCGGCCGCAGTGCTGCTCTCCTCGGAGTCCGCCGGTCCCGGTCGCCGCCGTCCCCTCGCCGCAGCCGCCGCCGTCGCAGGCGCACCGCTCCGCCAGCCCTCCTTAGCTCAGGAGCGGAAGAAATCGCACGGACACAGTGAATCGCAGATTCCCAGGAACACATGGGAAAACATTGGAAGTGTGGGGGAGGAAGAAACTATGGGAAAATATGGGGACTACTGGGATTTGTGTCTATTTAGTGTGAAGGCCTGACGGCCCGTGCAGCCGACCCTGGAAGACATCGACGACGACCAGGAGGGAAAGGAGGAGGAGGAGGAGAAGGAGGAGGAGGAGGAAGAGGAGGAGGAGGGGGAGGAGGCGGAAGCGACGGATAAGGAGGAGGAGGAGGAGGAAGAGGAGGAGGAGGAGGAGGAGGAGGAGGCGGATGAGAAGGAGGCTCCTGGGATTTGTGTCTATTTATGTGTGCGTCCCTGGGCCCCATGAGTAGTGCCTGGCCAGGAGCTGCGGCGGAGCCCGTGCGCCGCACTCTTGGGGGGGGAGCACCGGCGGCCGCGGCGTCTCGTGTTCAGCGCCGTGGCCTGCAGGGGGGAGCTGTGCACGCCCGTGGCCTCTGGCTCAAGTTGTCCTCCTCCCTCTCTTCCTCCTCCTCCTCCTCCTCATCCGTCGCGTCCTCCTCCTCCTCCTCCTCCTCCTCCTCCTCCCCTCCTCCTCTCTCTCCTCCTCCCCCTCACCCGTCGCTTCCTCCTCCTCCGCCTCCTCCTCTTCCTCCTCCTCCTTCTCATCCTTCGCTTCCTCTTCCTCCTCCTCCTCATCCTCCTTCTTCGCCCGCGCTCCGCTCCCTGGGGTCGAGATCTAGGCCTCCCGCGTGGGGCCCGAGTGGATGGGGTCGGAGGATCGCGCCGCATCGCCGATGCATCGACGATGCGGCTCGATGTGGAGCCCGTGCTTCCCCACACCGTCGTCGCCGATGCATCGGTGATGCATCGGCGATGCGGCGCGGTCCTTCGACCCCATCTGGGAGGCCTCTCACTCCACGGGGACACCCCCAGAGGTCTGGACCCCTTCCCCGGGCCCCGTTTTTCATCCAGAGTCGTTTTTGGACGGTCCCGGGGCCCGCTGAAGGCCCCATGGAGGCCGAACATAGGGACAACACCTTCCGTCGCGGTCTTTTTACAACGCGGGGGCGGGCCTGGGTTCCTTTCTCGCAGGCTCTGGGAAGCCTCATCTGGGAGGCCTCTGCGAGAGCCGCTCGGCCCTGCCTGCCGGCCGCCATGGGCATCGAGCGCCTGCTGGCCTCGTCGGAGAAGGAGTGGATACACAAGTCTGTCGACTACATCTCGGCGGCGCGCCCAGGGGGCAGGGCTTAGGCCTCGGGTCTTCTCCTCCTCCTGCTCCACCTCCTCCTCCTCCTCCTCCTCCTCCTCCTCCCTCCTCCCGCCTCCTCCCTCCTCCTCCTCCTCGTCCTCCCTCCTCCTCCTCCTCCTCCTCCTCCTCCTTTTTCTCCTCCTCCTCCTTCCTCCTCCTCCCCCTCCTCCTCCTCCTTTCCTCCTCCTCCTCCTCCCTCCTTCCTCCTCCTCCTCTTCCCCTCCTCCCTTCTCCTCCCCTCCTCCTCCTTCTCCTCCTCCTCCTCCACCTCCTCCTCCTCCTCCTCCTTTTTCCTCTCCTCCTCCTCCTCCTCCTCCTCCTCCTCCTCCTCCTCCTCTCCTCCTCCTTCCTCCTCCTCCTCCTCCTCTCCTCCTCCTCCTCCTCCTCCTCCTCCCTCCTCCTCCTCCTCCTCCTCCTCCTCCTCCTCCTCCTCCTCCTCCTCCTCCTCCTCCTCCTCCTCCTCCTCCTCCTCCTCCTCCTCCCCCTCCCCCCCTGGGCGCGCCGCCGATCATCGAGGAGAGCATCCTGAGGTTCCAGCAGACGCACCCTGGGAGCTTTGTGCTGGGGCTGCACGGGCCCAATGGGCGGGCGCGCCGCCTGCGCATGACCGAGCTGGTGTGCGCGCTGGCGGGCCGGCCCGACATGCGAAGGGGAAAAAACGCCACGAACATACGCTTTCGGAGCTCCGCGCGAGTTTCTTGGTTCCGCGCTGGGGCCCCCCGGCGGCGCCTCCGGCGCCGCCCCTGGCGCACTCCCCGCGCCAGGGAGGGAGGTCCAGCGCAGATCCAAGAAATCCGCGCGGAGCGCCGAAAGTTTTATGTTTATGGCGTTGTTTCTTCAACTAGACATCGACTGGAGGCGCGTGCAAATTTTCCTTGTGGACGAGCGGTACGGGTTCCAGTCCGAAGAGGACAGCAACGCCGCCCTCGTGCGGAACGCCCTGGTGGAAGTGCTCGGCAAGCTCGGCACGCCGGTGCCGCCGGCCCTGCTGTTGGTGCCGAACACGGAGCTGGCGCCCGTGAGGGCGTGCGCCAAGGACTACCGGGAGCGGCTCCTCGCCATGCTGGAGCGCGAGGCCGGTCCACATCTCGTCTCGGCCACACGTAAGAGTGAACCCTTGGCCGGAGTGATCTTTGGTGCGGGCCCGATGCGGCCCAGTCGCCGGAATTCGCCGAGTGCGAGACGTTGGCGGCGGCCTGTGTTTGGCCCCGCGGCGGCCCCCGCTAGGCCGCGCACTAGAGGTCACTCTTGCCCAGGGTCACTCTTGCGTGTAGCCGATCGTCACCCTGGACCTGGGCCCAGACATGAGCGTCGCCAGCGTGTTCCCCGAGTGGTACCAGGGCGCGCCTCAGCGGTGGAGCGCCGCCAGCGCCAAGGAGATGGGGGTCGTCTGCACGCAGACGACGATCTTCGAGGTGAAGCAGCGGATCAGCGTGAACCTGCGGGTGATCCGCAATGCCGAGCACATCATGCTGTTCCTGCAGCAGGGCGCGGAGGACGCCTGGAATCGGGTGAAGCAGACCTTCGACGAGTTGAGATTCGGCCAGAGGACCGCCAAGAGGGCCAAGGTGGTGGAGCCCACAGGCGTGATGATGACAGCGGAGGGCGTGTTGATGGTCCAGGCCACCAAGGGCGGGAAGGCGGCGAAGCCTGCTCCAGCGTCGCCTCTGGACTACGTTCTCAAGTATAGTAACATATCCGTGGTGCAGCTGAAAGAGGACCGCGAGAACCACCACTCCCTCATAGTATTCGGAGCCGCCGGAGATTTGGCCAAGAAGAAAACATTCCCATCAATATCCAAGAGGCATTCGCCATTCCGCCGACCCCCAGAGGAGGATATGTGCGGCTTCCGATGTCGTATGTGCCTTTCTCGCTACCTGTCGTGCTGCTTGCTGTTGTTGATCCGTCCTCCTCTCCTTCCGCTTGAGTTGCGGGGCTTCTTAGTGGTATCTTGGAGGCCTATGGGGCGACAGATTGGAGCTGTTCCAAGGCTTCTTGGGGCGTTTGGGGGCTTTCTGGGGCCTTCTTGGCGGCCTTGTGGGAGCATGTTCGGGGACTTGGGGACACCTTGGAGGAGGAACTCCCAGAGTTCCCCATCTTGAGCCTCTCTTGAGCCCCCCTTGGGCCGTTTCGGTTCGGTTGTCTTGGGGGCATCCTAGCGAGCTATCTCCTGGGGGCCGCCTTGGGCCGGTCTGGGGGGTCTCGCAGGCCGTCTTGGACGCTCAGATGCTTGAAACGGCGAGAACGCGAACACCAGTTAAACCATATGGAGAAGCCATGACCTCTGTCTCTTGAGGTCCCTCTCCTGGGTCCTCTTGGGGCGCATTCGGCCGTCATGACGCCATCTTGGGTGCTTTCGAGGCCAGCGCGTTGGAGCTTCCTGGGGCCATGTTAGAAGGCATATGGCAGATTGGGCATATATGTGCGGCAGCGAAGGGCGGATTCGGAGACTGCAGGGCACCCCAGGGGTAAGTTGGGGAGCTCGTGCCCCCACATGGCCAACCACACACACGCACACCACACACACACACACACACACCACACACTCACACACACACACACACTCACACACACCGCACACGCACACGCACACGCACAGGCACACGCACACGCACACGCTCACGCTCACGCTTACGCACACGCACACGCACATGCACATGCACATGCACATGCACATGCACACGCACACGCACACGCACACGCGCACACGCACACAAACACAATCACCAGCACAAACACAAAACACGCACACGACGACACACACAACCACAAGCACACACAACCACACGCACAAACATACACACACAACCTTTGACAACCACAACACACAAGCACACAAACACACACAACCACACAACCACATTTTCACATACACACAATCAAACACACTCAAACACACACAAACACACAAACACACAACAGACGCCAACACACACACACAAACACAACCACACAAACAAACACACACACAAACACAACCACACACAAAAACACACTAACACGCCCAACCAACGGAATATTGGACCCCAGGGGAGGAGGGACGGCAGAGGGGGACAGTCCAATGTCTCACACCTTTTCGGCCCCCTGGCAAGCGGGGGTCGGCGAGTTTCAGCTTTCGTTGGGTAGGATGCTCCCGGCCAATACATCCGTGTTCGGGTGCGACGACACGACGTTCCACCAGGACTTGGGGAGCAAGGCTGATTTCTGGGACAAGCGCTTGCGTCCGTACCTGGAGAAGGAGAAGGGATGGGTTGCGGAGGACATGCAGTTCTTTAGTAATATGATGGAGTTCGTGCCCGTCTCACTCTCAGACCCCTCCACTTTGAGGGCGCTGGACGCTCGCATACGGCAGTCCTCCGAGGGTCGCGCTAAGGATCACAGGGTGTTCTACCTCGCGTTGCCATCCTTCCTTTTTGCCAGTGCGGTGGAGGCTATCAAGCTGAACTGCTGGTCGCAGACAGGCGCTTGCCGCGTCATCGTGGAGAAGCCCTTTGGCAAGAATGGGGCAGAGGCCAAGGAGCTCTCCGACAAGCTCAGCAGGCATTTGAGCGAGCCCGAGACATTCAGAATAGACCATTATCTCGCCAAAACGCTGGTGCTCAACCTGCTCACCCTGCGCTTCGCAAATCGTGAGCTGGGCTCCCTGTTTCATCAGTACCACATCGCCAATGTCCGCATCACATTCAAGGAGACCATCGGGGTGGTGGGGCGCGCTGGGTACTTCGACAGCTACGGCATCATCAGGGATATCATGCAGAACCACCTCATGCAGGTTCTGGCCCTGGTGGCCATGGAGGCCCCCGCCAGCCTGGGGGCCGAGGACGTCCGGGACGAGAAGGTCAAGGTGCTGAAGCAGATCCGGCCGATCGACCCGGCGAATTGCGTCATCGGGCAGTACGACGGCTACCAGGATGATCCTGACATAAAAAGGATTAATGATGAAAAGGGGCATCCCTCAAGATGCCCGACTTTCGCGGTGGCCGTACTGTACCTCGACAACGAGCGATGGTCTGGGGTACCTTTCATCCTGAAGGCGGGCAAGGCACTGGAGACTCCCTTCACCATCGTGCGGCTGCAGTTCAAGAAGGCGCCTCCGAACAGCCTCTTCGGTGAACAGCCGCAGAACGAGCTGGTGATCAGGATACAGCCGAACGAGGCTATCTATTACAAGATGCTGGCCAAGTTGCCAGGCCTCACGCAGTCGGCCAAGGACGTAAAGCAGACTGTTCTCGACCTGGACCTCAAGAAGCGGTTCGAACTCCGGCGCACACCAGAGGCGTACGAGAAGCTTATCGAAGACGTTTACGATGAATCACCGCCGCCTTCGGCCTTTTGGAAAGCGGCTCTGTGGCCAACCGTGTGGCCCCAGCTTGGCCAAGCTATCGGACTATGGATTCCCCCAGCCGTTCTTGAAAGACGTCGGGAATACTTTGGAGAGGATGAGGGAGAGGATCAGGAGAGGGAGGAGGAGAAGGAGGAGGAGGAGGAGAAGGACGAGGAAGAGGAGGAGTAGGCGGAAGAGGAGGAGGAGGAAGAGGAGGAGGAGGAGGAAGCTTTTTGGGAGTGTCTTGGGACACTCTTGGGAACTCCTGTGAGCTTCTGGGGCACCTCTTGGAGGCCTCTTTGGGGGTTCCTTGGGCCTCTTGGGAGCCTTTGGCGGCTCCTTGGGAGCCTCTTTCGCCATCTTGGGCGTTCCTGGCCCGTCTGACGCCGTTAGAAGCCGTCTTGCGGGCCTCCCTGAACCGATTTGGGGCAGTCTTGGAGCGCTTCAGGGCTGTCTTTGAGTTGAAGGCCGTCTTAGGCGTCTAAGGGGCCTCTTGATCCGTCTTTGGGCCCTCTTGTGGCCGTCTTGGGGGCATCTTGCGGTGATCTTGGGGTCCTCTTTGGCCGTCTTGGGCCATCGGAAGGCCGAAAAGAAGCAAGTGCCAAATTCCTTCAAACACCGCAGGGAAATCTATGATTTTGGCTTCTTCGAGCCTTCAGGAGGACCTTGGAGGCCTCTGGGGCCGTCTTGGAAGCCTCTTAGGCTGTCTTGGGCCATCTTGAGGCCATCTCAGGCCGTCTTGGGCTCTCTTTAGGCCATCCTGAGCCAACTTGACAGTCTCCGAGGCGTCTTTGAGACCATCTTGGAGCCATCTGGAGCAGGAACACCTTTGCAAGCGGGTATGGGCAAGCTTTCCGGGTGGCCGGCGCGCTGGGCCGAAGCCCCAGAGGGAGTCTTGAAACGAGCCACACGCCAGGTACCCCTGTGATAAATCAATTGGGGGGCGGCGGATGACGGAAGACACGCGTAGTGTCGCGATCCGTTAGTTGGGAGAGATACGTAGCACCCCGCAGATGCGGACAAGAGTGAGGGGGCCGTGGGGACGTCGGCAGTTTGCGAGACTTTGGAGAAGCCCGCTGCAGGCGCCAAAGTCTCACAAAGTATACAACCAGCCCGCCGCAGGCGCCGATTTTTTCGTTAAACCAATGTGGATAGGTCGCGGGTGGGTCGCAAATGGGCCGCGGGTGGGTCGCTGTTGGGTCGCGGGTGGGTCGCGGGCAGGTCGCTGGTGTAGAGGGCAGAAATCCACCCCATAATAATCACCCCGACAAGCGAAGCCGTTTAGTAAACGTACACGAGGATTGAATCGAACAGGGCAAGGCTTTTTAGTAAACGCCCAGGGCCGTTTAGTAAACGTCGATCGTCGGGTTCGGGTGGTTTTCCTCCCTTGAGGGTGGGTCGCGGGTGGGTCGCGGATGGGTCGCGGATGGGTCGCGGGGTGGGTCGCGGATGGGTCGCGGGGTGGGTCTTGGGGTGGGTCGCGGGGTGAGTCGCGGGGTGGTTCGCGGGATGGGTGGAGGGTGGGTCGCGGGTTGGGTCGCGGATGGGTCGCGGGGTTGGCCGCGGGTGGGTCGCGGGGTGGGTCGCAGGGCGCTTCGCGATGTGGGTCGCGGGGTGGGTCGCGGGGTGGGTCGCTGGTGGGTCGCGGGTGGGACGACGACAACCAACAACAACATCAAGAACAACAACGCAACACGCAGAATTCTAACCACGAGTTCCTTATTCAGCCACACACCCAGGGACAATGAATGACCGTTCGCCCCCCTCACTCTGAACAAGGGGGGGGTGTGGGGGGGTGGCGAACCGGGCGCGGATCCTGGCTGTCTTTAGGGCGGATTTAGGTTGAGTCGGTTGAATGTTTTTGTGCTTTGATGCCGACGACGATTGTAATGATGGTGGTTATCAAATCGTAGTGCTGATGGTGGTGGCGATGGTGATGGTGATGATGGTGGTGCTCATCACATCCATATTCACCATCATCACCATCGCCATCATCACCATCACAACCGCCCTCATCATCCCCATCATCACCATCCCCATCATCATCATCATCATCATCAGCATCATCATCATCACCATCCATACCATCAGCATCGCCCTCACCATCCCCATCATCACCATCCCCATCATCATCATCAGCATCATCATCATCAGCATCATCATCACCATCCATACCATCAGCATCGCCATCACCATCACCATCGTCACCATTGTGGTCCGTAGGACTTGGCTCAAGGTAATGTCGTCGTCCGCTCCTGTGGTTTCCCCGAGCCCTCCTTCGGTTTCCCCGAGCCCTGCGGCCTCCCCGAGCCCTGCGGCCTCCCCGAGCCCTGCGGCCTCGTCCTCTCCTTTGGTTTCCCCGAGCCCTGCTTCTTCGAGAGCGCCCTCGGCGGCTTCTTCGACAGCGGCCGCGGCGGTTTCTTCGAGAGCGGCATCCTCGAGCCGTGCGGCCTCGTCGAGAGCGGCCCCGTCGAGCCGCGCGGCCTCGGCGGCCTCGTCGGGGGCAGCTTCGCCAAGCCGTGGCAGCTGCAACAGCAACAGCTCGGACGCCGATGCTGGCGTAGGGTCCGACGCCGACGGCGCCGACGGAGTTGCCGACGCAGCGGGCTCCGAAGAGGACAGCGGCTCCAACAGCGGCTCCGACAGCGGCTCCGAAGAGGACAGCGGCTCCAGCAGCGAGGCAGCCGCGGCTGCAAGAGCGAAGGCGAAGGCCGCCCCGAGCAAAGTAGTCGAGAAGTTCCCGCCTTCGTTGTCCATGACCCTGGAGCACGTCGCCAGCCACGACTACCCAAAGCACGTCTCCACCTGCGGCGCTTGCAAATTTTGGAAGAACAAGGAGAAGTGGAGCGCCTCGATGTCTGCGACGAATCCAGTAACACTGAAGAGTGAAACTTGGATAGGCTGCGTAGGTGGTAGATTTGCCGCCTGCTTGTTCTGCTCGGCGTTCAAGGGCGCTCGTTGCTATTCCACCATAGGCCAGGGATCCGCGAGTTTCCAACGCAAGGAAGACCTCGTGCGCCATGCACAGCGCGAGGGTCACCAGGCAGCAGAAGCGGCGTGGAAAGAGCGGGTTCGAGCGGAAGGTGCGCACCAGGGTCTCCCCGTGTCTGTGTTCCCCACGACGGCTGCAGCAGCTGCGACGGCCGTGGCGCCTGCGCCCGCCGTCGTCCGCACCGCCGACCAGCGCCCTGGTTGCCGCGCAGTGGTCGCCACCCGTGCAATGTTGGAGACGTCCAGTTCCTTCAGTAGTTTCGACGTGTGGCGGGATGCGTTCGTTGGGGGCGACCGCCAAGTTTTGGAGTCTAGTCAGCAGCGCCGAAGGCTGGTGACCACCATGGCTCAGCACGAGAAGATCATCACGCAGAGGATCCTCGAACATGGTGCTGTTTTTCGTTTGGCTGCGGACGGCCTCGACCGCACGTGCCAGGTCGAAATTGGCACCGTGCTGCGGTCGATCCCGAAGGCTTTGGACTTCCCCCCGAGCTACGGTCTCAAGGCAGGCTGGCTGGAACAGCTGGGCCCCAGAGGGCCCTGGATCGTGGATCGGGTGATCGGGGCGCGGGAGTTCCCGCGGGGCATGGACTGCGACGGCCAGGCTCCCATGCTGGAGGAGTGCGTCCGTCGCGCGTGCCAGACGGCAGGCGGGGGGCTGGACGGGGACTTGCACGCGCATGTGCGACAGGAGACTCGGGCATGGTGCAGCGACGGGGCGGATCTAAGTGCACCCCTGGCTGCAACAGCTACGTTCCCTGGGCTGGCGTTTCACGCGTGGGGCGAGTCTCGCTCGCCCCAGAAGGTTCCGGCCAATTCGATGAAAGGAGACAGCGAAATAACGACCGCGGACGAGCTGCTGGCAACGGGTAAGAAGCCGCCAAGTCTGGCCAAGTTCCTGACTACCTCCACCGTGTTCCGCAACACACTCGGGGAGCAGCAGCTGGTGGAAGACGGCGCCGCGTTCGTCAAAAACTTCGGCTGGGCCCCCCAGCGTTTCAACGGTCGGGCGAGGCCCTCAGCACGGGAAAGTCGGCGTTGGCAAGTCATTTTGGAGGCGCTCGGAGTGGAGTCCCAGGGGAAGGACAAAGATCGGCGCATTCTCGCCCGACAGATTCTGGAAGGGCTCGGGGGCGAGAACAGTTCGCGCCTGCTCCTGGGGGGGTTGCTGGCCGACTTGGGCGCGGAGCACTACTCCTGGGTCGCCACCGGAGATAAGAGCAACCCCGACGCTGCCAGCGTTCAATCCAGGGCCGCCGCTTTCCCCTTCCAAGCTGGATACATTGTTCGTCCAGGGGGATATTCTGGCCATCCCCAGCGCGTTTGCTGGCGTCACCCTCAAGTTTCTGAAGGCCACGAAGCGGTTCGCGTGCGGCACTGGCGTCCAGACCGTTGGCATCGGCGATTGGGGAACGGAGCCCCGAGCCCGCGAAGCCGCCCACGCGGCTCTTCGACGAGCGCAGGGGATCGCGGCCAATGTGAGGAGAACATCAAGCTATATCGGCCAGAGCATTCTTGGTTGCACGCCTTTACAGCCTTTCGCTTGCCTTCCCCCCTGTCCCTGTCTGCAACAGAGCATGCAACAGAAGCCGAGCCGAGGCCTGTTTGAAGCGCATCTGCCAGGCGGCAGACCTCCCCGAGCAGGAGGCAATATCCCAGCTGCGGCAAATGTTGCCGCGTGCCGAGGTGCATCATCGAGACGGGGGCACCACGCGGCAGGCTTGGGGCCGCGCTGCGGTGGAGTGGCCCGAGCTCCCCAGCGGCCGTCGCCTCGTGGAGCTCTTCCTTGTATGGGAAACGAGCACGGGCAACGTGGAGAGGCGATCCCGCCGTTTCTCGGAGGTGCATTGCCCCGAGAGGGCGCGGCTCCTCGACGCGTCCGTCGAGGAGTGCACGCTGGTGGACCAGGCGCCCTCCAGCAGGTTGCTGCGCGCGTGGCTGGACGACGAGAGCTCTGCCGCCAGTCGTTGGTACAGGCATGTGCCCAAGCTACATGAGGTCGCGCAGGGGAAGATCGTGCCGCTGAGGAGGGCCGAGAGGCGCGACAAGGGAAGCGCGCGGGAGCCTGGGGCAGCACGTCGGACAGAGGTAGGCTTCGGGCGCAGGCGAGCAGCTGCCGTCGACGCCATGGCGGCCGCTTCCCCGTGCAAGCGCGCCCGCCTTCTCGCGGAGGGCGCCCCCGATCTCGCTGCGCTGGCTCAGGAGGCGGCCCAGGCGAGCGGCGCAGATCCAGTCGGGCCCGCTGCAAAAGTCGTCGCCGCCGTCGCCAAGCGGGAGGCCAAGATCCGAGAGCGCAATCTTGGAGGGGCGAAGGCCGCCGCCAAGGCCAGGGGTACCCGAGAGAAGAAAGTCCTGCGCAGTGCCAGGCCAGCTGCGGGCCGTGACGCTTACTTGCTGCCCCCCCCGCGCCCCGCTGGGCTCATGCTGGCTCGCGTGGTAGATGTGGGCGCTCGCAACAAGGCGCAGGGCTTGCGTTTCAAGGCGTTCCAGGACCCGGTGGACTTCCTGGACTATCTTGCCCGTCATGCGGCCAAGGGGAAGGGGAACGTAGTCGTGGCGGCAACAGCTGACACCGACTATTGCATCGCCGCCCAGATTGTAGCAGCGTTCACGGGAGCTTTTTTTTTTCCGCGCCGACTGACTTTGCACGGAAGGATTCCCCAAAAGGCATCCAGTACAAGGAGAAGCATCGGAACTCGAGCAAGAGCTACCACGTGGCTGTCACAGAGGCTCTCGCGGAAGACCTGCCTACACTGCCCCACGTTTTGCGAGCGCTTGCCCAGACGCCGAGTGGGTATGTGATCTATTTCAAGAGCCCCAGGAAGTTCTGCAAGTTCTTCAAGAAGCAGGCCAATCCCCGCCTGGCGCAGCGAACTTGCGTGCTGCGCCGCTCGGGAGAAGAAGCGGGTGTCGACAGAGCCGTCAAACAGCTCTACAACAGCCCGAGGAACTGGGTTCTGCGTTTCGACGCGACGGTTGAAGCACTGTGCCCGGGCACCAAGGCTGTGACAGCGTGAGTAAGTAGCCCGCCCCATAGATTGCGATCGCGCCATTTTTGTTGAAAAAGAGCGCCGCCCAACGTCGTCCGACCTTGCCTTCCCTGCGCCCCTCAGTGGGCGCCGCTGCCGCGGGCGGCGCTGCCCGCCGCTGGGGGCCTGAAGGTCGCCGATGGGGGGGGGGCTGCGGCTGCCCGCGGCGGCGGTTGTCGGCGGCGAGGGTGGGGGGGGTGGGGGCGGGAAGCATCGGGCGCCCAGGGCCGCCCTCAGGAGGAGGGGAGCGAGGGGGGCGATGGGGCTGAAGGATGAGGGGGGAGCAGGACGAGGCAGGAGTAGCGACGATGCCGTCTTCCACCGCTTTTGTCCAGCCCAGCCCCCAGTCCACCTACGTGTTCGCGTGAATGCGAGCGATCTCCATCGAAACCTCCAGAGCGATGATCCCGCCCCTTTTGCCGCAGCTGGGACGGTTCAACCTTCCCATCCCCATCGAAACCTCTGCAGTGATCTCATCCGAAAACTTTGGGGATCTCTCTCCCTCTCTCTGTCTCCCTCGTCTCCGTAGCTGTCGGCTCGACTCCCTACTCCGCCCGCGCGCCGCGCGCGCGCTGTTCCGAGCCCGCCCCAGCTGCAACAGCCCAGATGGTCGGCAATGGCGGCAAGGGCAAGGGCGCCAAGGGCAAGGGCAACGACGACGCGCGCAAGGGCAAGGGCAAAGGGCGCCAGGTCAGACCAGCCAAATCTGGGCTAGCTGCAGTACCCCTGCCCCCCCCACCCCCCCCCCCCCTGTCTGATAAGAGCTCCCATGGAGCTCTAACATGCCATGTTAGAGCTCCCATGGGGCTCTCACGCGGCAGGTTAGAGGATGTTAGAGCTACATTGGAGCTCTAACATGCCATGTTAGAGCTCACCTGGAGCTCTAACATGACATGCTACATGATGTTAGAGCTCCCAGGGAGCTCTAACATGGCACGTTAGAGCTCCCATGCTAGAGGGTGTTAGAGCTCCCATGGAGATCTAACATGGCATGCTAGAGGATGTTAGAGCTCCCAGGGAGCTCTTACATACCTTGTTAGAGCTCCCACGCAGCTCCTACATAGCATGTTAGATATCCCAGGGAGCTCTAACATAGCATGTCGGAAATCCCAAGGGAGGTGTAACATATCAAGTCCGACGTCGACTTGTAATGCAGATCTTCCAGTTTTGGCTAGTCTTCAGGTCGGCACCTGGGATTACTTGCACAACCAGCGCAAAGGCTTGCGGAGCCAGAGGGAGCGGTGCGAGTTGAATATAAAGTTAGCGCGCCAGGAGGGCGAACGCGATGAGGCGTTGGATCATGAGCGCCGCCTGCGCTGCGTCCAACATAAGCAGCAGCAGTTGGACAATGACGGCATGATGATCTTCGACCGCCCAGGAGTCTGGGAGGGCCAGTAGAGACCCTACGGATGCCTGGGCGCGACCGCACGCAGGCAGTTGAGCGATGAGGAGATCAGGTGGAACACTGAGATGATAGACTGGGAGCGTCGGAACCCGCCAGGGGCGACTGGGATCGAAGGCTGTGCACGGTACCAGTGGGATGGATCTGCAGCGGTGGGCGAGGCAGCAGCGGCGCCTGTCAAACGCCCAGAGTCGCCAGGGAGAGGCGTCGCCGCGCCAGCGCCAGTTGGCTGCAACAGCGTCAAGCGGGCGGCGAGAGGCAGCAACAGCTCGTGAGGGCGCAGGCGCTAGTGGCCCGCCGATGGCGGCGAGGAGCGGGCTCAGGCTGACGGAGCTTCCGTCGGAGGCCGACAGAACGCGGGCCCAGGCCGAGCAGTCGGGTGATCCGCACCACACGATTGTGATCTCCGACAGCGACTCCCCCCGAGAGGCTGGTGACCGTACCCGCAGAGGCAGAGAGCGCACCCGCAGCACGGCGCGGGATGCTCCTGTCACGGCACGGACACGGCCAGAAAGCCATGCACGGCGCGGGATGGGTGCTCCTCTCACGTCTCCGCTTCGGCAGGAGGAGGATGATTGGAGACAAAAGACTCCGTGGGCCAAGCACGCGCCAGCGAAGAGGGTCAGTGACGCGCCCGCGGAGGGCCAGCCTCTTCCGAAACGGATGCCCGCCCGCCCGCCACGGCCAATCGATTTATCGGGCAGGGTCGTGCCGCCGCCGCCGCCGATGACGAGAGAGCAGCTGCGACAAGAGGCGGACCACTACAAGCCCGAGCCAGAGCGAGCGCGGCAGGAACACATGGAGGCTGAGCGGCGCCAGCTGTTATCCCAGGCTCCACGTGGGTCAGCCACACGGGCGACGACGGTTTCTGCCACCATGAAGCACAGCGAGGAGCCTATCGAGCGCGGGAAACTTCTTAAGCGGCAGGCGGAACAGACGACGAATGCCCGCATAGCTGCAAGAGCCAAGGCAGCCTTCCCACTACGTGCAAAGGTCGGTCAGACGGCGGAGCAGTCCAAAGGTTACAAGTCCATCGCCAAGTTGCCCCCCGAGGAGGCCGCAGTCGTCGAGCAGAGCAAGCCGAAGCGCCTTCCACCCTTTGTTTTGTCGTCCCCGCACGAGGCCATTCCCGTGCTCCACAAGGACTGGACGCTGGTCGACGGCGCAGCGTGGGACCCCGACAAGTTTGTTCTGGAATTAAGGCTGCGGGGAGAGAGGAACAAGATGATACATGAGTACCTCGAAGGCGGCTTCCCCGTGTGGTACCCGAGCTCGGGAAACTCCATGTGGCCTCTGGTGCAGTCGCACGACTTCTGCACCTTTCACCCCATCGAAGCTGCAACAGCGGATGCGGGCCCTGGCTGCGTCGTGAAGGAGGCGTCCACCGTGCAGAACGGAGACGTCGTCTTCTGCCTGGTGCAACCGCAGCACCAATACTACGCGCGCATTGTGATCCATGCGGAATGGGACTACCACAGGCTCCAGCACAAGTACTGGATAGGCGGCATCAGGCAGAACATCAATGTCTATTGTTTCAGGGAGCACATCTTCGGGATCCTCGTGGACGCGCAGGTGCAGTACAATGACAACTACGACAGTCGCCCGCGCCCAAAAACGCTGTGCGACAGAGCCGCGCCCATGTATCACACGCACCCCAGCGAGGCAAAGCGTCTCTGTGAGCCTCGGTGGGACGAGCCCGCGTCTGGGAGCAGCTGACAGCTTGCACAGACTGTCACAGTAAATCGCGGGGCCTCCCCGAGCGCGCTTCCGGTAGACTGCAACAGTCGACTGCGACACGCCAGTTCTGGTTCAGGCATTGCTTCTGTCAGCGCCAGTTTTGGCCGACCTGCAACAGATGCGCCTCTCGGATGAGCCCTGCCTTCCGCTATGCAACAGATGCGCACGCAATTCGAGTACGCGGCGCCCTCGCACACATTTCGAGTGGGGTTGTGGGCGGCTTGCATGACGGATCACCGCAAGTTCTCGAGCGCTTGACCCGGTCGGCGAAGTGCTTCTAGTCGCGTCGGGTGACTGTCTGTCAGATACCCTTCGCGTCTTGCTGAGAATTTTGCCTTATTACTGTAGCAGTGGCACGCCTGTGCGGCCCACCGCATACGCTTTGACGCTGTGCGGACTGGGCTTGTCTTGCGGTTTTCCTTGATGTTGAGCCGGCTGCACCACTGAGGTGCGTGTGTGTGTTTGGATATGATTAGCACGCATATCAACACGAAGTACATGCATTGTGTGTGGTATTGTCCTCTCGCGCGTCTCATCTTAGGAGCGCGCCACTCGTTCAGGGACCCTGGCATCCAGCTCGCTGGCGTCAAGTTGCCAGTTGACTTACTCAGGGGGGTGGCAGTGAGGGGAATGGGAAGGGGCTGGGATGGGGGCGGTTGCACGGAATCGGCGGGGTCTTTGTGGCCAGCGCTCCGCTGCAACAGCGCCTCCTTTCGGCGTGCCGCCGTTGTCGTGCAGGAGGCAGGTAATGTATGGTTTCCCTTTCAAGCTCTCCCCAGAGGAGCGCCGCCCTCCGTCTCTCGGCGCGCAGAAGCCTGCCCACTAGGCTCCTAGTGATAGGCACGCGGGTGTGCGCCCGAGGTTCGATAGGGCCAGGCATCGTAGGAACAGCTGTTTATGCAGAGAAGCGTGACAACAAAACGGCGAGCTTCTCCGACTCGTCTCCCCTCGCCGTCTGCTGCACCTCCGCTGCAACAGCTCCTCCGCCCCCCCACCCCCCCAGGCCCCTGGCGGCGGGCGGCGCTGCCGCGGGCGGCCGCGGCGCCCCCGCAGGCCCACGCGGGGGAACCAGGATGACGATGACGAGGAGGACGAGGCCAGGAGGAGGAGCAGGAGGAGGAGTCCAGGCGGGAGGAGGGGGGTGGAGCGCATCACGCTCTGAGCAAAGGTGCCCGCGAGAGCATCTGTTAGTGGCGCGAGTGGGAATGGGCCCACGATAGGACTCTGCGCATGTGCTGCGCATGGCTGGAACAGCGAGCGCAGGCGCCCCCATGCATCCATGAGCTCAGAGACGAGGAGAAAGACGCCCATATTCAGATCAACTGCATTCCATATGCAGATTGTCTCACTCTCCAGGCCGCTAGGCGCTAGGCGCTCGAATTGTTCTAGCCTCTAGCCTTCGGCTTTCTGGCGCCCAGTACCTCCCTGGTCGCCACCAGCTGGGCGCAGCAAGCGAGGGGGAAGAGGCCACCAGAGAGGGCCCTAGGGCCCTAGGGCACCACACCCAGGACCCCACAGCGCCCCGAGCACCCCAGCAGATCCGCGACAGGATTCGCATCCTTACATCATCTTGGCATATTGGCCCAAGCTAGTTTCCCATGGCTGGGGTAAGAGCCATGGGGGATCCTTTATTCAGCACCTCATCCCGGGGGTCCCCCAGCGCGGACTCGCAGTCGGTGTCTGCCTGCCTTCTGCGAGACATGATCGGCGGCTCGGATGACAAGGCCACTGAAGGTATGACGCTCTATGTTGAAGCCAGAGTTGCCGTGGACGTTCGGGCCGTGGCCGCCGCCGCTGCGAGTCCGCAACAAGCCAGCCAGGGAGGTTTTGCAGCGGGCGTTGGCGCCGCTGGCGGCACCCGCAGAGCAGCGCGAGATCCAGACAGCATCGCTTCCTCCAGAGGTAAGGGCTTGCAAGTGCCGTCGGCGTCGCCTCCAGAGATCAGGGCCTGCGAGATCCAGACAGCATCGCCCTCTCCAGCAAAGGTGCATCCAGCATCAGCATCGTCGCTTCCTCCAGGGAGCGTCGGAGACGGCGGAGCAGCTCGAGGGCCTTGCGGCGTGAACGTCAAGGTCAAGGTCATGGCCAATGACACCATCAGCGCCGAGGGCGTCAATGGCGGTGGCATTGGCAAGGGGAACAATGACACATTTTCGTTCATCACAGATCGCCTGGGGCTCAACCTTTCACGCGGGGGACCGCCTACCGACGCTGTCGAGGGCCGAGCAGGATGCGGCGACGGCGGCGACAAGGCCTCTGGAGTTCGGAGCCCGAGGGCCTTTGCAGGGGTCGATGGCGGCAGCGCATTTCAGTTCGCGAAGGTCGCCTGTTTCGACGACAACGGCAAAAGAGTGACAGCGCCTGCCAGGCGTCGCATGCGCTCGCGCAGCCGAGAGACGCGGCTTAAGATGATGTGGGAAGGCGCCCGGGAGGGCGCTCGACAGGTGCTTAGTGATTGTCGCGGCATTCAATCGATGTTTGTACACCAGCCCCTCATCGACATCGACGTTGGTCTAGTGATGAATCGCGCGCGGCACCTCCACGATCGCGCCGTCGCCTCTGGGCGCTCCGTCTACATCGGCACGACGAGCGACCCTTCATGGCGATGGAATGGGTGATGGGGGTGGCGAGGAAACGACCGAAGCTTCACGCGCGGGCACAAGCTCAGCTACGATGAGATGCAAGTGGCCGCGTCCTTCCCCGACAAACAATGCGGAGAGGTTGAGAAGCATGTGATCGCGCACTTCCCCCGCGCTGACAACAAGGTCGCGTCGCAGCAGGGGCTTGCGGTCAGGCACTGCGCATACAGCTTCCTATATGTTTGTAGGACATTCTGAGCGCCATTTGCGAAGCTGCCAAGCTCCGCTGTCTTGCGCGCGCAGCGGGCACTACCCAGACGCGGTACGTGGTGGGGGAAGTTGCCCCGTTGACCGTTGACCGTTGACCAACAAGGGACATTGGGACAGGGGACAAGGGCCTCGAGTGCGCCAGTGCGCCAGTGCATCCAGCGAAACATTACAGAATTCCTAAAGCAACTCGCAGCTCCACAGCAAGCCAGCAAGCAGCAAGCCATTGTGGCTTCCATTATGTTCAGAGTTCAAGTTTCAAGTGCAAGCGTCACGCGCTACGCGCTACGCTCTGGATAAGATAAGTAAAGCACAATCAGCACATGGATTTCGTTTCCGATCGGTCCAGAGTTTCGAGTTCCAAGTCCTTCTGCCACTGCCTCTGCCCCTGCCTCGTCATCTCATCCGAGCCATCTCCTGCTGCCTCATCTCACGTTAGCGAAGTTGCTGCAACAGACAGGTCACGCAGATCTGGGAGAGTGATGTACCAGTTTTAACGGAAAATTGCAAGACATCGTAACAATTCGACGGGACGGCGACGGGGATCATCTTTTGTGGTGATTGAACAAACTGCACAACAACTGCTGAGGGCAGAAAGGATGGATTTGGATTGTTTGCTTCCATATCCTAAAAATGCCTTTCCAGCGGAGTTCAAAAGACGGAGCGACCTGCTCGAAGATATTTATCGTTAGAACTGCCCAGGCAAGAAGCTCAAGGGCAGCAAGACAAGATTCGCCAAGCTGCCAGTGGAGTTCAGAAACGTGCAACCAGTGAGAACTACCGTGGATAATGATAACCTTATTCCGCTAGGCTGGGTGTCGTACTGCGATTCTGTGCCAGGCGCGTTGACGAAGATGCATTATCTCAACCCAGAAACTGGCGAGCGTGAGGACGATCTCCCGTTTCGACCTCACCTCTGGGACGACTGAGGCTGCGATGCAGAAGTGACAGAATCGCCAGTACGCTGCAACAGCCGCTGACCCAGTCTGCGCCAGGTCCCCTAAGCGTTTCCTCGCGGCAGCAACAGATCGCATCATCTTTCCTTTCTCCTCCCTCGCGCCGTCTTTCCCACGTCCTATCTTAGTAGAGCACACACAATGTTAGAACCAGGGGGCTCAACCAGATCACCAGGAGCTTACACCACGTTAGAGCTCCGCTGGTTATCAGATCACCCAGCTTTCCTGTAGCGCAAGCACCTCGGCTCAAGGCATTTCTTGCAGCGCCTGCAGGCTGCCATGCCAGAAATGGGGGGCAGCGCAGGGGGGCCTGGCCCATGTCCAGAAACCGTCATCATGGACCCTGACACTGGACCCATTGATGCTCCATGGCTACAAGTTCGCGGAGTACGTTTCGAAGACGAGTGGAGAATCTAATGAGCCCTGGTGGTTTTGTTCAGCGTGCGACAAATGGGCAGCCCCGACGCACCAGATTTCGCAGGACCACATCAAGAATGTAAAGAATAAGCATCTCTGGTTCCATGATGCTTGTCCACAGGGTTCTGATGAGGACAAGACCGCATGGTGCTCTACCATCATGAACACTGTGGAGCTCCACTCGAGCTACGTCCAGAAGCGGGAAGACGATGAAGCGGATGAGTGGAGGTCGACGAAGAAGGCCAAGCTCAAGGCCAGAGAGGGCAGAGGAGAGCAATGGCAAAGTGAAGGCCATCAGCAAGAAGTTGGAACAGCTGCAGGAGAGAAGAACAACTGGAAAAGCTGGAACAGCTCAAGAGCTGCGTCATCAGGAGCTGCAACAGCAGGAGCTGATACAGCAGGAGCACAGCAGTGGCAGCAGAAGCTTACGCAGCAGCAGCAGCAGGACGGGCTAACCACCGTTATCACCACGATGCTCAATTTCTTGACCAACGCGCATTCAGAACAAGGACGAGAAGATGGATGAGATTCTGGCTCTCCTGCGGGCACAGGGACAGACGTTCGCGGCTCTCCTGCGGGCACAGGGCAACCTGCAGAAGAAAGTCGAGGAGCTCGATCAGAAAGTGGAGGAGCTCAAGCAGAAGGACAAGCAGCAGGACCAGTGAGCTCAGCAGCAGGACAAGTGACCTCGCATGGGCGTCTGGTAGCCGATGTCGGAGGCGCGCAGCCTGGCTCGCGTGCTGGCTCTTTCGCCGCGCTGACGCGGTGCGCCCGTGCAGCGGGCAAACGAACGAGTAAGAGATTTATGGGAACTGCAAAAAAAACAGCGCGTTGAAGATTGGGATCTCCTTGAGGCCCTGAGGGGCGAGGAATTTCTGGCAGTCTCTCTTGAGGCCCTGTGGGGAAGAGCCCAGCCCCCAGGGAGCTATAACGATGTTAGTCCCACGGAGTTCTAACATATCATGTTAGAGCTCCCACGGAGCTCTAACATACGATGTTGGAGCCCCATTGGAGCTCTACCATCATCTAACATGCTATTACAGAGCTCCACTGGAGCTCTAACATGCGATGTTAGAGCCCCCAGGGAGCTCTAACATAATCTAACGTGCTATGTGTGAGCTCCCAGGGAGCTCTAACATGCAATGTTAGAGCTCCCTGGGAGGTCTAACATGCAAGGTTAGAGGTGCCAGGGAGTTCCCTGGGAGCTCTTACATCACATGTTTCAGCTCGCAGGGAGCTATATATAACATGACATGTTAGAGGCCCCACGGAGTTCTAACATACGATGTCAGGACTCCCAAGGAGCTCCACCATATTCTACCTTGCTATGTTAACAGCATGTTAGAGTTGCCTCCCATACTCGATTGGGACCTCTAACATAGCACGTTAGAGCCCCCATCGAGCCGTCCCCCCCCGCCGTCGTCGTCGTCGTCGCCGTTGTCGTCCCATTGGGCACGTCCGCATGCCATCCCCCCGCCATCGTCGTCGTCGTCGCCGTGATGATGATGATGGTGATGATGGTGGTGATGATGGTGATGGATGATGGTGGTGATGGTGATGGAGATGATGCTGATTGTAGATATACGATCGGATAGTCGCCATTCGAAACTGTCATTATCATCGTCAGAAGCATCGTCATCATCACAATCCGAAAAAACAGGACATCGTCATAATCACAATCAAAAAAAATCAAACAACAGGAAATATTCACACCCTCAACCTAAACCAGCCCGAGTCCCAGCCAGTCGAGGGGGGCGCTTCCGACGAGGAGGCCAGGAATTCGATCATGCCATGCTAGAGCTCCCACGGAGCTCTAACATACCATGTTAAAGCTCCCAGGGGGCTCTAACATCTTCGAACCTGCTATGTTAGAGCTCCGTTGCAGCTCTAACAAGCCATGTTAGAGCTCCCTGGGAGCTCTAACATAGCATGTCAGAGCTCCGCTGGAGCTCGGTATGTTAGAGCTCCCAGGGACCTCTAACATGGGAGCTCTAACCTGCCCGCCGCCGCCGCCGCCGTGTGAGAGCTCCCACGGAGCTCTAGCACACGATGTTAGAGCTCCCAGGGAGCTCTAACATAATCTAGCGTGCTATGTTAGAGCTCCATTGGAGCTCTAACATACGATGTTAGAGCTCCCAGGGAGCTCTAACATGCTCTAACATGCTATGTTAGAGCTCCGTTGGAGCTCTAACATGCCATGTTAGTGTTCCCTGGGAGTGCCAACGTAACATGTTAGAACTCCCTGGAGCTCTATCATGCCATGTTAGAGCTCCCTAGGTTAGAGGTGCCAGGGAGTTCCCTGGGAGCTCTTACATGACATGTTTCAGCTCCCAGGGAGCTATAACATGACATGTTAGAGGTCCCACTGAGTTCTAACATACGATGTTCGAGCTCCCACGGAGCTCTAACATGCGATGTTAGAGCTCCCGGGGAGCTCTAACATAATATAGCATGCTACGTTAGAGCTCCATTGAGAGCTTTAGCATACGATTTTAGAGCTCCCAGGGAGCTCTAACATCATATAACATGCCATGTTAGAACTCCCTGGGAGTGCCAACGTAACATGTTAGAGCTCCCAGGAGCTCCTATCATGCCATGTTGGAGCTCCCTGGGAGGTCTAACATGCTAGGTTAGAGGTGCCAGGGAGCTCCCTGGGAGCTCTTACATTACATCTGTCAGCTCCCAGGGAGCTATAACATGACATGTTAGAGGCCTCACGGAGTTCTAACATACGGTGTTAGAGCTCCCAGGGAGCTCTAACATACTCTAACTTGCTATGTTAGTGCTCCCTGGGAGCTCTAACCCGCCGCCGCCGCCGCCGCCGCCCCTTTGCCGTTTCGCAATCGATTGCGCAACGGTTAAGACCCCCCCCCCCTCTCGCCAGGGGGGGGGGGGCTTAACCGTTGCGCAATCGATTGTCAAACGGTTAAGCGCCGCCGCCTCCGCCGCTGCCGCCGCCGCCGCCGCCGCCCCTCAACCGCTTCGCAATCGATTGCGCGACGGTTAAGCCCCCCCCCTCTCGCCGGGGGGGGTCTTTACCGTTGCGCGATCGATTGTAAAACGGTTTTAAGCGCTCCGCCGCCGCCGCCGCCGCCGCCGCCGCCCCTCAACCGCGTCACAATCGATTGCGCAACGGTTAAGGCTGCCCCCCTGGCGAGAGGAGGGGGTCTTAACCGTTGCGCGATCGATCGGATCCTGGTTAAGACCCCCCTCTCCGAATAGGGGGTCTTAACCGGGGGGCCTTAACCGTTTCACAATCGATTGCGCAGCGGTTAAGGCCCCCCCCTGGCGAGGGGGGGGCCTTAACCGTTTGCGCAATCGCTTGTGAGACGGTTGAGGGGCGGCGGCGGCGGCGGCGGGCCGGCGGCGGCGGCGGCGCTTAACCGTTTCAATCGATTGCGTAACGGTTAAGACCCCCCCTGGCGAGGGGGTCTGAACCGTTGCGCAATCGATTGTGAAACGGTTAAGGGGCGGCGGCGGCGGCGGCGGCGGCGGCGGCGGCGGCGGCGGCGCTTGACCGTTTCACAATCGATTGCGCAACGGTTAAGCCCCCCCCCTGGCGAGAGGGGGGTCTTAACCGTTGCGCAATCGATTGAGGCGCGGTTAAGGGGCGGCGGCGGCAGCGGCGGCGGCGGGCGCTTGACCGTTTGACAATCGATTGCGCAACGGTTAAGGCCCCCCCTGGCGAGAGGGGGGTCTTAACCGTTGCGCAATCGATTGAGGCGCGGTTAAGCGGTCACGGGGCGGCGGCGGCGGCGGCGGCGGCTGCGGCGCTTAGCCGTTCAACAATCGATTGCGCTGCGGTTAAGACCCCCCCTGGCGAGAGGGGGTCTTAACCGTTGCGCAATCGATTGTGAAACGTTTAAGGGGCGGCGGCGGCGGCGGCGGCGGCGGAGCGCCTAACCGTTTCGCAAATCGATTGCGCAACGGTTAAGACCCCCTTGGCGAGGGGGGGGCCTTAACCGTTGCGCAATCGCTTGTGAAACGGTTCAGGGGCGGCGGCGGCGGCGGGTAGGTTAGAGCCCCCAGGGACCTCTAACATGGCATGTTAGAGCTCCCACGGAGTTCTAACATAGCATGTTAGAGTATGTTAGAGCTTCCTGGGGGCTCTAACATCGCATGCTACAGCTCCGTGGGAGCTCTAACATAGCACGTTAGAGCTCCATGGGAGATCTAACATGCCATGATAGAGTTCCACGGGAGCTCTAACATAGCATGTTAGAGCTCCACGGGAGCTCTAACATCCTATATTAGAGCTCCCAGGGAGATCTAACATAGCTTGTTCGAGCTCCCTGAAGCTCTAACATGCCATGTTAGAGCTCCCTGGGAGCTCTAACATGCCATGTTAGAGCTCCCTGGGAGCTCTACCATGTGAGGGAAATCGATCAACGAAGGGGGTTCCCTCAAATCGCCCTGCCCCTCGGGAACCCGCAAGATAGCCCCCTGGACCCCTCTTGGGGCGCTCTTGGAGCGCTCTTGGGCGCTCTTGGGCCGTATTGGGGCTCTCTTGGTCCCCTCTTGGGGCCCTTTTGGGCCATCTTGGAGCCATCTTGGGGCCCCGGATGGTCATCGGAAGCAAAAAAGCGAGAAGGCACACATCACATATTTTCTGTAAGTTTTTGAACAGATTTTGGCATATTGGGGGCCTCCTTGGAGGTCTCCGAGGCTTGTTGGACCCGTCTTGGAGCGTTCTTGGGGCCCCTTGGAGAATCTTCGGGGCCATCTTGAGGCATCTTAGGCTATCTTGAAGCATCTCGGAGGTCATATTGGGCTCTCCGAGGCGCTCTTGGAGCCGTCTTGGGCCATCTTGGGCTCTCTAACTACCCGCGGGGCGCCCCGTCCAGGCCCAGGGGGGGGGGGGGGGGGGGGGGGGCGCGAGGGGGAGGAGAAGGAGGAGGTTGAGGAGCAGGAGGAGCAGGATAGCAGGACAAAGGGTGAGCAGGAGGAGGGCCATGGGCCATGGGGGGATGCTGGTTACGATGATGATGGTGATGATGACGATGATGATGAGGGTGATGATGATTATGACGATGATGATGACGACGATGCTGATGATGATGATGATGATGGCGGCGACGACGATGATGATGACGATGACGATGATGATGATGATGATGCTGACGACGACGACGATGATGATTATGATGATGATGATGACGATTAGGGCTCGCATGGAGCTTTAACATAGCATGTTCGAGATCCCAGGGAGCTCTAACGTAGCGTGTTAGCGCTCCCAGGGAGCTCTAACAAACCATGCTAGAGCTCCCTGAGAGCTCTAACGTGGCACGTGATACCATGTTAGAGCTCCCAAAGAGCTCTGACATGCTATGTGAAACGGTTGAGGGGCGGCACTCGATTGTGAAACGGTTGAGGGGCGGCGGCGGCAGCGGCGGCGGCGGGTATGTTAGAGCCCCCAGGGAGCTCTAACATGGCATGTTCGAGCCCCCATGCCTTGCATCACCGCGTTCTTCCCCGACCCCCTCACCCGAAACAAAAATAACTCCACAACGTGCACATTCAAAGTTTATAGCAGTTCATGTAAGAGCTCCGCCGAGGGAGCTCGAACATGGCATGTTCGAGCTCCAGGGAGCTGTAACATGACATGTTAGAGCTCCAACGGAGCCCTGTCATAGCATGTTAGATTATTTTAGAGTTCCCTGGGAGCTCTAACATAGCGTGTTAGATTATGTGAGAGTTCCATGGGGGCTCTAACATCGCATGTTAAAGCTCCAAGGGAGCTCTTACATAGCATGTTAGATTAAGTTAGAACCCCCTGGGAGCTCTAACAATGCGTGTTAGAGCTCCGTGGGAGCTCTACCATGTCATGTTAGAGCTCCCTGGGAGCTCCAACACCGCATGTTGGAGCTCCGTGGGGGCCCGAACATGTCAGGACAGATGCCAGATAAAGAAACCAAACTACCATGATAGGCCAATCTACCATAAGAAACCCAGCTACCATAATGAACCAAACTACCAAGAGAAGCCAAGCTACCCTAGAAAACCCAGCTACCATAAGCAACCAACCTACCATAATAAACCAAGCTACCACACGAAGAAGGATGACCGAGTGACCTCTCGCGGGCCGCTGCCTGCGGCAGTAGCTTCTCACACGGGTAGCGCTGTCGTATAAGTCTTCTCACAGCGGCGTGCCGCCGCGCTCCCTTGTCACAGTCCCCATCAGGCTTCTCGCAGCAGCCTCGCGCAATTATGCTGAGGCCTTCCTGTGCTGGCTCATCCTTGGGCCCCCCCCAGTAAGCTCTTCCAATGCCCATCCTGACCCTGGCCTGACGTATCCACAACCGCTCTCTAGTCTTCCAGTTTCCTGGTCCCCACCATCTGATTGTATGTAGTCTCGCTTGGCTCGAGAAGTTGTTGGCGAGTTTGCTCTATCGAGAGCCTGCCGCCTTTCTTTCCGATGGCCCCGAAGGTCTTGAACCTCCGTGGCAAGAGCGAATCGCGGTATGCCGCGCTCACGGCCATAAATCGATCCCCCCTCAGGCGTTGACGAAGAGGATATCGGTTGGGAGCGGCGCCAACTTGGTTGCCACGGCGGCCATGCTTCAATCGCTGGCCATAGCACTCATTACGGAGCTCAACGAGAAGCGCGTCTTCATATTGCCAGGAGTGGGTACTTTCTCAGTGAAGAGCTCGCCAGCACGGGACAGATACATGATGAAAGTCGGCGGTGCGTGGAGGGCGGTGAAGCCTTCCTCCTCCTCCTTCTCCTCCTCCCCCTCCTCCCCACCTTCTAGTCCTACTTCAGAAGCTCCTGGATCCCCTCCGCCCCTGATCCCCGACCGCGCCCCAGGGGGCAAGGCCGCCCCGCGAGGGCGGGGAGGGCCGCACCCTATTCATGTTTCACCGTGGTCGAAGACAGGGCCCCACCCCCATGTTTCACCGTGGTCGAAGACGGGGCCCCACCCCTGTGCCCCCGCCTTTCAAGGGGGAAGCCTTCGTTCTCGAGGTCGAGGACAGGGCAACGGTGCGTGCGAGAGTGCCGCCGTGTCCGGACATGTTTCCTTATGTGCGCTTAAAAGGAGGGGGGCGGGGGGCCGATGGGACGACGACGATGACGACGGCGACGACGACGACGACGGCGGGGGGGACGGCTCGATGGGAGCTCTAACATGCTATGCTAGAGCTCCCATCGAGCTCTAACATAGCATGTTAGAGTTCACAACCCTCACATCGAAATCTAACATAGCACGTTCGAGCTCCCAAGGAGCTCGTACATAGCATGTTAGAGTTCTATGGGAGTTCTAACATGACATGATAGAGCTTCAAGGGATCTCTACCATCCTGTGTTAGAGCTCAAGGCTAACATACCATGTTAGAACTCCCTGGGAGCTCTAACATGCCACGTTAGAGCTCCCACAGAGCTCTAACATACCATGTTAGAGCTCCCAGGGAGCTCTAACATACTCAAACATGCTATGCTAGAGCTCCGTTGGAGCTCTAACAAGCCATGTTAGAGCTCCCTGGGAGCTCTAACATAGCATGCTAGAGCATGTTAGAGCCCCCGCAGAGCTCTAACATACCACGTTAGAGCTCCCATGGAGCTCTAACATATTCTAACATACTATGTTAAAGCTCCGTTGGAGCTCGGTATGTTAGAGCTCCCAGGGAGCTCTAACATGGGAGCTCTAACATAGCATGTTAGAGCTCCCTGGGAGCTCTCACATGCTATGTTAGAGCCCCCCGGTAGCTCTAACCTACCCGCCGCCGCCGCCGCCGCCGCCTCAGAGCTCCCACGGAGTTCTAACATGCGATGTTAGAGCTCCCACGGAGCTCTTACATAATCTAACATGCTATGTTAGAGCTCCATTGGAGCTCGAACATGCGATGTTAGAGCTCCGGCGCGGCTCTGGCCCGCTTCCCGGCGCCGCTTCGGAAACGCACAGCGCCCCGCCCATCCCGCTTCGCGTCCGCGAGGGGCCGACCAGTGGACCAGGGATGATGCGGATGGGGATTGCGGATGAGTCCGGCGGACGAGGAGTCCTCGGGCCTGAGGCGGCCTCAGCGGGACGGGGGTGGAGGAGGGGTAGAGGAGCAGCGGGGGGCCCAGTGGGGGGGGGGTGAGGAAGGGGGGGCGCCATGCGAATCCCGGAAGGACCCAATTGCCAAATTGCAAGGCCCTTCCTCCCCATTCTCTCTGCTCCTCTCCTCTTCCTGCCCCTCCGCCGCCCGCCCCCTTGTCGCCCTCGCCTCCTCATTTCTCATGCCCCCCGCCCCTGCCCCACCACTCCCCTCATCGGAGGTCCGAGGTCCGAGGGCTCCCCAGGGTCAGACTCCTCGTCAAAATCCTCATCATCCTCATCCTGATCATCCTGATCCTCATCCTAATCGTCCTCCTCCCTGCTGGGGCCCTCTCGCACTTCACACTTCGGATTCGCGGGCCCTGGCTGTCGACTCCCGTCGGGGGGGGCGAGAGGTCGAGGGGCCTCCCGACGGAGGGCCCTCGCAGATGAGTCATCGCGCGGCGCCCCCCGACGGTCCGACGGTCTCCCCCGTGGCCGGCGGCCCATAGCCCGTGACCCGTCGTCGTCGTCACCGTCCGTCGGCGTCGCTGCCTCAGCCTCAGCCGTCTGCAGTGCGAAGGTCGAGTGTTTCGGCTGTACTCCTCTTCAGCCTGAGCAGGCGACCCCCCCCCCCGCCTCGGACTCAGGCGTCGACGCGGCGTCGACGCTCGCCGCGATGGCCGCGATGGCAGCATCCGGGCCGTCGACGACGATTCACATCCAGCTCCAGCTTCGCGTGACCATCAATTGAGATGGAGTCGTGGTGGGCGGTGCGACCATCAATGGAGATGGAGTCGTGTCGTGGCGGGCGGCGGCGGCGACGACCAGCGCGCCCCGGGGGCCGCCGCCGTGTTCCAGCATGCGGTTCATGTGCCAGCTGCTGGCGGTGGTGGCGCTGCAGCCGCAGGCCCTGTGGGCGCCGCTGCAGCTCCGGGTGGCGCCGGGGCCGCACTCCCACTCCCACCCCAAGCACTTCCTGTCGCTGCCGCTGGGCAGCCTCCTCCTGTCGCTGCGCAGCCTGGGCAGCCTGGGCTGCCTCCGCCGGCACCAGCGGGGCATGCCTTGGAGGTGCCCGAGGGGTCTGAGGCCAACGACTTCGGCTGGCCAGCCACTGCGCCGTGGATCGCACCGCACTTCCGCCGGATCTTGCCCCTCGCGGCTGGCGCGCTCGGGTGCCGCAGCAGCCGCGTGATGGCCCGCTATCGCAGCGTTGACATCTGCACCGTATGCGGCGGCTTCTCTGAGCGTGTATGTTCCAGGAAGCTCTGCGCGCCCTGTTCAGGGATCCGCAGTGATCACTATGGCAGGCGCAACCTTCTTCACATGCGCGTCGGCCACCACCCCAAAACTAACCGCGATTTTGCGGGCTGCTAGCGTGGTGAGGGCCCGCCACGCGCCGCGCGTTGGAGTAGATGGGGGGAGGGGGGGGGGGGAGATGGGGGCGAGGCGATATGATCAGAGATTTTGACGACCGTGACGACGACCGTGACGACGACGACGACGCGACGACGACCCGACCCGACTCGCCCTTAATCCTTAGGCCTCATCTGCATTCTGTGCCCTGCAGGACGCCGCCCCCGCGGCTGCTTCCCACGGTCCGTCGGCCCGATGCCGCGCGCGCGCTCCATGCGAGGCCGTGCGGGCTGCAGCATGCGCGCCGTCTCATCCCCCGTCCCGCGGCGCGCCCCCCCCCCCCCACT
The DNA here is from genome assembly GCA_963575745.1 of Prorocentrum cordatum. Taxonomy (NCBI): domain Eukaryota; class Dinophyceae; order Prorocentrales; family Prorocentraceae; genus Prorocentrum; species Prorocentrum cordatum. The sequence goes on from CAUYUJ010001382.1 coordinate 71,346, forward strand.
GGCACCACTGGACGTTTGCGCAAGTGTCGGGCTTATGCCGATCGGATCAACGCCCCATGGCTCCAGGGCCCCCCAGGGCTTCCCCCCCCCCGACTACATGAATTATCCGACGCTGTCCGCCGCGAGGGCGGGGGGGGGGGGGGGCGCGCTGTAGCTGTTCTCTGTTCTATCGGCTAGCGCAGTCAGTCGAAACCTTCGGCCTGGCAGCGAATCTCGAAAACATAACAGATTTATGGGGTTCTGGATCTACTAGGACTCAAAAAATGAGTGCGTTGAAGATTGGGATCTCCTCTTGACGCCCTGAGGGGCGAGGAATTTCTGGCAATCTCTCTTGAGGCCCTGTGGGGAGATAGAATTTCTGGGATCTCCTCTTGAGGCCCTTAGGGTAGTTAGAATTTCTTGGTGCCGTTGGGGTCTTGCAAAATCTCTGGGCCCACCCATCAAGAGCTGGTAGGCCATCTGGGGGGAACTCGACAGGCTCTTGGCGCCCTCGCTCGCTGAAAATGCATCAATCTTCGCATTGCTTCGAGGGAATGGGCGACTTCCGACATCCTTGAGTTCGTCTAGCATTGATTGCGGCCATTTTCGCTCTGCTTCCTATGCGCCCTCTGGACGTTCCATCGGCTACAACGGCCCCTCTTCTTCCATTGCCCAATTCCATTCCCACCGCGGCTCCAGCCCGACCTGCAACAGGCGCGCGAGGTGGAACGGCCAGCCCGCAGCTGAAACAGCCCGCCTGAGCGCGATGAGCGGCGCCGCGGCGCAGCCGTTCAAGGACTTCTGGGCCGACAAGGTTTTCCCCCTCATCGAGACTGACTTCAAACGGCTTCTCAAGACCATGCCGAAGCGCGTCGCCGAGAGGGCCGCGCAGGCGAAGAGGGAGAAGCCAGACACGTCGCAGGAGGACCAGTCGAAGAAGACGTCGAAGAAGGCTAGCAAGGAAAGGACTCCATTGCAGGAGAAACTCGCCAATATCATCGAAGAGCGCAAGGAGAAGGGCGAGCGCAGGAATGCCTATCTGAACCTGGCGTGCACGGCGCCCATCGACAACAGTTTCTTGGGGGGGAATATCACGGCGGGCAAGGTGGAGAACGTGGCTGCGGACATGTTCATGCGGAACGTGCCGACGGACGACGCGGCTGAAACAGCGAACGACTCTCACGAGGGCGTTGGCGACGTCGAGTGCACAGCCCAGGGTAACCCACAGCGGCGCGTCGTGGAGACGCTAAGCCAGGTCAAGGGTGGCAGGCGTTGGAACATCCCGAAGCAGGTTGAGAAAGGGCTCGAGATCCCCATCATGATCACCAACGTGAACCAGACCGCTTTGCCCGAGATCGGCAAGTTCAAGCGTTTGGGCTGTGACGTCGTGGCCGACGCTGTCTGGCTGGCCTACTACTGGGCGAAAGAGGAAGGCAACAGGCAGGCCGTAGAAGCGGTGGAGGACTCGATTCTGGATTGGCCCATCGATTTCGCGCAGATCCCGGGGCGCGCGGCTGAGGAGGTCGAGGAGAACAAGTTCAAGTGGTCTGTCAACCAGAGCTCGCGCACCGAGCGCCTGCGCGATTTCCTCGGGCTCGAGAACCAGAACCTCCTGCGCGTCGTGGCACGTGCAGCGGAAATCTTGAAGAGCGGCGGTCCAGCTGGCGGGAACCCCTCGGCAGAGAAGGTGCAGGCGTGGTTGGAGAAAAACATAAAGTGGGGACTTTTGCACTGCCCCAGCCTGAGGACCGTCAAGACGCACATGGTCTACTGGCTCGCTCTCGACAGGTTCCCGGGGGCATTGCTGTTTTTGGATGCCGCCGTGAACCGTTGGGGGCGAGACAATCTGCTGGACAGGCCCACACAGCTTGGGACGATCATCGCGAAGACGGACGCTACCTCGCTGGGGCACGTCTTGGAAAGCCTGTGCACGCGGATGTGGCGGAAGAGCGTGAAGGACCCGTGCAGCGCCTCCACCATCGGCCAGGCAGTGGGCGAGATCTTGTGGGCGAAGAAATACGTGGCGAACTTTCTGAGACAGTGCCCAGACTTGTTCAAAGGGAGCACTGGCTGCAACAGCGCTGAAACAACAGACACGCAGGAGAACGCCGCCGAGAGAAAAGTCATGGTCATGGCGAGGCAATACCTCGACTCGCCGCTCAAGTTCTTCGAGAAGACTGAGGGGCCAGACAAGGACCCGACCTGGGTGCAGTCACTGCCGACCGAGGCGCTGCGCCTGGCGATGAAACACTTCCTCGAAATAGGCCAGGACTTTACAGGCAGGAGATCTCTGGCGCCCTCACCCAGCCGTACGCCGAGCGCTACAACATGGACAAGTTCCACAGGAGCGTGCGAGTGACCAAGAGGTTCTTCGAGAAGTTCCAAATCGCGCGCGACTCCCTCGTGGGAAACCCCCAGGAGCCGCCAGAGCAAAAGCCTGCAGACAGCGACACGGTCGGCGCTGCAACAGCGGGCGGTGCTAGAACAGCGGAGGCGGCTTCCGAGGACAAGAAGAAGATCGACGTCTCCCCGAGCGACGTGAATAACTTCAAGGCGCTGTGCGAGCAGCAGTGCTCTAGCCAGCTGGATACGCGGGTCGTCATGATCACGGCGGAGGGCAGCGCCATGGATATCAACGCTTCGGTTACTAAGACACGCCTATACCAGAACCTCACAGAGAATGCATCAGTGATGGGCTTCTGCGATGTCAAGAATGCGAAGTTGTGCTGCGTCTTCGAGGGGCAAGGCCTCACGCACCGTGAGCCCGCGCTGGACGAGTTGGATTTCACACGCTACCTGAAGTCCCTGGACCCGCTGATGGTCGGTGGACGGGACGTGCTGTGGGTGCTGACGGGCCGCTCGCAGTCGAACCCCCCGAAGATCCAGGAGATCCTCGCCGCAAACAAGTTCCGCACGGTCACATGCCGCCCCGCCCTCAAGACGAAGCAGATGCAGCAGTACGGCCACTTCCAGAGGCAGCGAGGCCCGGCGAACTCGCGCCCGCACGAGGTCATGTTGCTCTGCTACAAGGGCAGGAAGCCGAAGCAAATGGCCAAGATCAGGCAGTTCGTGGACGCGGGCAGCTCCCTCTTCAACGAAGTGGTGAGGAACGTGCCTGTCCTGCCGCAGAAGAGCCACGCCCTCGTGCCCAAGCAAGTTCGGGAGACCAGCTTGGCCAGCATGGTCGGCCAGTGCGACGCCGAGGTGGAGGCCGAGGAGCGAGAGAAGCTGGAGTACTGCCAGCCTCTCCAGGAGGACGGGGGCGCTGATTGTGGCGCCGAGGCGCGCGACGAAGCTGCCACAGCCGTCCGCCCCGAGAAGGCCCTCGTGACTGCGGCCGTGAAGAAGCGGAAGCTCTACCGCCAGCTCACGGGAACGGAGGTGCCGTGGTTCCCGCGCGACAACGACATCGAGCTCCTCAAGGAGCTCTGCCACGAGGCGGGGAAGCCCAGGTGGGTGCACTTCGGCGCGCCTGCGGGCGGCGCAGGCATGCACGGCTGCATCGAGAGCGGGCGCAGTTTGTTGGCCTTGGCTTTCGACGACCACCACGCGAAGGTGCTCGAGCCGTTTCTCGCGGAGCGTGCCGTCGAGGCCATGCTCGGGAGCAACGCCATGGTGTTCGTGAGCGAGGACCTGCCTGCACGCTCTGTGCAGTTGCGCCTGACAAAGGGGGGCCCGAAGGAGGACCCAAAGGAGGGGAAGAAGGACGACAACACGAAGGAGGGCAAGAAGGAGGACAAGAAGAAGGACAAGAAGGAGGAAAAGAAGAAGGACAAGAATGATGAAAAGAAGAAGGGTAATAAGTGTAAGAAGCGTGAAGCCGAAGCGTCCTCGACCTCAGACTCCTCGCCCTCAGACTCCTCGGCCTCGAAGAAGAAGAAGCCGAAGACAGGCTGCGACAGAGCGCAGGCTTGAGCACGGGCTGCAACAGAGCCCGCCAGCTCCGACGCAGGAGCCAGCCCGCGCGCTCCTGTTCCCGTGGAGCTGCCACTTGTTTGATTTTGGACTGCAACAGTCGCGCGCTGGCGGCGTCGCCTCCGTTCTCGTAATGGGACGCGCGCCACATTCTGGCCTGTGCAGTACACGGCACCTTGCGTACAGATAGGAACATAGTCCTCCGTCATCCCTTCGTCGCCATCCGTCGCACTTGGCCCACGGCGCAGGCAAGGCGCAGAGTCAGGATGCTTACCTTTCCAAAGGGCACCCTTGCATCCGCGCTTTCCGTTCCGAAGCTGGGGAGCTGGATAAACAACAGATACCATGCCGCCAAGGCCCTTGCATCCTTACGGCGCTCTGTAGGGGCGGGCCAGGATGGGGGTGCAGCAGGGTAGGGAAGACACGGGAAGCAACGCTCCGAGGAGCGGCCGCAGGGGGAGGAGGAGGACGGAGGAGGGGCCCGCAGGCGTCTCGGTTCACTGAAACTTAGCGGGCCCGCAGGGCGACACTGCCGTCAGCGGGCCTCCGCGGCGATGGCTGCCTCGGGCGGCAGCGGTCGCGACAGGGACAAGGTTCTCTTCTATAAGTGGGGCTGTTACCTGCAGGGTGACGGGTCGAACAACGACAAGATCAACAAGAAGCTGAGGGGGACCTGCAGCAATGGCATGGCCAGGGTGGCAAAAGGGGCCCCGACCGCAAAAGTGACGCTGGAGAAGGTAACGAAGAACAAATGTGTGTTGACGTGGCCAAAGCCAGTTTCGCATGACACCTGCACGCGGCTCCTCAAGATTGCGCTGGGCGCCAACTGGAAAGACTATGTGAGCAAGCCTGCGGGGGTGCCAGGGTGCGCGAAATGGGCTGGAACAGCTAACGCTGCAGAAGATGAGCCAGCTGTCGCCGAGGGCCACGGTGTCGCAGGAGAAACCCTAGAGGACGCGCTGGGGAAGGTGCTCGTTCCCGCCGCGGACGGGGTATCGGAGCCTACGCCACCGGCAGCTGCTCGTCGCGGGTCTGCTGGTCCGAGAGACAGAATGGCAAGTGCGAGGACCTGCCGCTCGAGTACGACGTGCAGTGGGAAGGAGGGGAGCTCGGTCAGGGCTCTTTCGGCAAGGTCTACTTGGGCACGCGACGGGGCGACAAGACTGGCCTTGCGATCAAGATGCTGCGGGGCGACCCCAGCGATGCGCAGAAGGGGTTCAATGCGGATGCCGTCGGAGGGGCTCTGGATGAGGTCACGCGCCGCGGTGCTGTGGGCACGCACCCGCGTCTCGTTCGCTTACTCGACGTGGGCCTTTTCAGGAGGTTGTGCCCAGGAACTGCAACAGTCCCGAAGAAAGCGCACCGAGAACTGCAACAGTCAGTACCAAGGATAGATTGGAAATGGACGGAGCACATCGGCCTCGTGCACGAGTTGTTCGAGATCGACGTCCGCCAAGTCCTCGAGAAGTCCTCCTTCACGCAAACAGGGATGCGCCGCGTCCTGAACAGCGTTCTCGAAGGGCTCCAGTACATGCACGACAGTGGCCATTCACTGCGACATCAAGCCCGCATGCGTCCTGATGCGAGGATCGCCGCAGACGCGCGGCTGCTTCGAGAAGCAGGCACTTGCATCACGTGAGCTTGGCGAATGGGATCCCGTCGTGCCGTGCCCAAAGAGCAGGCTGCAGTTCGACTGGCAGATCCCGAGTTCCTTCGAGGCGCTCGTCGTCGACGTCGTCGTCGCCGTCGTCGTCGCCGTCGTCGTCGTCGTCGTCCTCCTCCTCGTCCTCCTCGTCCTCCTCGTCCTCGTCGTTCTCGCCGTCCTCGTCGTCCTCGTCGTCCTCGTCGTCGTCGTCCTCGTCGTCCTCGTCATCGTCGTCATCCTCGTCATCCTCGTCGTCGTCGTCGTCGTCGTCGTCGTCCTCCTCGTCCTCGTCGTCGTCGTCCTCGTCGTCCTCGTCATCTTCGTCATCCTCGTCATCCTCGTCGTCGTCGTCGTCCTCGCCATCATCGTCGTTCCTTCGATTAAGATCCCGAGTTGTCAGGGCTCACATGGAGCTCTAACATAGCATGTTAGAGCTCCCAGGGAGCTCTAACATGGCACGTCATACCATGTTAGAGCTCCCTGGGAGCTCTAACCTTGCATGTCAAATCTCCCCAGGGAGCACTCACATAGCACATGAGAGCTCCGATTGAGCTCTAACATAGCGTGTTAGAGCTCCCATGGAGCTCTAACATAGCATGTTAGAGCTCCGACGACGCCCTCAGATACGAGGTCAGAGCTCAGCTTATCCCACTAGCCTTCATGTTAGGTCTCACACCGAGTCCTAACAAGGGAGGTTCCACCCTTCCCCCGAGATGCCGTCGTCGTGCCCTCTAGCCCGCCCTTCCCTCCAGGGGGAGCTCAGTCACCGTCGCTCTTCTCTCCTCCATCCGCCCCTCTCCGCAGGTGGTGCTCGGCGACCTCGGCTGTGTGGAGATGGCGGGCCCCCGCGGCAGGTTGAAGAAGAAACTGCGCTACAGCCCGACCTGCGATGACCTCGGAGCATGCGCGCCCGCTTACAGAGCGGTAGACGTTTTCTTGGGGAACCAGCGCTACTCAGAGGACCTGGACATGTGGTCCATCGGGCGCCTGGTGGCGGAGTTGCACACGCGCAAGGTGCTGTTCCAACCAGAGCCTTGCGGCGCGCTCGGGCATCCAGGGGGGCACCCGAAAGACTTCGCGGTTTTCTTCAGGGAGGTCTTGGGGATCCCAGGCAAGGAGCCAGGGTCGGGAGACTTCTACGATTACGAGGACCAGGAACCCGCCCCGTGGCTGGGCAACCTGCCTTTCTTTCAGAAGTGGTTCAAGCGGTCGGGCGAGGATTGGCTAAAGGCTGAAACAGCGAAGGCACTCGACGGCCGAGGGCGCTGGCCCGTTGACGAACTTGCAGACTGCCCCCCAGACTTGTTGAAGGCCGCCGAGAGCTGCCTGCTTTGGCACCCTGGCGCCAGAGCGACAATCAGTCGTCTAAGTGCCCGTCGCTTCCTGCAGCCGGCTGGCGCCCAGCTCGACGCGCGCATCTCCATGGCGCAGGAAAAAAACGGCACGGGCACGATGGCGGAGGCGGAGCTGGACCCAGACTTGCTCCGCTTCTTGCAGAGAGATCCGCGCTGGCTGAACTCGGCCGAGGAGCGCCTAGACACGGGGGCAGCCGTCGCCACATGCGTCCGAGGCGACGAGGCGGAAAAAGGGTTTGAAAACAGAGGTCGCAGGCATCGTGGACGACGAAAGCTCCCCGAAGTGCCGCAGCCTCAACAAGGGCGGGAATTTGCAGATCACCCCCTCGCCCCACATGGCCGCCTTCGCGCGAGCGCTGCGGAAGAAGATGCGCCCGTGGCTGCAACGGCTGGGAGACAAAATGCGCGGGGCTGTCAAAGCCGACGGCACGCCGCCTGCCATCGTCGAGCAGAACGGAAAGCCCATCATGGCAGAGCACTTTGCCGACAACGCGTTCGCGTACGCATCGATCCAGCTCATGCAACCAGGCGCACGGGACGATGGTTGGCACGCAGGTGGCGGATGTTCCCTGTTGCACGCGGCCGCGACGATTTTCGGGACGCGCCCCGTGCAAGTGAGGACCCCAGGGGTCCTGGGAGCACATGATGGGGCGTCACCCTCGAGCACAGCCTCGTGCGGAAGGGTCGTCACCCTCGAGCAAAAGCTCGGGTCCTTCTACATGGGCACCCTGTCCTCCTTCGAGCACAACGTGCACCGCCACGCCTCCGCGGACTGCCAGGACTGTTTCGCGACCCACCACGAGCTGCAACGGCGCGTAGACGACAGCAGGCGGCAGATCGCCGTCATGATCCGCTCCGACGTCTTTCGGGAGTGCAGGGCGCGCAGGATCGACGCCACGCCTGGCCCGAAGGAGTTCTTCAACGTCGTGAACCACGTCGTGGCCGATCACCTGGCACGGGCCCCCGTGGCGCTGCCCGACCTCACGGAGGTGCTTGACGAAATGCGGTGGCCCGCTTCCACGGAGGCTGCTGTGCTTCCCGATTCCGATTAGGCTGCAACCGTATCCAAATCCGATTAAACTGCCACAGTATTCAGCACGGCCCGCGCAGTCCGAAAGAAGGTTATCGTCATCCCCATCATCATCAGCATCCCCATCTTCATCGCCATCATCATCGCAATCATCGACTTCATCATCATCGTCATCATCATCATCAGCATCAACATGTTCACGCCGCCATCATCGTCATGCGGGTCTTGATTTAATCATCATCACCACTACATGATGATGACGATGACGAGGAGATGATGATGGCTATTATGACGATGACGATGATGAGGAGATGGTGATGCTGATGGCGATGACGCGGACGATGATGAATCTCATGACGACGATGATGGCGATGATGATGACGATGACGCAAAAACAGGTTGAGTCGGTTGAGTCCGAAAAACCTGCCCTAAAGACAGCCAGGATCTGATGGCCCAAGTTTTGGCAACAGCGCCGAAGAAGCCCCCAAGACGGCCCAATGACAACCCCCAAAACGCCCAAGCTACTTCCAAGACGGCGTCGGAGATGTCCACGAGGGCCCGAAGGCAGCCCAAGAGCGTTCAAAGAGGGCCCCACATGGTTCATCCCCAGAGGAAAGCGCACATTTTTAGCATATTCGCTTTTGGGGTCTTCGCCGCGTCCAAAACGACCCAGGACGCCCCCAAGACCGCCCCAAGACGGCCCCAGAGACCCGCAAGACGGCCCAAGTGAGCGTCAAGACGACCCAAGAGAGCCTCAAGACGTTCCAAGAGAGGCGCCTGAGGGTCCCAAAATGTTCCCGAGAGAGCCCCATGAGGGCTACAGGAGGTCCCCAAGGGGACCCAGGAGGGTTCCCAGGAGGGCCCCAAGAAGGCCCAAGCCCGCCAAGACAGGCCAAGAGGGCCCCGGGACGGCCCAAACGGTCCCCAAGACGGCCCAAAAGAGCCCCAAGAGGACCCCCAGGATTCCTGGGGGTCCTTTGGGTTTTTTTTGGGAATCTTTCTATTGATTCTGGCAAGGATGGTGAATCGATTTTGTTATGCCGTACCGAGGCCGTAACACCAACAGGTCTCCGAGGCGCTAGGCCAGCGACCTCACGCCCTCGCAACAGACACCGGCGTTCCGTCCCCGTGCCAAGCAGGCGACGGAGAGAGCGAGGTGCGAGTGATGTGCGTTGCGTTGGGGGCGAGGGGTCCCTCCCTCCCTCCCTCCCTCCCTCCCTCCCTCTCCTCCTCCTCCTCCTCCTCCTCCTCCTCCATCTCCTCCTCCTCCTCCTCCTCCTCCTCCTCCTTCTCCTCCTCCTCCTCCTCCTCCAGGGGAGGGGCGAGGACCGGGGGGATGGTTGTAATGTTTGAGTGAAGCGGCTCCTGGGCGCCTTCCATGGCACGTTTCCTCGTATGTGTTCGAGTGATTTGTCTCAGGGGCCCCAAGACGTCCCAAGAGGGCCCCACACCGGCCCAAAGGCGGCCCCAAGACAGCCTCACATGGCCTCCAGAAAGCCCAAGAGAGCCTCAAGACGGCTCCAGAGGCCCTCCAGAGGGCCCTCGAGAGGGCCTCAGGAGGCCAACAACTTTGATAACGCTAAGGTTTTCAAGGTTTTTCTGGTTCTCACCTTTTCGGGCCCAGAAGGGCCCAACACGGCCGACGAGGCCCCAAAGTTTGTTCCAAGATGGTCACAGAGCCACCCCAAAGGAGCCGAAAATTGTCCAGGAGGCCCCCAGACGGCCCAAGAGGGCCCCAGAGCAGCCCAAGAGGACCTCAATACGGTCCCAAGAGAGCCCCAAGAGGGCCCCAAGAGGGCCCGAAGAGGAGGTGTGGGCATTGGGCTGCTTGGGTGTGGGGACTGAGCTGGCCCCAAGAAAGCCCCAAGAGTGCCCAAAGAGGTTCCCAATAATGCCCCAAGGGGCCCCCAAGAGAGCCCCAAGACGGCCCCAGGAGGCTCCCAAGAGGGGCCGAAGAGGAGGTGTGGGCGATGGGCTGCTTGGGTGTAGGAACTGAGCTGGCCCCAAGACGGCCCAAGAGTCCCAAAACGGCCCCAAGAGGGCCCCCAAAAGACTCCCAAGAAGCCCCAGAGACGCAACGTAACGCCATGGCTCCCAACAGCGAGCGGTGACGTATCAAGCTCTGACTACCAAGACTGCCCAGAGTGCGGTGACGTAAAAAGCCCTCAACAGCAAGGCGCCCAGGAGCGAGCGGCAACGTACAAGTCTCTGAACACCAGGGCTTCCAACAGAGAGCGGTGACGCAACAAGCTCTTAACGCCAAGGCTCCCAAGAGCGAAGGGTGCCATGAACCCTCTCGGGCAAGTTCCTGCAGCGCTCTTTCCGTTCCCGTGCCAGCCCAGGTGACGGAAAGAGCGAGGCACGAGTGATGTACGTCACTTGGTGGGGCCAAGTTTTAAGGAAGGGGTCCAGTGGAGGGGCGAGGCCCGGTGAAATGTGATGTAATGGCCCGCGTTATTCGTCTATGTTCGATTGAAGCGGCTCCAGGGCCTCTCCCATGGCTTGTTTTTCTGGTATTGTTTTTTTAGTGAAACGGGCAGAGGGCCCTAAGACGTCCCAAGAGTGCACCAAGACGGCCCCAGAGGGACCCAAGACGGCCCCAAGAGAGCTTCAGATGGCCTGCAGACGGTCCAAGAAGACTTCGAGACGGCTCCACAGGCTTTCCAGAGGGCCCCCCAGAGGGCCTGAGGAGGACAAACATATGGATGTCCCTAGGGTTTTTGCAGGTTGATCGGGTTCTCCCCTTTTCTGGTCCAGAAGGGCCCCAGACGGCCCAAGAGGCCCCACAGATCGTCCTCAGACGGCCCAAAGGCCCCCCAGAGGAGCCGAAAGCTATCCAAGATGCCCCCCCGAAAGGCCCAAGAGGAGCCCAAGAGGCCCCAAAGCTCGTCGCAAAACGGCCCCAGAGACCCCCAAAGGGGCCGAAAACTGTCCAAGAGGGCCCCCAAACGGCCCAAGATGGCCCTAAAACTGCCCAAGAGGGCCCAAGACGGTCCCAAGAGAGCCCCAAGAGGGCCCCAATAGGCCCCGAAGAGGGCCCGAAGAGGCGGTGTGGGCACTGGGCTGCTTGGGCGTGGGGACTGGGCTGGCCCCAAGACGGCCCAAGAGTCCCAAAACGGCCCAACAGGACTCCCACAAGACCCCGCAAGAAGCACAAGAGACGCCAAGTAACATCATGGTTCCCAACAGCGAGCGGTGACGTAACAAGCTCTGAACACCAACACTCCCCCAGAGCGCGGTGACGTAACAAGCTCTGAACACCAAGGCTCCCCATAACGAGCCGCAACGTAAACATCTCTTCTGACCGAGGCTCCCAAGAGCGAACGGTGACGTAACAAACTCTTACCACCAAGGCTCCCCAGAGCGAAGGGTGCCGTGAGCCGTCTCGGGCACGTTCCTGGTCCGCTGTTTCCGTTCGCCCTCGAGTCTAGGGAGGGGTTCAGGGGGAAGGCGAGACGGGCGGAGATGAGTGGTAATGGCCAGCGTTCCTTGTATGTTTGTCGAGTGAAGCTGCTACCGTGCGCCTCCCATGGCCCTATTTTTTGTCCAAGTGAAACGACCAGAGGGCTCCAAGACGGCCCAAGAGGGCTCCAAAACGGCCCCAGAGGGCACCAAGACGGCCCCAAGAGAGCTTCAGATGGCCTCCAGACGGTCCAAGAGAGCCTCAAGACGGCTCCAGGGGCCCTCCAGAGGGCCTCCGAGAGGGCCCCCAGGGGCAAAAATCATTGTTTTTTGTTCTAGCGTTTTTGCAGGCTTTTGGGACTCTTGCTTTCGCAGGCCAAGAACGATCCACAACAGCCCAATCGGCCCCAAACAATGGCCCAAGATGGCCCAAGAGACACCCTGGAGGGCCCGAAAACGGTCCAAGAGGGCCCCCAAACGGCCCAAGAGGGGCCCAAACGGCCCAAAAGGGAGCCAAGACGGCCCAAGAGGGCCTCAAGAAGCCAAAGACGGGCAAGACGGCCCAAGAGGGCCAAGAGGGCCCAAAGAGGTTCCCAATAATGCCCCAAGAGGCCCCCAACAGAGCCCCAAGACGGCCAAAGGCCTCCAAGACGCCCCAAGAGAGTCCCAAAGGGCCCCAAGACAGGCCAACAGTCGTCCACAAGGGCCCCCAAAGGGCTCCAAACGGGCCCCAAGAAGACCCCGACGAGGCCCAAGAGACGCTCAAGAACACCATGGCTCCCATCAGCGAGCGGTGACGTAACAGGCTCGTGACATCAAGGCTCCCAAGAGCGAGCGGTGACGTAAAAAGCTCATCGCTCTAAGGCTCCCAAGAGCGAGCGGGCGGCAACGTAACAGTCTCTGAACACCAGGGCTCCCAACGGAGAGCGGCGACGTGACAGGCTCTTCACACCAAGGCTCCCAAGAGCGAAGGTGCCACGAACCCTCCCGGTCCAGTTCCGGAGGCGCTCTTTCCTTTTCCGCGCCGGCCCAGGTGACGGAAAGAGCGAGGTTCGAGCAATGTACGTTGAGTTGGGCGCTTGCGCCCCCCAGGGGGAGTGCAGAGGGGGGGGGAGGCGGAGGCGCGGAATTCTCCGGTTCATGGCCAGCCCCCCTCTTTAATGGCCGATGGGGGGCCGTTTCCTTTTTCTGCAGTTTTTCGATCAGAGCGGCTCGCGGGCGCCTTCCACGGTCTGTCTCCTTGTATCTTTCGAGTGGGGCGGCTCAAGGGCCCCAAGACGACCCCAGAGGGCACCAAAACGACCCAAAGACGGCCCCGAGAGAGCTTCGGATTCCCTCCAGACGGTCCAAGGGAGCCTCGAGACGGCTCCAGAGACCCTCCAGAGGGCCCTCGAGAGGTCCTCAGGAGCCCAAAAACATTGATTCCCCGATGGTTTTTTTAAGGTTTTTCGGGTTCTCGCCTTTTCGGACCCAGATGGGCCCAGCACGGCCCACGAGGTCCCAAAGCTCGTCCCAAGACGGCACCAGAGGCCCCCCAAAGAGGCAGAAAACGGTCCAAGGGGGCTCCCAGACAGCCCAAGCGTACCCCAAAACAGCCCCAGATGGCCCCAAGAGGGCCCCAAGAGAGCCCCAAGACGGCCCCAAGAGAGCCCCTAGAGGCCCAAAGAGGCTTCCAAGAGGGCCCCAAGAGGCCCCCAAGAGAGCCCCAAGACGGCCAAAGGTCTCCAAGACGCCCCTAGCAAGCACAAAAGTGCCCCAAGACGGCCCAGAATTGCCCCCAAAGGGCTCCCGAGGGGCTCAAAAACGGCCTCAAGAAGACTCCGACGAGGCCCAAGAGACGCTCAAGAACACGAGCGGTGACGTAACAAGCTCTTGACACCGAGGCTCCCCAGAGCGTGGTGACGTAACAAGTTCTTCACACCAAGGCTCCCAAGAGCGAAGGGTGCCATGAACTCTCCCGGCCAGTTCCTGAGGCGCTCTTTCCGTTTCCGTGCCAGCCCCGGTGACAGAAAGAGCGAGATATGAGGAATGTACGTTGAGTTGGGCGCTTGCGCCACCCGAGGGTGAGTGCAGAGGGGGGGGGAGGCGCGGAATGCTCCGGTTCATGGCCGCCAGGGGGCTGTTTCTTTCGTTATTTTTTCGCGGTGCCCGGGCGCCTTCCATGGCCCGTGTCCTAATATTTTTGTTGAGTGAAGTGGCTCAAGGGCCCAAAGACGACCCCAGAGAGCGCCAAAACGACCCAAAGACGGCCCCGAGAGAGCTTCGGATTCCCTCCGGACGGTCCAAGGGAGCCTCGAGACGGCTCCAGAGACCCTCCACAGGGCCCTCGAGAGGTCCTCAGGAGCCCAAAAACATTGATTCCCCGACGGCTTCTGAATGTTTTTGGGATTCTCGCCTTTTCGGGCTCAGACTGGCTCAGCACGGCCCACGAGGTCCCAAAGCTCGTCCCAAGACGGCCCCAGGAGGCGGAAAACTATTCAAGAGCCCAAGACGTCCCCGAAGGGCCCACAGACGGGCCAACATTGTCCCAGAGGGTCCCCAAAGGGCTCCAAAAGGGCCCTAAGAAGACCCCGACGAGGCCCAAGGGACGCTCAAGAACACCATGGCTCCCATCAGCTAGCGGCGACGTAAACAAGCTCTTGACACCGAGGCTCCCAAGGTGACGTCAAAAGCTCGTCACACCAAGGCTTCCAAGAGCGAGCGGCAACGTAACAGTTTCTGAACACCAGGGCTCACAACGGAGAGCGGCGACGTAACACGCTCTTCACACCAAGGCTCCCAAGAGCGAAGGGTGCCATGAACCCTCTCGGGCAAGTTCCTGAGGCGCTCTTTCCGTTTCCGTGCCGGCCCAGGTGACGGAAAGAGCGAGGTATGAGCAATGTATGTTGAGTTGGGGCGAAGCCGTCTAGGGAGGGGTCCAGGGGAGAGGCGAGGCGGGCGCAGGATATTCTAAGGGCCTGTTTTTGTATTTATTGTTTTTCGAGTGAAGCGGCTCCCGGGCGGCTCCCATTGCCTGTTTCTTTATATCTTTCCGGGTAAACCTGCCAGAGGGCCCCCAGACGGCCCAAGAGGGCCCCAAATCGGCGTCAGAGGGCCCCAAGACGGCCGCAAGAGAGCTTCAGATGGCCTCCAGACGGTCCAAAGGAGTCTCGAGACGGTTCCGGAGGCCCGCAAGAGGGCCTCCGAGAGGGCCTCAGGATGCCAAACACATTGATTTCCCTAGGGTTTTGCAGGTTGTTCGGGTTCTCCCCTTTTCAGTCCCAGAAGGGCCCCAGACGGCCCAAGAGGCCCCAAATATCGAACCAAGACGGCCCCAGAGGCGCCCCCAAGGGGCCCAAAATGGTCCAAGAGGGCGCCCAGACGAGCCCAAGACGGCCCGAGATGCCCCAAAGATTGTCCCAAGACGGCCCCAGAGCCAGAAGGGCCGAAAACTATCCAAGAGGGCCCCAGGCGGCCCATGAGGGCCCCAAGACGGCCCAAGATGGCCCCCAGAGGGCCCCAAGAGAGCCCCAAGAGGGCCCCAAGAGGCTTCCAAGCGGGCCCAAAGAGGCGGTATGGAGCCTGGGCTGCTTGGATGCAGGGACTGGGCTGGCCCAAAGACAGCCCAAGAGTCCCACAAACATTGATTTCCCTAGAGCTTTTGTAGGTTTTTCGGGGTCTCCCCTTCTCAGTCCCAGAAGGGCCCCAGACGGCCCAAGAGGCCCCAAAGATCGAACCAAGACGGCCCCAGGGGCGCCCCAAAGGAGCCCAAAACGGTCCAAGAGGGCCCCCAGACGGACCCAAGACCTCCCAAGATGCCCAAAATAGGAGGAGGGAGAGTAGGAGGAGGAGGAGGAGGAGGAGGAGGAGGAGGAGGAGAAGGAGGAGGAGAAGGTGTCAGGAGGAGGTTCCCAAGAACGAGCGGTGACGCAACAAGCTCTCACCACCAAGGCTCCCCAGACCGAGCGGCAACGTAAGCATCTCTGGGCACGAGGACTCTGAACGCGCTCATCAACAAGGCTCCCAAGAACGAGCGGTGACGCAACAAGCTCTTACCACCAAGTCCCCCAAGACCGAGCGGCAACGTAAGCATCTCTGGGCACGAGGCCTCTGAACAGAGAGCGGTGACGCAGCAAGCTCTTCCCAGCAAGGCTCCAAACAGAGAGCGGTGACGTAACACGCGCTTACCAGCAAGGCTCCCAAGAACGAGCGGTGACGCATCAAGCTCTTACCACCAAGTCTCCCAAGACCGAGCCGCAACGTCGTAAGCATCTCTGGGCACGAGGACTCTGAACAGAGAGCGGTGACGCAACAAGCTCTTTCCAGCAAGGCAGAACGGTGACGTAACACGCGCTTGCCAGCAAGGCTCCCAAGAACGAGCGGCGACGCAACAAGCTCTTAACACCAAGGCTCCCAAGAGCGAAGGGTGCCATGAGTCATCTCTGAAGCGCTCTTTCCGTTCCCATGCAGGCCCACGTCTAATGTCCTTCGGCTCATCCCGCCACCGTGTCTGGGTTGTGGGTGCGAAGCCTATTGGATGTTCGTTGGGGTCTCGTGGGAGGTCTCTCGGGGGCCTCTTGAAGGCAGTCTGGACGCCTCTTGTGGGCTATTTTGAGGCCTCTCGGGGCCTCTTTTGGTCTTGGGGGGTTCTTGGGGTGGTCTTGAGCCCAGAGGGTGCGCCGGAAGTCCCGGGGGCCGGGCCCTGGTAAAGATTCTTCAGGTTTGAGGACTGCGGCCCCGGGGATTCGGCAAGGACCTGAGGACGCGCCCACTCCGTTCTCAGAGGCACGGTGGCGGATCCACGACGTGATCCAGGGCGAGAGCCACAACTTTGTTCGCCGGGACGAGCTGGAGGAGGCCTGGCGCATCT